>SJXQ01010324.1:69639-93280 GCA_006408695.1 Aepyceros melampus | reverse complement strand
GAGTCGTTGAAGAGGCTGTTGGCGATGGCGCCGCAGGGCGCGATGGGCAGGCCGGCCGCGCTGTACTGGTAGGGGGCGCACTCGTTGACCGGGTGGCGCAGCGAGCTCGGCAGCCCGCTCAGCTGCGAGTCGTCGCGGGACACGCCGTAGCGCCGGTAGTTCTGGTAGAAATTGGTCAGCTCGTAGTAGAGGTACACGGGGCCCTGGAAGAGCTCGGGCAGCGAGAAGTACCAGGCGCACGAGCAGGGGGGCGGCGGCGCGCGGCCCTGGCCGGCCCCGGCGCACTCCCAGCAGTTGTCGGTACCCGGGTCGTCGGTGTAGTCGTACGCGAGCTCCTTGATGCCGTTGGAGGAGTAGTAGAGGCCCAGGCCCAGGCCGATGAAGGCCAGGCCGGCGCAGAAGAAGAGCGGCAGCGCGATGCTGGCCGACAGCAGCGGGTGCCAGGCGGGGAGGCGCTGCTGCGTGAACGCGGTGTTGTCGGGCTGGTGGGCGCCCCGGGCGCTGGCGCTCCAGGTCATGGCGCCGCGCGGGCCCACGGAGGGGCGCTCGGGTGCTGCGGCCCGGCGGGGAGCCTCGCCCTCCGCGCTGGGCGAGCCTGCGGCTACTCCCGGGGCGGTTGCCGCCGGCTCAGGTGAGTTCTGGCCCCGGCCCGGCCTCAGGCCCCCGCACAGGTGAGTCTTGGTACCAGGCTCTTCGGGTGGTGGCCGGATCCCCTCAGTTCCGCCTCGGCCCAGGTGCTCGACCGGCTCCGCCCCTGCGGGTGATCGCGAGCCGCGCCCCGCCTCTTCGGGGGTGAGTAGGGCGGGCGTTCCCTTCCCTCACCTGGCGGACCCAGGGTTCACTGGTCCTCTCCAGCCAGGTGGGTCCGGACGCCAGCTCCTCCTCCTCGAGGTGAGTGGCGGCCCCAGGCTGCTTCTGAGTGGCTCCTACCTTGCTCAGGTACTTCTTCCCTTCCGCTTTCTCTGTGACCAGAGTGCCTGGGCCAGTCTTGCCCGAAATCACAGAAGCTGCAGCTTCTAGCAAAAGTTCCACTGAGGGATTGCCTCGTGCGTCCTGGAGCCTTGAAGTTTCCAGGTAATAATCCCCTTTTATCTAAAAGGCGGGAAAAGTGTCTCTAACGACTCTTGTCTTTGTAGGTTAATTTAAGGACTATTTTCAGTTATCTTTCAGCGATAAATGTTACTGTCCGAAGAATCACACTGTAATAAATCTGTTTGGAATTCCATGCCTGCATTCAAATTCTAGCTTTTTTTTTTTTTAATTAAGGGAAAATGATTTTCCAGCTAGGTGCCCCAATCTGGCTGTAGAACTAAAAAAAGTGAAACGTTCTCTAAAAATAAAATGACACTTAAAAAACAGAATTAAAGATGCAAGAGGTTCAGAGCCTTTAAATATCTCTAGCTGGTGGAGAAACGGCACAAACAGAAAAATGCACTTACGTGTAATTTCTTTCTCTTTTCAGATTATTTGCCTGACTGGGGGGAAAAAAAAGCCTAATCCAAAGTCCCAAAAGACCTAGCTGCTATCCACAGTCAAGGATATTACGACTTATGGCCTAAGGAGATGAACTACAAGGATTTGTAGGACTTAGTGCAAAGAAAACCCAAATTAGTTCTGAACATTGCTTTGGATTCCAGCTTTTATATCTAGGTTAGTACAATATACACAAGAAGGTGTCAGGCCATTTCAGCTTGGTGCTAAATCCTTCTTAGGTATTGAGGTGTTTCTGCCTCTCTTCCTGCTCATAAAATGCAAATAACTTAAATATTTTCTATATTACAGTTCTGCACCTAGAATAATATATCACATTCTGGAGTCAATTAAAATTTGGAAAGTTAAAATACTTGCTAAATTAAACAACAGGATTTTTTTTTTCATTTGTATATATATATATATATATATATATATTTTTTTTCTTTTTATTTCTCTTAACTCCAAAAATATTTTGTATTGGGGAATAGCCAATTAACAATGTTGTGATAGTTTCAGGTGAACAGTGAAGGAAACTCAGTCATACATACACATGTATCCATTCTCTCCCAAACCCATCCCATCCAGGCTGGCACATAACATTGAACAGAGTTCTGTGTGCTATACAATAGGTTTTTGTTGGTTATCCATTTTAAATATAGCAGTGTGTACATGACCTTTTCAAAGTCCCTAACTATCCCTTCCCCACTGCAACCATGAGTTCATTTTCTGTGAGTCTCTTTCTGTTTTATAAGTTAATTTGTATCATTTCTTTTTAGATTCCACATATAAAGAATGTTATATGATATTTCTCCTTGTCTAACTTCACTTAGTATGATACTCTCACTTAGTATGACACTCTCACTTAGTATGACACTCTTTAAGTCCATCCATGTTGCCGCAAGTGGCCTTATTTCATTCTTTTTAATGGCTGAGTAATATTCCATTATATTTATACACCACATCTTCTTTATCCATTCCTCTGTTGATGGACATTGAGGTTGTTTCCATGTCTTGGTCATTGTAAACAGTGTGCAATGAACATTGGGGTGTATGTATCTTTTCAGGCCTTGTTTTTCTCTGGATACATGCTCAGGAGTGGAATTGCAGGGTCGTATCGTGGCTCTATTTTTAGTTTTTAAGAAACCTGCATACTGTTCTCTATAGTGACTGTACCAATTTACATTCCCATCAACAGTGTAGGAGGGTTCCTGTCTCTCCACACCCTCTCCAGCATTTGTGATTTGTGGATTTTTTGATAGTAGCCCCTCTAACTGATGTGAGGTGATATCTCATTGTAGCTTTGATTTGCATTTCTCAAATACGTAGTAATTTTGAACATCTTTTCATGTGCCTATTGGCCATCTGTACATCCTCTTTAGAGAACTGTCTATTCCGGTCTTCTGCCCATTTTTTGAGCAGATGTTTCTTTTGATGCTATTAAGTGTCATAAGCTGTTTGTAAATTTTGAGACTAATCCCTTATCAATCACATCATTTGCAAGTACTTTCTCCCAATCTGTGGGTTGTCTTTTTGTTTTGTTTCCCTGATAGCTCAGTTGGTAAAGAATCTGCCTGCAATGCAGGAGGCACTGGTCAGTTCCTGGGTTGGGAAGATCTACTGGAGAAGGGATAGGCTACCCACTCCAATATTTTTGGGCTTCCCTTGTGGCTCAGCTGGTAAAGAATCCACCTGCAATGTGGGAGACCCTGGGTTCAATCCCTGGGTTGGAAAGATTATCTGGAGAGGAAAAGGTGTACCTACTCCAGTATTCTGGCCTGGAGAATTCCATGGACTATATAGTCTGTGGGAAAGAGTCAGACACGACTGAGCAACTTTCACTTTTTCTTGCTTTGTGAAAGCTTTTGAGTTTAAGTCGGTCTCATTTGTTTATTTTTACTTTTATTTCCATTATTCTGGGAGATTGATTAAAAAAGATCTTGCTGTGATTTATGTCAGAGACTGTTCTACCTATGTTTTCCTCTAAGAGTTTTATAGTGTCCGATCTAACATTTAGGTCTTTGGGATTTTTGTTTTTAGCATTTTTCAAGTGTCAGTCTTATTATGCTAAGGAATGTAGAAGACAAAAGACAATTAGATTAAAAAGGACCCTTGACATCAAGGCCTTTTGCAGTCTAATAGAAGACATATTACTTAAGAGTAAGAAAGAATCAAAATAGATAAGAGACAGCATATACTTAAGTACCAGATTATACTTTACAAGAAGGATACTAAAATTAAAAAGTAATCTTTGAATAATGGAAAATTCACTCTGTCTTATTGAATAGAATGAATGCAGTTTGGAAGCTTTAGCTGTTAGAGCAGACTGAGGGAGACCCAGCTGACTTGAATTCCACTTCCCTCCCTCCTGATCATCTTCAAGAGAGGAAATCCCAGCATTGTGCATGAGTTCCTATAGTATGATCCAATCTTCACTACACCTGTCCGTCAATGAGATAAAAGAATAAACAGTTCTCTTTATCATTTTGATGGGTTCCATCCATCTCTTTTATCATCGAGTCATCAGTTGGCTTGACATAGAGTCCACAAAACTAGTCTCTAGGAAGGAATTCAGTTCCTGAAACTTAATCTAGTGGATTTTAAGTTTAACAAATGCCTGCCACCGCCCCCCGGAAGTGTGAGCCCTCCTGTTGAGCTGAGAGCCTTCCTAGCTCTCCCCTCCTCAGGCGACATTTGTTTTTTCATTCAAATAACTATCCAATAACTAAGGTCACAGTGGAGTGTCCCAAAAGTCAAGAGAATATTTCAAGACAAGGAATGGTTAACAGTAAAACGCAGCTGAGAGTTTCTAACGAGATATGAAATGAAAAGGCACCTTTGGATTTAGTTTCTGTGGGAACAGTTTGGGTGGTAGAGTGGGAGGAGTCAGATTATCTCAGATGAGTCAGAGAGGACTTGGAGACAGCCAAGGTAGGACAACTCCTTTTAGAAGTATGGGGGAGGGGAGGAGAAAGGCAAGTGTTAATCATTTAGAAGAGTATGTATCCATCTCAAGGAAAAGGCTTCTTTATAGATGATGGCAAGAGTTGGGAGGGGAGAAGGGTTTGAAGGAAGATGATCATAGTTTAGGCAAAGTTGAAGAGGGGGGCAACAAGCTCATGGTACAAAAGTGGGAATAGGCAGGAGGTGCTGGGTTCGAGAGCACATGCAGGGTCAGGTCACCTCTGAAATGAAGGCAGGGAGTAAGGACTGATGCAGAATCCAGCTAGACTTTGGGCTTGGCTCAAGGGAAGAAATTTCTCATGTAAGAATTTCTGTACAGTAAAGTGTGTTTTGGTGGGGGCAGCCTGAGACTAGGCAGGACCACCAGGAGTGGCAGAGGAAACTGGCCAGAGGTATGTGAAGGGATGTTGGGTGGCTTCATCTAGGGAAGTCCTGCAACCCAGGCTGGGCAAAAACAAGTGAACACATCCAGCTCATGGGGGCTTTCAGCTCAGATGAATTAGAAATAAAGGTCTAAGATATTGGAGTTTATTGTGGACAGGGTAGCTAAAGTGATATGCTTTAGTCTTTAAGCAGAAATACAAAGAAAAATGAAACAAAGCTGTGGGAACAAAAGAAAGCATAGCGACCAGCAGACTGGCAGTTCTAATGATGTTAATAAGCAGGTGGCATGAAACTGACAGGGGAACAGCCCTGGTTTGAGATGGGATGTTAAAGATTTTGCAGGTGGAGTAATGTTGAGATCCAGGTTTATGTCATGCCTTCTCTACCAGCTTGTAAATTCTGAGAGGCCAGGGATGGGTATACATTGCTGTGTCCCTCAGTTCAGTGTATGCTGAGGGCTCTGACCTGTCTTTCATTTGGCTATATGTTATCATGATGCATTAAAGGATACTTGGATCATGTAAATCTTTCCTAGTCCCAATAAAGAAAGTTCATTCTAAACAAGTCTTTATTGCATCTCTTTGTCATGAAGAGAACTCAAAGTGAAAGAAAAAGTCATTTCCAATTCCAGTATTCCTAAAATCACTTTATTTTTTCTTTTATTTTCTAGATTTATCCATATAATTATTTAATTGATTTTAATTAAAAAAATGCATGATCATTCTATGTATTAAATTACCTCCCTATGGAATGAGACAAATAAAGTAAATATTTCTGTTTCTTTGTGGTCTTCATAATTTTTAAATGGTTCCAGAATCCATGCTTCTGCCATATTAAACTACTTTCCTATTGTTGGGCATGTAGATTATTTTTATTTTTTCAGTATTCCAAAGAAGATGGTAGCAAACATCTTTTTGCATATAACCTTTCATTTTATATTATTTCCTAAGGGTAAATTTCTAAAAGTAGGAAAGAGGCTTAAAAATCAAAGCTGTTAAAGATACATACTGCTGGAGTCTTTGATATTGCTGCAACAATGTTTACTTGGCTGCATTCACCAAAACTTTGCCAACAAAACCGGTTGTTAGCCCCAGAATGTATTCAATCTGCATGAATAAATGATCAGGTACTAGGAGAAGCAATATAGGATAGGGGAAAGAAAGTTGCCTGACATTAAGGAAGTCCAAGTTCTATTCTAAAGTTTATCAAGAAATAGCTGTGTGATCTTTGTCAAATTGCTTAACTTCTCTGGTCTCCTGATTACTTATCTGTATGAGTGTGTTTGCAAAATGATAGTAAATATCATTTTCAGTAAAAGATATCTGGTCTTAGCCATCCTAAGAGATCTTTCATACACTGCACTGACTCACTGAATAAATAGCCTTTCTTGAGTACCTACTGTGGGCCAGTCACTCTGTAGGCCCTTTATATGCTGTAGCTCATGTAATTCACACCCGAAACCTAGGTGGTTGGTCCTATCATTAAAGCCATCAAACTGACACAGAACTAAGATTTAGGCTAAGGAAATGGAGGCTGGCCAAGTTTTTATAGAGGTAAGTGGGAGATTGGAAAGTCTAAATTCCAGGCATCCTGCATTTTCAGTCACTACAGTGTAATGTCTGGGCATACTTCCTCTTAAAAAATCCCCAAAGACTTGAACCGATTTTTAGCATTGCAAGTCTTTTATAGCCCAGAGATAAGAGAATTCTGTTCCATTTATGCCAAGTCCCAGAACATCTGAGTTGCCTTATTTTTGTTTAACAAAAGCTTTCATTTTAAAGCCAACTTTTGTTCAGCATGTCTATTTCTCTTGCTCAAGTAAAAATAACTTCACTTGTCTGGCTGTACTCAGGTTTTGCATTTATTTCATTTAATTCATGACTATTTATCTTACCGTAATAGAGCCAAGGGTTTTTAATTGGCATTCCCTTATATAAGTTTATACTGCTCAAGATTGCTGCCTATTACTCTGCCCATGGGGCAGCTTTTATTTAAAAGGAATCAAATTAAACTGCTTCATAAAATTACAGCATGTGTTCAGAAAAGTTTGAAAAAAATCCACTGTGCCTGGACTTCATTTTTCATTAAGAACTGTATTCAGCAGACTTCCTGTTTCAAAAATTATGGGGTGGTACCCCCTAGTGGAAGATACAGAGAAACTTGAATGAATCAGTACTGCAAGCACTGAAGGCAGAAAAGACAAGAATTCCTTCCACTCTTTGCTGTGGTGTGTTGGGATTTTTGGTCATCAACTTCCTGAAAAAACAGTGGAGGTCATGTGTAAGAAGAATTGGGTGAGTTGAGCTGCAAGGGGGCAGTATAAAATAAACAATGGGCCGCGATAGGTGACAATAGGTCTCAGATGGCACAGGCATTGGGTATGGGATGGCCAGGTTAAAAGGCTGGACAAACCAGCAGTGATGGGATTGGACTTGAACTTTGTGCATAAAGTTTGTTTGCAGGAGTTATACTTGGTGAGTTGGCAGAAAAGAGAGACACCCAAAATATCAGGAGGACAAGGTGGGTGACAGAATTGAGATAAAGGGGAAGGAAGAGCTTTGTAACTAGAAATAAGAAAGTGTATAATCAAAACTGAATTGGGCTATGCACTGTGAAAGGTGAGATGGGCATATACGAAGGTGAGGATGGGAAGAGAGAGGGGACATGGGCAGAGCAGTGTCTAAGGAACCAGCCTGTCTGTTGAGGCTAGAGGGCACCCTCACCTGGATGTGATGTATCCTCTGGCTTTCCCTTTCACACAGTCATGATACCGATTTGTGTTTTTCGATATTTATTTATTTAACTGTGCTGGGTCTTAGTTGCAGCACTCAGGGTCTTTGATCTTTGTTGTGGCGTGTGGCATCTAATTCCCTGACCAGGGATTGAACCCAGGCTCCCTGCATTGGGAGCACAGAGTCTTAGCCACTGGGCCACCAGGAAAGTCCTGACAATATCTATTTGAAACTTAGGAATTCCTGACTGAATAAGGAGTGAATAGTTAAACACTTAAAATTTTTTTCAAAAAGTTATCAGCTTTGAAATCAAATAAAGAAGATGTTGGTTGCCACGTGAGGGCAAAGCCCTGTGTTCTAACACCCATAATGTGAGGAGGGAGGGCTCATCTTAGTAAAACTGAAGTGCCCAAGAAAGAGGTGCTTAATGGTCTTTGATAGCATCAATGAACTGAAGAAACATACTTCTAATTTCACTATCTAGGTCACTGATATAAATATTTAAATACCTTGGCCCAGAAGCTGGGAACCTGTACTTGTCATGTGTGCTGATCAATACACCTTGTTAATATTCAGTCTGAAGGTTGTATTACCCTGGAGGATGGCAGGGGCCCTTGACCTTTCTCCTGAAATGTGAATTTGAAAGTGGTTGTATCTAAAATTTTCAGTTTTCTTTTAATAGGAAGGATACTGTGAGGATAGCTGCCTTGTGTCAGCTTCTAAACCAAAGTTTGGGAATCTTAAAGGGACAAAGACCCTACATGATACCTGACCCAGTGGTTCCCAAACTGGCCAAGTAGCAAAATCATTGGGGGAGGGAGGTGGTGTTTAAAAATACGCATTACTTATAATCTGATTCTTACCACTAAATCATAAGCCCCAGGGACTGGCACCCAGGAAGGTTACTCAGAGCAATGTGAGATCATTTGGAGTCGCTGGTTTCAAATAGGAAAAGGAGTACGTCAAGGCTGTATATTGTCACCCTACTTATTTAACTTCATGATGCAGAGTACATCATGAGGAACGCTGGACTGGAAGAAACACAAGCTGGAATCAAGATTGCTGGGAGAAATATCAATAACCTCAGATACGCAGATGACACCACGCTTATGGCAGAAAGTGAAGAGGAAGTAAAGAGCCTCTTGATGAAAGTGAAAGAGGAGAGTGAAAAAGTTGGCTTAAAGCTCAACATTCAGAAAATGAAAATCATGGCATGGGAAATAGATGGGGAAACAGTGGAAACAGTGTCAGACTTTATTTTTTTGGGCTCCAAAATCCCTGCAGATGGTGATTGCAGCCATGAAATTAAAAGACGCTTACTCCTTGGAAGAAAAGTTATGACCAACCTAGATAGCATATTGAAAAGCGGAGACATTACTTTGCCAACTAAGGTCCGTCTAGTCAAGGCTATGGTTTTTCCAGTAGTCATGTATGGATGTGAGAGTTGGACTGTGAAGAAGCCTGAGTGCCGAAGAATTGATGCTTTTGAACTGTGGTGTTGGAGAAGACTCTTGAGAGTCCCTTGGACTGAAAGGAGATCCAACCAGTCCATTCTGAAGGAGATCAACCCTGGGATTTCTTTGGAAGGAATGATGCTAAAGCTGAAACTCCAGTACTTTGGCCCCCTGATGTGAAGAGTTGACTCATTGAAAAGACTTTGATGCTGCGAGGGATTAGGGACAGGAGGAGAAGAGAACGACTGAGGATGAGATGGCTGGATGGCATCAGTGACTCGATGGACGTGAGTCAGAGTGAACTCCGGGAGTTGGTGATGGACAGGGAGGCCTGGCGTGCTGCGATTCATGGGGTCGCAAAGAGTCGGACACGACTGAGCAACTGAACTGAACTGAACTGAATCTAGCCTCATAATCCACCTGGGGATTCATTTTGATTGTAGTCAGGGATTTCGGCAATGGCTGGCTATTGTTCAGACATGAGGAATGTCACAGGAGCAACTGAGGGAAGTGCATCTAGCTCTCATAGGAAGAGAAAGTCATCAAGCTTCTGTCCTCTCTCTGTACTGTTTCTTGCCCCTGCTTCTCCCTGACTTCAGTAGGTACCCTCCCCAGCAAGTTTGCTTCACCAGATCTGGACTCCACATGCTTTGGGTTGCCACAACTCTGATGTATACATGGGTGATGAACCATCTTTTAGCTCCTTCTGATTTTGCCAGTTATTTTCTTTAGTTCAGGGAGACTCCAGCTTGGGTCACTGCTCCAGCCCTGGTCCAATCTGTCGTGGCAGAAGTGGGGAAAAGTCCCAAGATAGATACATGGCTGCCTGTGTCCACCTCTTTAGTAAAAGTTGAAGTGACTCTTCTAAAGGAGAGGGTGTGATCTGGCTAAGAACTCAAAGGCTGTCCACCACACCTTTGTAACCTCAGTGAGGAGGATACTTGAGCCATGTTTGAACACTTCTGGTGACAAAGAACTCACCAATTTGTGCAGTCCCTAGCACAAGCTGGAATCAAGATTGCAGGGAGAAATATCAATAACATCATATATGCAGATGATACAACCTTTATGGCATAAAGAGAAGAGGAACTAAAGAGTCTCTTGATGAAAGTGAAAGAGGAGCATTGAAAAAATTGGCTTAAAACTCAACATTCAAAAAAACTAAGATCCATTGTATATTTTTGCCTCCTTTGTTGAAGATAAGGTGTCCATGGGTTGTGGATTTATCTCTGAGCTTTCTATTTTGTTCCATTGATCTATATTTCTGTCTTTGTGCCAGTACCATACTGTCTTGATGACTGTGGCTTTGTAGTAGAGCCTGAAGTCAGGCAGATTGATTCCTCCAGTTCCATTCTTCTTTCTCAAGATGGCTTTGGCTATTCGAGGTTTTTTGCTCTTTGACTTCTTTATAGTTTTATAAACTATAGTTTTATAGTTTTCTATATATAGATCTTTAGTTTCTTTAGGTAGATATATTCCCAAGTATTTTATTCTTTTCGTTGCAATGGTGAATGGAATTGATTCCTTAATTTCTTTTTCTACTTTCTCATTATTAGTGTATAGGAATGCAAGGGATTTCTGTGTGTTGATTTTATATCCTGCAACTTTACTATATTCATTGATTAGCTCTAGTAATTTTCTGGTGGAGTCTTTCGGGTTTTCTATGTAGAGGATCATGTCATCTGCAAACAGTGAGAGTTTTACTTCTTTTCCAATTTGGATTCCTTTTATTTCTTTTTCTGCTCTGATTGCTGTAGCAAAACTTCCAGAACTATGTTGAATAGTAGTGGTGAAAGTGGGCACCCTTGTCTTGTTCCTGACTTTAGGGGAAATGCTTTCAATTTTTTACCATTGAGGATAATGTTTGCTGTGGGTTTGTCATATATAGTTTTTATTATGTTGAGGTATGTTCCTTCTATTCCTGCTTTCTGGAGAGTTTTTTTTTTTTTATCATAAATGAATGTTGAATTTTGTCAAAGGCTTTCTCTGCATCTATTGAGATAATCATATGGCTTTTATTTTTCAATTTGTTAATGTGGTGAATTACATTGATTGATTTGCGGATATTGAAGAATCCTTGCATCCCTGGGATAAAGCCCACTTGGTCATGGTGTATGATCTTTTTAATGTGTTGATGGATTCTGATTGCTAGAATTTTGTTAAGGATTTTTGCATCTATGTTCATCAGTGATATTGGCCTATAGTTTTCTTTTTTTGTGGCATCTTGGTAAGGTTTTGGAAAGCGATTATCCTCCAATTAAAAATAAATAAAAATTAAAAAAAAAAAACAACCTAAGATCATGGCATTCGGTCCCATCACTTCATGGCAAATAGGTGGGGAAACAATGAAAACAGAGACAGACTATTTTCTTGGGCTCCAAAATCACTGCAGATGGTGACTGCAACCATGAAATTAAAAGACACTTGCTCCTTGGAAAAAAAGCTATGACCTACCTAGACAGCTTATTAAAAAGCAGAGACATTACTGTGCCAACAAAGGTCCTTCTAGTCAAAGCTATGGTTTTTCCAGTAGTCATGTATGGATGTGAGAGTTGGACCATAAAGAAAGCTGAGTGCTAAAGAATTGATGCTTTTGAACTGTGGTGTTGGAGAAGACTCTTGAGAGTCTCATGGACTGCAAGGAGATCCAACCAGTCCTTCCTAAAGGAAATCAGTCATGAATATTCATTTGAAGGACTGATGCTGAAGCTGAAGCTCCAATACTTAGGCCACCTGATGAGAAGAACTGACTCATTTGGAAAAGACTCTGATGCTGAGAAAGATTGAAGGCAGGAGAAGGGGACAACAGAGGATGAGATGGTTGGATGAGTTTGAGCAAGCTCCGGGAATTGGTGAAGGACAGGAAAGCCTGGCGTGCTGCAGTCCATGGGGTCACAAAGAGTCAGACACAACTGAGCAACTGAACTGAACTTCCTTATCTAGTTCTAAGATTTGACAGCTTTTTGGATAATGACCATAATGTTTTCTAGGTTCCTTCTCTAGAGGAATACAGAGTAATCTTACTCCTTGCCCTTTAAGAACAGTGAAGATGGCTATCATGTGTGCACCAGGATTTTTATTTCCAGAATATTCTTCCTTAGTTTCCTGATTTGGTCCTCTTTGAGTTTAGACATTCATCATCCTTGGCACCTTCCATTGCTTGACTTGGAGATGTTCTTTTTAAATATCTGTTAATTTAGCTGTGTCAGGTCTTAGTTTCAGCGTGAGGATCTTTGATCTTCATTGCGACATGTGCTTATCTTTTGGTTGCAGCTTATGGGATCTAGTTCCCTGACCAGGGATCCAACCTGGGGCCCCTGCATTGTGAACTCAGAGTGTTAGCCACTAGACCACCAGGGAGGTCCTGGAAGATGTTCTTAATAAGAATTTTCTTACATAATGTCTTAAAAAATATTGAGGTGGCTTTAAAATATGCAATAAAACAACATACAAAAAGTACTCCAAAGCAGAAGAATGAAGGCAAAGGGAATATATTTTATAAAACAAGGTGGAGCTGAGGGAGAAGTTGGTTCATGAAGTACCTGCTGTGAGATTGTGTGACTTGCTGGGGGTAGTCTGCAGGCTTGCTTCTAAAGCTTTCTAGTGACCAACACGAAGAGCGAGGGATCAACCATTTCATCCATAGGAGGAAAAAACCATTAGCTCAAAAGAATGTGATTTCTGGTCCAAAGACTAGGAAGTATTTCCTCCTTGGGGTTTTCCCAGAGAGGATGTCACAAAACCAGGTAAATGATATCTTTAACAACAACCTTGCAGTAAATATTGCATTTGTTTCCTAGCACCGTTTCTTACAGCATCTGCCTGAGTGAGATACGCTGATGCTTGTGTAAAGCACGATTCCGTGAAGCCATTCTAGGAAGGCCCCAGTCCAGGCTGCATGTGTCACTCTGTGCTCTGCCCCACTGTCTGTGAATGGCGTTAGAGGATCTATCAGTGGTTCTCAGGCTATGTTCTGAGGGGCCCATCAGTGCTGGAACCAAGCTCCCCATCCCTCCTTTGCATCCCGTTTCTCTGACCCTGAGCTTTTAAGAAAGACATTATTTGAACAAGAGTTCTTTGGTTAAAAAAGAAGTTTGAAAATAGCTGATCTTAAAGAATGGGTGCTCTGCCGTCCTTCAGGTAGTCTTTCATAAATATCGTTCATTTTCCGAAGTTTTCAATATTTAAGGACAGCTGTGAGTTCCAAGATTAAACATCATGGTAAGTTTGGACTTCCCTGGTGGTCCAGTGGTTTGGAATTTGCCTGCCGATGCCAGAGAAGGCAATGGCACCCCACTCCAGTACTCTTGCCTGAAAAATCCAGGGATGGAGGAGCCTGATGGGCTGCAGTCCATGGGGTCGCTAAGAGTCGGACATGACTGAGCACCTTCACTTTCACTTTTTACTCTCATGCATTGGAGAAGGAAATGGCAACCCACTCCAGTGTTCTTGCCTGGAGAATCCCAGGGACGGGGGAGCCTGGTGGGCTGCCATCTATGCGGTTGCGCAGAGTCGGACACGACTGAAGCGACTTAGCAGCTGCAGCAGCAGGAGACACGGGTGTGATCCCTGACCCGGGAAGATCCTACATCCTGCCAGGCAACTGGGTCTATGTGACACAGCTACTGGAGCCTGAGCACTCTAGAGCCTGGTGCTGCAACAGGAGAAGCCCCAGCAATGAGAAGCCCACGCACCACAACTAGACAGCAGCCCCCACTCACTGTAAGGAGAGAAAGTCCGCTCGCAGCAATGAAGACCCAGTGCAGCCAAAAATCATTTAATTAAAAAACGAAAATGAAAAACATCATGGTAAGATCCTAGAGCCCCAGTTAAACTCAGAGCCGTGTGTTTTAATAATCAAGCAAGCTAGGGAGGGATTGACAACTTCTTATTAACTCGGAGGTAACTCACAAGCACATATGGTGGACAGAAGGCCACTGCACCTCCACCTGGAGGTGGGCTAAGAAATGACCATCTGTTGTTGCCCAGATTCTCCTTAAGAAATAATTTGGCATTTACTCTAACAAGTTGATATTCAAAGTATAGCCTCAATGATTTTAGCTTGAAAAACTTACCTCACTTATAACCGAACACTCATTTTATCCATAAGCAAATCTCAATAAATTACTCACAGAACATCTACCTTTTATATTGAGAATGGTCTATGTACGTTTAAAAATTATGGAAAACTGAGAAGTTGATGGGTTTGGATTAGAACAACTGGCTTTTCTTTTGTGATAATAAAAGATAACTAGTGAAAGACAGTGGAGAAGGCAATGGCACCCCACTCCAGGACTCTTGCCTGGAAAATCTCATGGACAGAGGAGGCTGGTAGGCTGCAGTCCATGGGGTCGCTAAGGGTCGGACACGACTGAGCTACTTCAGTTTCACTTTTCACTTTTATGCCTTGGAGAAGGAAATAGCAACCCACTCCAGTGTTCTTGCCTGGAGAATCCCAGGGACGGGGGAGCCTGATAGGCTGCCACCTATGGGGTCGCACAGAGTCGGACATGACTGAAATAACTTAGCAGCAGCAGCAGCAGCAGTGAAGGACAGGGAAGCCTGGTGTGCTGCAGTTCGTGGGGTTGCAGACAGTCAGACATGACGTGGTGCCTGAACAACAACAGTAGGAAATGGAGTCAGCTGGCTATCACGTCTTTCTGGTTCTTCCTACTAAGACCATGGCACTGGTGTCTTATCCATCGATGGGCTGTTATTGCTGACTTTGAGACACAGTAGTGTTCAGTGTGGATTCCTTATACACTTTTCAGGTGAGGGTGGAAATGGGCCTGGGGCCTCAGTGTATCTTGTATATCTCAGTCTACAACTGATTACAGTCTTCAGAGTCAAAGGTTATAGAAAAATGATAAAAGCAGCAAACACTCAGGTTTTTCTTGTTAGATTGCTCCACTGGCTTGACAAAGAGTTTAATAATGACTGATGGTAGAATAGCTGTGCCCACAGTTCCCTTTGTGTAGAACATTGGCCCAGGAATCCTAGAATTCCTTCAACAGGGAAGTGACCTACCCTTTAGATAGACCATCTAGTAAATTAGGAGAAGAGTACATGACTGCCTTTGGGGAAAATGTGATAGACTTAACTCTGGTCCAATCAATGAGGAGAAATTAATACACTGCCAACAAGGGATCTTTCCTATCTACTCACAGAGCCATGTGATAACCCTTTGAAAGAGATATCTGTGAGAATAGTATGTGTGAGGATCCCTGTGTACTTAACTGTAAATGACTGGGCAGTGAAAGTGGGAAATTGTAAAATCAATCAAAGATAAGCTCTTCTTTATTAACTTCCCAGGTTGGCAAAAGGAATCTGTTAAGGCAAAGCCCTAGAAGTCCTGACTGACCATAGCCTTGTGATCCGGTAAGCCTCCTGCCTTCTTTCAGGGCCTGCCAGCTAAGGCTCAAAGAAGAAACTTCTGGCTACCTGTAGGCCCTTTTTTACCCCATCTCAAATGACCATTCCAGGGACAGTGCCCAAGTGCCTGGACAGGGAGGGTGACGGCATCAGAAAGCAGCCTTGGAAAGTGCTGGTCCTAGGTCTTCCTTCCAGAAGCAGGGGGATGACCCCTATTTGGCCCGCCCCCTGTAAGTTCACACAGTTGGCCTCTAGCAGTCCTTACATTCAACTGGGATAACATCTCATTCCCAGGTTGAAATGACAGAGTTCCCACTATCCAACTTGTACAGACACTCATCTTGGAGACCAAATCACTTCATTTCCCAAACACAGTGAGTTCGCTAAGATCCGCGTTCTCTGTTAGAAGTGATCTGTGGGTGATCAGTCTTCTCTAAGAGTTTTACTTAGCTTGATTTGCAAAACGTGTTCAATGATATTGCCAGGTCCCAGTCTCTGCGCACAAAGCAGTCAGCCTTCTCCTTGCAAGCTGTGAGAAGCTAGCCTCTGGGTAGCACCCATGATCTAAATATTAGGATTTCCCCCAGGAAGATCTTACCAGGGAAACTGCCCCGTAACCTGCCCGACCACAGAGTGGGCGACCAAGCTCTTCTGAGGTAATAAGTTTGCACTGAGATTTGTCGTTCTCATCGCGTGTGTTGCAGCACTTCTCTTGCTATGCTTTGTTTGTTGATACTGACTGAGGTGGGTGGTTGATTAGCCTGCCCTGTCTTCACCCCCTTCCTCAGAACTCTCCCCAGTCCCCCAAATATGGAGATTGGTCAGGGAGATGCTACACAGACTTGAAGTTTTATATTTGTTGTTTTACTTCAATTTAGAGTCATATTGCATTTATTAAGATGATGTACATTCTGCTTCTTTAGTGCATTAGCCATCTCAGCTAATTTTGTGTTATCTAAATATTTGATCAAAATAACCTTAACCCCAACCTTTAATCCTTCATTCAAGTCACTAATCAAAATGCTGACTGGGGTCTTCTCTCGTGGTACAATAGATAAGAATCCACCTGCCAATGCAGGAAACATGAGTTCAATTCCTGGTCCGGCCAAGATTCCACATGCAGCCCATGCCCCGCTACTGTCGAGCCTGTGCTCTAGAGCTGGGGAGCTGCAACTACTGTGCCCACATGCCCTAGAGCCTCTGCCCACAACAAGAGAAGCCACTGCAATGAGAAACCCGCACACCACAAGTAGAGAGTAGCCCGACTTGCCTCAACTACAGAAAGCCTGAGCAGCAAGGAAGACCCAGCACAGCCAAAAATAATAAGTAAGTAAATAAATAATGAAATCAGGATTTGTTTTTTTAAAGAAGTTACTTGAAAATGCTGACTGGATTTGCCTGAGTGCTGACTTGTTAACTGGTATAGATTTATTTGATGGTAAGATGAGCTCCAATGTGTTGTTGAGAGGAGATCTCTTTATTGTCATGGAAAGGTGTCCACAGTATACTGGAAACTGAAAACATTTGTTCAGTAGTATGCATTTTTGATTCTATTGTTGTTAAAATATGTGTGGGTTTATGTAAACGTGATGGACAGGGAAGCCTGGCGTGCTGCAGTCCGTGGGGTCGCAAAGAGTCGGACATGACTGAGCAGCTGAACTGAACTGATGAAACCATGGGAGAGAGAGAGATGCATACAAAAAAAGTCAATGTTTATCTCTGAGAGGCCACACTACTAATAATTTCTTATTTATTTTTTAATTCTTGTATGTATCTCCCAGAAAATTATTTACTGAGCATGGCTTGCTTTTATAAATACAGGAAACAGCAAAGCATTTTACAGTTTAAAAAATTCAAAAGAAATAAAGAGAAAGATCAAAGATATCTCTATGGCATATCCCTAAAGACTTCCTCCAGATCCAAGAAAATGTTTCTCAGACCATTGTGCTGAACACAATTATTTGAAGAGATTTTAAAAAATATCTCCCCTGGGAGAAGCGCCAGGTGAAACTGCTCTTGCCAGCCCCTGGACCAGCGAGTGGACAGAACCACTTAGTTATAAATATACCTTACTTGGGGGCTTCTCTGGTGGCCCAGGGGTAAAGAATCCGCCTGTCAAGTAGGAGACGCAGGTCGATCCCTGAATCAGAAAGATCCCCTGGAGAAGGAAATGGCAACTCACTCCAGTATTCTTGCCTGGGAAATCCCATGGACAGAGGAGCCTGGCGGGCTACAGTCCATGGTGTCACAAAGAGTAGGACACATTAGCAACTAAACCACCAAACTGCAAAGTATCTTTTCTCTTCCTCTGCTCTTCAAAAATGGGATAGTAACATCTATCTTCAAGAATGGTGATAAGGCTGAAATGAAATAATGCACACAAGATGCCAAATCCAGTGCCTGGCACGTGGTGAAGCCAGGTAAGTGATATCCTGGTCTCCGTGGCATTTAGCCCACAGTTCTCCAATTTCTTCTGAAACCATTCCTTATCACATCTCTTCCCTCTTCTTCCTTTCCAACATATTTTGGGAACTTACCTGAGTCCAAGAAGAAAGCAAGGAAAGTGATTGTTTAGTACTGACACCAGTTTGCAAAAATCATCATTTCTAATGATCTCCATGCATGTGTGCATGGTAAGTCTCTTCAGTCGTGTCCAACTCTTTGCAACCAGACTCCTCTGTCCATGGGATTCTCCAGGCAAGAATACTGGAGTGGCTTGCCACGCCCTCCTCCAGGGGATCTCCCCGACCCAGGGATTGAATCCGCACCTCCTATGTCTCCTGCATTGGCAGGTGGGTTCTTTACCACTAGTGCCACATAACATAATAAACGTTACATAAATAACCTACGTTTTAACTTTTTTGTTTAGCTCTTTTGCTGCTTTTTTGTGGCTTTTGCATTTATGAAGTCCCCTTGCATTCTTGTAAGCTGGAAGTTAATTCAAGAAATATTTGCAATTGTACATAAAGCTGTATGTGATTTTCACTCCCCAGAGAATTTAAAGGCAGGTAGGAAAGACTACACAATAAAATAGCACTTTTCCACATTATAACATTTTAGTGGAATTTTGGTCATTTTGAATATTCTATGAGATGAGAGAAGAGTGAAACAGCACACTTCATTGTTTAAATCCCTTCTAAATTGGAGTAGGCTATTTTAGAACAATTCTTACAGGAAGTTATAGACTTCTATAGCCTATGGCTCAAACCACCTCAGAAAGACTGAGACCAAAGAGACGTAGCCTTGTAGAGGCCAGTGACCTGGAAGGGAAGGTGACTCATTTGACTTGGGAGCCCCACACCCAAGTCTCAGTCCGGGAGGCATTGTTCTTAGAGTAGCAAGCTTGACTAAGAGGGTGCACAGCCATGCTCCTCCCATCCCTTCTCTCACTTATGCCCCCAGAGCTGGATGGCATGTGTGAGCAATGGAAAATTCCTCTGACTCCAGAGCTGAGCTGGCAAAGGGTCGTGCCACATGCTCCAGCTTCCCCAACAGAATTAGTGGATGTCAGCTTAAAGTTCCTTCTCTGGAGTTCAAGATGCATTCAGCAGACCCATCATGTCCCCAGGGAGAGTGTATGAAATAATTATTTCCATGCAGAAGACTAGTCCCACATTAGCCTTGTAGAAATCCTTCTGTTGATACTCCTAATTTACCTCTTTTAAAATAAAAATAGAATGATCATAGTTGAATATATTATTTCATCCAAGGTGTTTCTAATGATTTGGTTGTTGCTGTTCAGTCACTAAATTATTTCAAACTCTTTGCAACCCCATGGACTGCAGCATGCCAGGCTTCCCTGTCCTTCACTATCTCTGGACTCTGCTCAAGTTCATGTCCATTGAGTCAGTGATGCTATCCAACCATTCATCCTCTGTTGCCCCCTTCTCTTGCTCTCCATCTTTCCCAGCATTAAAGTCTTTTCCAATAAGTAGGCTCTTCACATTAGGTGCCAAAGTATTGGAGCTACAGCTTCAGCATCTGTTCTTCCAATGAATATTCAGGGTTGATTTCCTTTAGGACTGACTTGTTTTGTCTCCTTGCTGTCTCGGGGCCGCTCAAGAGGCTTCTCCAGCACCACAGTTTAAAAGCGTCAATTATTTGGCGCTCGGCTCTCTTTTTACTCCAGCTCTCACATCCATACATAACTACTGGAAAAACCATAGCTTTGACTATACAGATCTTTGTCAACAAAGTGATGTCTCTACTTTTTAATATTCTGCTAGGTTTGTCATAGCTTTCCTTCCAAGGAGCAAGTGTCTTTTAATTTCATGGCTGAAGTCACCATACACAGTGACTTTGGAGCCCAAGAAAATAAAAGCTGTCACTGCTTCCACTGTTTCCCTTATATTTGCCGTGAAGTGATGGGACCAGATGCCCTATTTTAGTTTTTTCAATCTTAGTTCTCGTCCTCGCTTTCAGAATATGGTTTGTGGCCATTAGGTGGCGCTGTTCATCCCAAATATGAAAATCACATGAAATTCCAATGCCAGGCTGTGACGGAGAAAGTAATATGTTTAGTTAAAATTGTCACATTCTTTTTTCAGTGAGGACAGAAACGTTTTATTTTTTACATAAAATTTCCACTATTAAAATTTGCTAAAAACAACCCAGAACATTATCCCACAGTCCTACATGAAACTCTCCTTGTCGAAAGCAAATGTTCCTTCCTATGTAACATAAAAGCAATGCCTTTTAGACTTTCAGATTGGAGTGTTGGAATCCTGTGTTGAATGAGATAAAAAAAAAAAAAAAAACCTCTTCCACCTGCCCTTTGGAGAATTTTGCTCCTGATTTTCTAATATTGTTGATAAATTTGTATTGTGTAGCTATAGTCTCTGACTTCAAGGTCCTTATTCCTGGAAGAATTTACAGATAGGACCACTATTAAAATTTGCTAAAAACAACCCAGAACATTATCCCACAGTCCTACATGAAACTCTCCTTGTCGAAAGCAAATGTTCCTTCCTATGTAACATAAAAGCAATGCCTTTTAGACTTTCAGATTGGAGTGTTGGAATCCTGTGTTGAATGAGATAAAAAAAAAAAAAAAAACCTCTTCCACCTGCCCTTTGGAGAATTTTGCTCCTGATTTTCTAATATTGTTGATAAATTTGTATTGTGTAGCTATAGTCTCTGACTTCAAGGTCCTTATTCCTGGAAGAATTTACAGATAGGATGCAAATTCATTTACATGGTATCCAAAAATGCTAGCTTTAACTCTGGAAAAGAAGAAAATGGCTTTCTTAGGAGCTAGCTTCATGACTTTCTTTAACCAACTCATGGAAGCTGTTTCTCAAGTCTTCTCCCCAGACAGAATATACCACAGTGCCTGCTGCATCAGTCGTCTGCTGTTCCCGTTTCCAGCCTTCCCTCCTGCTGAACTGCCAGTCACTCTAGAGCCCTGCCAGAGGCTCCTGTCCTCCCCTCCCACAGCTCTCCCTGAGCAGTCTCTCCTCTGCCCAGCCCTCTGGTTACCTTTTCGTGTCATTGTTTCCCAGTCTTCCATGTATCCGCTTCTTCCACTTAGATGTCTTCAGGCACTGTTATTCTGAAATCATCTGAAATGAGTTCTACCTACCTCCAAACTAGCGCTCCCTCTCTGGGGTAGCGCCACCTTCATCCATGTAGTCGCCTATGCAGACATCTGGGGTAGTGCCACCTTCATCCATGTAGTCGCCCATGCAGACATCTGAGATTCAGCCTCTGCCCTCTCTTGTTTTTATTCCCCTCCCATCCCCATCCTTAACATTCTGTCACTACTATGGGCATGGGTTGGATCATCTCTCATTTGGCTGGTGATTGTTGACCTTCTCCTGGTCTTGGTCCCTCTGAGCTCATTTTTTAAAATTGTAGCCAGACTGATTCTTGTATACAATAGGGATACCACTATGTTTAGATCCTGTTGGAAATCCTCCATAGCCTCTTGTCTCTCTCAAGATAGATCCAAGCTCCTTAACGTGAACATAAGGCCCTGGGCCTGTCCCACCTCTCTGGCCTTATCTCCCCTGTCTCAAACTCTGTACTCTGTCCTTTGACACACCTGTCAGCCTATCAGATCAGCTGGACTTTCTCCTTCCTACTACTTTTGCACACACCTTCCCCCCTGAAATTCTTTCCTCTCCACTGCCCACACCCCACTCCTCCATATCTCCTGTGTACTTCCTAGCTTAGATGTCACTGCCTCTGGGAAGGGAATCTTCCCCATAGCATCCCCAGATAGGATGAGCTCTCTTCAGTTCAGGTCAGTTGCTCAGTCATCTCCAACTCTTTGTGACCCCATGGACTGCAGCACACCAGGCTTTCCGGTCCACCACCATCTCCTGGAGCTTGCTCAAACTCATGTCCATCGAGTCAGAGATGCCATCAACCATCTCATCCTCTATCATCCCCTTCTCCTCCTGCTTCAATCTTTCCCAGGATCAGAGTCTTTTCCAGTGAGTCAGTTCTTTGCATCAGGTGGCCAAAGTATTGGAGCTTCAGCTTTAGCATCAGTCCTTCCAATGCATATTCAGGCCTGATTTCCTTTACGATGGACTGGTTTGATCTCTTTGCTTACCACAGCCCTTATCACTCTGTATGGTAACAGTGTGTTATTCTACTTTGCAGGTTGTAGGAAACAAATTTCTTTCTTTCTTTGGCTGCGCTGGGTTTTAGCTGCAACATTCAGGATCTTCAGTCTTCATTGTGGTATGCTGGATGTTTAGTTTTGGCCTTTGAACTCTTAGTTGCAGACCTAGTTCCTTGGTCAGGGATGGAACCTGAGCCCCCTGCATTGGGAGCAAAGAGTCTTAGACACTGGACCACCAGGGAATTCTCATATAAATCTCTTACTCTCTACCTATCTCCATCATCCAACACAGTTCTCAACACATAGTAGGTCCTCAATAAATATCTTTTGAACGAATGAATGAAGACTTGATCTATATAGCTCACTTCCACTCACTCTTTATAACCCAGGTCCATCACCTTCCCCACTCACCCCTCAGGAGTGAGTCCTTTCCATCAAAGACCATCACGGCCCTGGGCACAGACCTCAGTCAGAGCATGTCTGCTGTGTGGCAATGGTGTGAACCATCTCCACTAGACTCTGCATGCTTCAGGGCAGGACAGTGTCCTCATCAATTTCCTGAGAGTGGAGAAGCAACAGTGTTTCCCTGCTCCAAAGATCATGCAGGAAAATATGACAAAGACAGACTAAGTTTTCATCTGATTTGGGGGTTTGGGCCTGGTTTTGTTTTTATGGCTATTACCTTCAACAAGCAGGGGCACCTGTTGTTTGTTCTCACTCCCCTCTGCTGCAGCAGGGGCCCCAAAAAAGCCTTGCCAGAAAAAATTTTTTTAAACTCTAGCATTTACAGCCACAAACCATCACTTGGTGAAAACTACTCATGCAACCATTTAAGGGTGTTAGGTCCCACAACGTGTGAGTGAGGCTGTTAGAGTTTCTGGTATGTGTGAGGAATGTGTGTGTGTGTGTGTGTGTGTCTGCGTGCTCTGACTCCTGTTTCCCTCCACTAGTCCCTCTGTGTACTCACTTCCTTCAGAGGAAGGGACTTGATTATCCCTTCTGTAGTAATACCATATAGTATATTTCTTAAACACATGTGCCAGATGCTGTTGCAAGCATTTTACATGTGTTAACTCAGTCCTTCAAAGACCCTTTGACACAGGCGTTCAGTTCAGTTCAGTCGCTCAGTCGTGTCCGACTCTTTGCGACCCCATGAATCGCAGCACGCCAGGCCTCCCTGTCCATCACCAACTCCCGGAGTTCACTCTGACTCATGTCCATTGAGTCCATGATGCCATCCAGCCATCTCCTCCTCAGTCGTCCCCTTCTCCTCCCGCCCCCAATCCCTCCCAGCATCAGGGTCTTTTCCAATGAGTCAACTCTTCGCATAAGGTGGCCAAAGTACTGGAGCTTCAGTTTTAGCATCATTCCTTCCAAAGAAATCCCAGGGTTGATATCCTTCAGAATGGACTGGCTGGATCTCCTTGCAGTCCAAGGGACTCTCAAGAGTCTTCTCCAACACCACAGTTCAAAAGCATCAATTCTTCGGCGCTCAGCCTTCTTCACAGTCCAACTCTCACATCCATACATGACGACTGGAAAAACCATAGCCTTGACTAGACGGACCTTAGTCGGCAAAGTAATGTCTCTGCTTTTGAATATACTATCTAGGTTGGTCATAACTTTTCTTCCAAGGAGTAAGCGCCTTTTAATTTCATGGCTGCAGTCACCATCTGCAGTGATTTTGGAGCCCA
>SJXQ01010324.1:49539-68375 GCA_006408695.1 Aepyceros melampus | reverse complement strand
TCTCTTGCTTTTTCCATGATCCAGCGGATGTTGGCAATTTGATCTCTGGTTCCTCTGCCTTTTCTAAAACCAGCTTGAACATCAGGGAGTTCACGGTTCACATATTGCTGAAGTCTGGCTTGGAGAATTTTGAGCATTACTTTACTAGCATGTGAGATGAGTGCAATTGTGCGGTAGTTTGAGCATTCTTTGGCATTGCCTTTCTTTGGAATTGGGATGAAAACTGACCTTTTCCAGTCCTGTGGCCACTGCTGAGTTTTCCAAATTTGCTGGCAAATTGAGTGCAGCACTTTCACAGCATCATTTTTCAGGATTTGAAACAGCTCAACTGGAATTCCATCACCTCCACTAGCTTTGTTCGTAGTGATGCTTTCTAAGGCCCACTTGACTTCACATTCCAAGATGTCTGGCTCTAGATTAGTCATCACATCATCATGATTATCTGGGTCATGAAGATCTTTTTTGTACAGTTCTTCCGTGTATTCTTGCCACCTCTTCTTAATATCTTCTGCTTCTGTTAGGTCCAGACCATTTCTGTCCTTTATCGAGCCCATCTTTTTTAGAGAGGAGAAGACTAAGGCACCAAGAGATTTAGTAACTCACCCAGGAATGAGCAGAGGAGGCAGGATTTGGACCCAAGCAGTTTGCCTCTAGCTCATGACCTTATTTATCTACTATATATATTATATGGAAATTTGACAGGAAATATATTTATGATTCTTTTGATTGAGGATACTAACAGCCATAGAACATTGTCACATTCAGTATGTCAATATCTGTAAGTAAAAGGGCAGATTGTTACTGAAACCTCCCATCTCCTCTGACTCAGATCAGAGCATCCTCAGCCCCAAACTCTGCAAAAAGCCTTGTAACCCTTTTCCTTGCAGGTGTTTAATCCTACTTTCCCATCTCCCACAGCACTTTCTTGAGATAAGTAGTCTTGCTTAGTTCTCCATAAATGGAGAGCCTTCTTTCCTGCTTTTTTTTCTTTTTATTTATTCATATTTTTACAACGTTGTGTTAGTGTCTGCTAACAAATCTGTGAATCAGTCATATGCATACATATATCCCCTCCCTCTTGAGCCTCCCTGTCACCCTCCCATCCCACCCCTCTAGGTCTCTGCAGAGTACCAAGCTCCCTGTGCTATACAGCCGCTTCCCACTAGCTAGCTATTTTACACATGGTCATGTATATATGACAATGCCACTGTCTCAATCTCCTCTCCTTCCCCTGCTGTTTCCACAAGTCCTTTCTCTCCATGTGCACCTCTATTCCTGCCCTGCAAATAGGTTCTTTCTTTTCTTGATCACAGATCTCTAACTGCTAAGTTAGTTTTCTTCCCTTTTCTTGATGCTAATTTGGAGACTTCTTAAGTTTTACAGGCTCTCTTGCTAAACATTATTCACTGTGTCTAATAGTATAGCACACATCTTATCTCTAAGAGTTATATATATTTGAGTACACTCCACCCAACTTGAAATCAAACCAGAGCACTGCAGCTCACAGGATGGCTACAGAAGTTAGCAAGCTCTATTGTTAATTGGTTTAACGCAATGTGGTCATACGTATTTACCCATTATGAGACAGGCTATTTTAAAATAAATGTTTCAAAGGATAAATAAATTTTTTTTCATACAGTTTGAATACTATCTGACCTTTTAGAAAGTGATTTAGAAAGAGCTCCTTCCCATATGTAAACTTTTCTTCCTTTTATAATCTAAAGCCTGTGGCCTCATTTCCCCATTTCATTTTATCTCACAGTTTTCCTTTATCTTTTCTGTTTTTTCACTTAATCTTGGACTGGAGCATTTTTGAGCATTTCATTCAATCTCCTATCTAATATTTGTTGGATGTTTTATTTTTCCTGTGGGGTGCTGGAATACGCTTATGGAATATGTTTCCTTAGATAACATGTTAACAGGAAGGGAATCCTATTTAAAGGGAAAATGTTTAGATAGTTTTTTCAAGACCAATAGTGTATTCTGGCTCAAAGAACCTCCATATGAATATCATTCGACTATTTGCTCAATCAGTATTTATTGAGTACCTACTAAGCCTGGAATCATGCCAGGCACTGGGGAAATGAGATAAAAGCACAATCTTATCTTCAAAGAATTCATAGTGTAGGGTAAGAGAGTAACTATTTTTAAACAATAAGAATGCAGTATATAGGTGCTGTAACGCAGATATAGACTGGAGGGCAAAGGAGCAAAAGGAGAATTTATGTCCTCTTGGTGGCTCCAGAAAGATCACCTTGCAAAAGGATCACAGGACGTCAGGATTGGCCAGTTATTTTCATTGCAGAAAGAAACACAGTTGGGTTTGAACTCTAGAACTTTAATTCAGAAGGAAAAAGGAGTAAACACATTTCAGATAAGGCTATAAGATCATGTTGGCATTATATTATCTAACATGTCTTATGGAACTTGAAATTTCAATTATTTAAAAAATTGTATATTTAAAATTTCGAATGTTTCAATTTTTTAATGTTTCTGTTGTCATTTGGAAGATACAACCTATTTATTTTTAATTGAGGTGAAATGTACATAACAGTGAAATGTACTCATCTTAAGAATACAGTGTTATGAGTATGCTAATAATACATCCTTGTAACCAGCACAAAAATTTGGCTGTATAGAACTTTTCCATCATTCCAGAGATTCTCTCAAGACCTTTAACAGGCACCAGGCTCAACAGGCAATGACTGACCTGAAAGTTTTGTCTGTTCTATTTCTTTAACAGATATAGGGCTATTCAGATTTTCTGTTGTGTCAGTTTTTAATATATTATGTTTTTTCAATATTTCCAGTTGTTTTAAGTTGTTGAATTCATTGGCATGACGTTAAGTATAATATTGCTTTATTATTCTATTAATATCTATATGACCTCTGGTGAGGTCTCCTTTTTATTCTTAATATTGGTAATTTGTGTGAGTTTTTTTCCCTTCATAAATCTTGCTAGGGGATTAAATGTTACTAATCTTTAAAAAAAACTGATTTTTTATTTTATTCATTTTCTCTGTTTTCTATTTTATTGATTTCTGCTCTCAAGTATTTCCTTTCTGTTACTCACTTTGGGTTTAGTTGGCTTTTCCCCTCAGCTTTTAAGACCTTATTTTTCTCCAATGAAAATACAAATATTTTAAATTCCCTCTAAGTAATGCTTTAGCTGTACCCAACAAATTTTGACAGTTTTTGTTCCTAAATAACTCAGGTGAAAGTATTTTTTGTATTCCCTGTGATTTCTTTTTTGACATATGAGTTATCTAGAATCATGTTGTGTGGGTATGTTGTGAAGGTGTTTCTACAAGAGAGTAGCATTTGAATCGGTGAGCTGAATAAAGCAGATGGCCTTCCCCATGGTGAGTGGACCTCATCCAATCCACTGAGCACCTGAATAGAATAAAAAGGAAAGTAACCACTTGAGCTGAGTTATTGATCTTCTCCTGCCCTTGGTGCTCATGATTCTTAGGCATTCAGCCTCAGTCTAGGTTTATAACATTGGTCTCTGGGTCTCAAGTCTTTGAAGGACATCACTTTTGGGGGGGGGGGGGGTCACCAGCTCACAGACAGCAGATCAGGGCCTTCTCAGTCTCCATAATCATGTGAACCAATACCTTATACTAGAATCCTTATCTATCTATCTGTCTGTCTGTCTGTTTACCCATTTACCCACCTATCTATCCTATTGGTTCTGTTTCTTTGGAGAACTTTCACTAATAAAGTATCTATTTTATACACATTTGAAAATATGTATGTATTTGTATTCTGCAAATACTAAGTGCAATACCCTGTAAGTATCAGTTAGATCAAGTTGACTGATAATATTGTTCAAATCATTTAATCCTTATTCATTTTTTTGTTTGTTTTGTTTCATTCTATCAGTTACAGAGAAGGGTGTTAAAATCTTCAACTATGATTATGGATTTGTGTATTTGTTCTTTAAATTCTAATTTTTGCTTCTGGTACTTAGAGCTTTTTTAGTCCCATAGATATTTAGGTTGTTTTATGCCTTTATGATGAAATGACCATTTATTAATAAAGAATTATTACTCTTCAACTCTGATCATTTTCCTTGACTTGAAGTTTACCATGTATGATGGTATGAACACCAGCTTCCTTAGATTTATTTGACCTGTCTTTTTACTTTCAATTTCTTTGGTCCTTTAAAACACATAATGTGCAAACAACATTTTTTTATTTATCCTTGCAATCTCTTCCCTTTCAGTGGATTAGTCAGTTCATTTACACTTAATGTAAATATTGATGTGGTTGAATCTAAGTCTTTTATCTTGCTAGTTGTTTTCTATTGTCCTGTCTTTTTTCTCCTCATATTCTTTCTTTTTTTTTCTTTGTTTTCTTTAATAAAACATTTTTAACACTCTATTTTATTTAGTTTTAAAGAATTGGAAGAGCTGATACATTCATTTATTTAACAAATAATTATAAAACTTCTGTATGCCTGCCATTGAGCCTGGTGTTACATACAATAGTGAATAAAGCGAATATTTCTCATCTATTGAACTTATAGGATAGCAAATCTAAGATGATTAGTACTCTATTTTAATTGAATTCCTCTATTGGTTTTAAGTTATACATTTGTGTATTATTTTCCAGTGATTCCTCACATTCTCCAGCTAAACTTTCTTCCATAATGCAAATATTTCATGTGCTTTTCCAATATAAGAGCTTAATATGTGACAATTAAGACCTTGAAATGTGGCTAGTAGAACTGAGAAACAATTTAAAATTATGCTTAATTTTAATTTAAAGTTTAAGGTTTAGTCACTTGTGGTTTTTGTTATTGTTGCTCAGTCATGTCCGACTCTTTGTGACCCCATGGACTGGGGTTTCCCTGTCCATTATCACCTCCCAGAGCTTACTTAAACTCATGGCCATCAGGTTGGTGATGCCATCCAACCGTCTCATCCTCTGTCGTCCCCTTCTCCTGCCTTCACTTTTTCCCAGCATCCGGGTCTTTCCTAATGAGTTCGGCTCTTCGCATCAGATGGCCAATGTATTGGAATTTCAGTTTCAGCATCAGTCCTTCGAATGAATATTCAGGACTGATTTCCTTTAGGAGGTACTGGTTTGACCTCCTTGCAGTCCAAGGGGCTCTCAAGAGTCTTATCCAACACCACAACTCAAAAGCATCAGTTCTTTGGTGTTCAGCCTTCTTTATGGTCCAGTTCTCACATCCATACATGACTACTGGAAGCCTTTATTGGCAAAGTAATGTCTCTGCTTTTTAATATGCTGTCTAGGTTTGACCTCTGTATAGGATGACACAATCTTATCATTCTTTTTTATTTTTTAATATTTCTTTAAAGATCAAAGCCTGTTTTTTTTTTTAAATTATTTATTTGGCTGTGCCAGATCTTAGTTGGAGTATGCAGGATCTTTACTTGCAGCATGCAGACTCTTAGCTTTAGCGTGTGGAATCGAGTTCCTTGACCAGAGATGGAACCTGGACCCCTGCATTGGGAGCATGGAATCTTAGCCACTGAACCACCAGGGAAGTCCTCCATCCTTATCTTCTACTTAGAGTTAACCACCTCATGTAATATATAAGAACTTCATAATATTATCATTTTAACTCTACCCTCTTTGTTATTGTTTGTCGTATATATTTACTACTACATGAGTTAAACCCCCTACGATATATTTGTCTTCTTGCAGTCTTTTGTCACTTAAATAAATTATGAGGCTAGAAGACAGTCCTTCATGTTTACACACCTGCTTGCATTTCCGCTGCTCTTCCTCCTGCAGTGGTCTTGATCCTGGTGCTCCCTCCCTCCAGGGCAGGCTTCCTCTTGCTGCCATTTCCCATCATCCTCAAAAACTTTTCTGCTCCTATTTCTTATAGTTCACAGTGAATTATTCCAGCATCCATTTATCTGAAAATTAACAATATTATTAATATTAATAAATTATCTTAATATTATTTATTCTTATAGTTCACAGTGAATTATTCCACCATCCATTTTTCATTTTTGAAAGATATTATTTCTGCATTTATAATTCTGGGCTAACTACTATTTCTATCATTTTCATGATGACATTCCTTCTGGCCGCCATTGTTACTAGTAAGAAGGCAACTCTCACTTGCAGTGTTGTTCCCCTCTAGGTAATTGGCTTTTTACTCTTTATCTCTGGTTTCCAGTTTTTTGACTGCGACATACCTAGGTGTGGTATTTGAATTTATTCTGGTTGGATTTTATTGATTATACAATGTGTAGGCTGATGTCTTCTGTCAAATTAGAAGAGTTTTCAGTCATTGTTTCTTCAACTTTTATTCTACTCCATTCTCTTTCATATTTTTTTACTAGGACCCAAATTACATACACAAACACACACACAGATATATGCATGTGTGTGTACATATATATATATATAGGTACATATATGTTTATATACGTGAGTGAGTGAGTAAATGAAAGTTGCTCGGGGTCTGACTCTTTTTGACCCCATGGACTGTAGCCCACTAGGCTACTCTGTCCATGGAATTATCCAGAAAAGAATACTGGAGTGAATAGCCATTCCCTTCTCTAGGGGGTTTCCCAACCCAGGGATCTAACACAGGTCTCCTGCCTTGCAGGTAGATTCTTTACCATCTGAGCGTGTGTGTGTGTCTAAAACTTTTTACTTCTAATAGATCCATTTGGTTTATTTCTTTGCTGATACTCCCCATCTGTTTACTCAAGATACTCATCCTCCTCTGTTGACCCTTAAGTGTATTTATAATAGCTGTTTTAAAGAACCCCATCTGCTAATTCTAATATTTGAGTCCTCTTGGATTCTGCTTTTATTGAATGCTCCTTTTCTTGATTGTGGGTCACATTTTCCTGCTTCTTCACATCTCTAATATTTTAAATATTATTCTTGAATATTGTTATAAGGGAGTTATGGAGAGTCTGGATTACTTTATCTTCCTTTAAAGGGTGTCGAGGTTTCTTCTATCAGGCTGTTAAATTACTGGCAAATCTTCTTGGTCTTGTTGGGCTTTGTTTTATTATTTGTTAGTATAGTTCTGTTTCAGTTTTGTCCTTACTCCTGGGCGTGGCCCTTTCTCTAGGGTATGGCCCTTTCTCTGGGGCATGGTATTTCCTCCTAAGCTGTGGCCTCTTTGGGGTTTCAGTTGAATATATTAGGTGCTTACTAAGGCTGTGCCACTATGTCTGAGCCAACATTCTCATGTTTCCAGGACTACATGTCCTATGATATCTTGGCCCAGCTCTCTTACCTGCATGGCCCATTCTCAGGGCTCATGAAGTCTTATTCTGCACACTGGCTGTAGGGAAACACTCACGAAGTCGTCTTTGTCACCCTCCTCTGAACAGCTTCTTCCTTTTTGATATCCTGCCTTACAAGTTCCAGGGACCATGCATATTCTAAACTCTGTCTGTACCCCTTTTATTCAGCAGAACATGCATATCCCTTTGGATTCTACTTCCTTATCATTCTATTGATATCCCCAGGCAGAGAACTGAAGAAGACGTGGAGCTCTTGGTGTGTTTCCCTTCTCCCAAGTATCATAGTCCTACAATGTTTCCTGCCAAGTGCCAGAGATCGTTACCTCGATATTTACGGTGGTTTTCAGTGGAGGGCCAGCCTAGTGCCATCACTCTATAGGGCCAGAAGTGGGTGTCCTCTTCTGCATGTTTTGGTATAGTATGTGCACCTTAATAAAATACCAGAACAAAAGGTCACTTTCCTTTTTTTCACATAAAGATCTTTATTTCATTTCTATGTCAGGGCACTGTTCTTGATGAGTATTATGTATTATTTTAAAAAAAAATTTTATTAGAGTATAATTGCTTTACAGTGTATTAGTTTCTACTTATGACACAGTGAGTCAGCTATACATATACATATATCCCCTCTGTCTGGGATTTCCTTCCCATTTAGGTTACCCCAGAGCACTGAGTAGAGTTCCCATTTTACGTATAGTATCAGTTGTGTGTGTATGTCAATCCCAGTCTCCCAATTCATCCCACCCTCCCCCTTCCCTCTTGGTATTCACGTTTGTTCTCTTCATCTGTGTCTGTATTTCTGCTTTGTAAATAAGATAATCTATACCAGTTTTTCCTCAGATCCCATATGATTTTTATTTATTCTTAATCAAACCTCACTATCATTACTTTGTTGAAGTTCCCTTAAATTATTATAATTACCACTTCTAAATCATAAAGATCAATAATTAACATTAATATCTGTGAGACCCATTATAGTGCCTATCAAACATTGAAAAGACATTTTAAGATATTAACACAAACTATGAATAGAACAAAGTATATTTTAATGTCCTCCTATTTTAAAAAATGGGATATAAAACAATTATGAGACAATAAAATGGTGTATATAAACCTTGCTGTTCACTGGCACAAAATCCAATTTGTAATTTTGTTAAAAATGACAAAAATAACCTTTTTCACTGGTTGTAATTTGACTGGCACATCAAAGTAAATGCTCGAAACAAATTTTCCCAACACTGAATTTCTAAGAAACTGATATAAATCATCAATTGTACATTAATTTATGTTTTATTGTTTAATAAAACATATGCAAGTGATATAAATGATATAACTGTATAACTCAATTGAGAGATAAGATATGTTGAGTCTGTAGTTTGCTTGAGACTAGAGCCCACTCTGAGGAGCTCTGGCCACACATTCTGAAGACCCAGGAGATGTGTAATAAACAACATGAGAAATGCTTGACTTCTAGTTCTGGCTCCTCATCTGTAAAATAGGTTTGACCTGAAATTCTCAAGCATGCATTCCAGATCAAAGGACCCATCCTTTTTGTGTTTGTATTTTTACTTTCTGACCATCTTGTTATTACAATGCTGTACTTTTGTCTATCATCTTAAAATGTTCACTTTATACATTTATTTTCATCTCAAAGTAATGATAGCTGTATTTCTGGGTGGTTATTAACATTCATTGAATACTTATAAATGTGAACAAAAAACAAACCTGTGGTAGAATGCCAGGTAATTTTAAAACAAAAAAGAAAACAGTCACTCCATAAATATAATGCACTGAGTCTCTGATGGCTATTACAAAAATGGACCCAAACTCAGAGAAATAGCTTGTACGTTTACATGGAAATATAGACTCTGGAATGATATCACTGCCTGCCATCAGTTATCTCAAACTGAGTCCAAGTTTTTAAAGTCATTTCCTAACTAATGTTAACAAGCCCAGGTGTTTCCTGATTTCAGTTGTTCAGACTCTCAAAAAAAAAAAAAAAAATAGAGTAAGGCAGGGAAATGTGTAAAATTCCTTTGTTGGCTTCCTTTTGCCCGTACTGAACCCAAGTTTCATCTTCCTACTATGAGTGGTTTTTGTGTTTCCCTGTCCATTTAGCCCATGAGCTTGTTTTTCTCCCTACTTGTTGTACTCATCAGAAGTCTCTTTTGTTTTTCTTGTTACCAGTGTTATTTTTTTCCAAGTTTTCCTCCGTATTTAAAATCTCAATATGAGTGATTACATATTTTGGGTTGGTTTGGTTTGTAATCACTGCATTTATTCTTTTTAAAAATATTTTTCTACTTTTTATTTTATTATTGGAGTATAATTGCTCTACAATGATACATATGTTAGTTTCTGCTGTATAATAAGTAGATCAGCTATGTGTATACATATGTCCCCTCCCTCATGAGCTCCCATGCCGCCCCTCTGGGTGCATTACAGTGCACAGCTGAGCTCCCTATGCTATATAGCAGCTTCCTACTAGCTATTTTACACATGGTGGTATATATATATCATTACTATTCTCCAGATCTGTCCCACCCTCCTCTTCTCCCTGTATGTCCACATGTCCACTCTCTATGTCTGTGTCTCTATTCCTGCCCTGCAAATAGGTTCATCTGTACCATTTTTCTAGATTCTATATATATGTATTAATATACAATATTTGTTTTTTTCTTTCTGACTTACTTCACTCTGTGTGACAGACTCTATGTCCACCCACATCAATTGTTGTTGCTCAGTCGCTAAGTCTTGTCTGACTCTTTGCAACCCCATGAACTGCAGCATGCCAGGCTTCCCTGTCCTTTGCTATTTCCCAAAGTGTGCTCAAACTCATGTCCATTAAGTTGATAATGCCATCTAACCATCTCATCCTCTGTCGCCTCCTTCTCCTTCTGCCCTCAGTCTTTCCCAGCATCAGGGTCTTTTCCAGTGAATCAGCTCTTTGCATCAGGTGGCCAAAGTACTGGAGCTTTAGCTTCAGCATCAGTCTTTCCATTGAATATTCAGGGTTGATTTCCTTTAGGACTGACTGATGAGCAATTATATTTGAACTAAGAGAATGTGTCAAAAAGCCTGCCTCTGACTGAAGAGCCTCTGCAGGTGCTGGGATTGAGCCCCTGGTCTTGAGTACCAGTTCCTCAGCCCAGGGGGACAAATGGCATAGAGTGTGAAGCAGCCAGAATGAGGTAGGGGAAGGGAAAGTGAACAACAGGGTAAGGCAGAACTGATAACATTTACATAATACTGTAGGACTTTGCCATGTGCATTAAAGTGCAGTTCTCACTTAATTCTGTGTTATTATGTGGCTTCTTTAAGGTCATCTAGCCACTTTAGAGGATGCAAACCTGTCATGAATGCTTTGGTCCCTTATGTCCGGGCTTCTTGAATGGAATATAAAAGAATCACCTGAGATTGTTAAACTTTATTTAAAATGCCAGTTCCTGGGTCATCCCACTCCCTGTTTCACTCCAAAAATCATGGCCAGAAGGTCTGAATTGCACTTCCCTCACCTTTTGGCTTCTAGAGCTAAAATTATATTTATGGTATAGTGGTTATTTTCCATTAAGTTATTAGAAAGCAAACAGTACCTTGATTTAGTATAAAGTATTTACCTTTCTAGTATCTAAACAAAGTTTGCTAACTTTCTGTGTTCTAAACAAATGCCTGGATTCAGAGTTTTTAAAAGGGCAAAGGGGAAGCTACTTGGGTGATTTTAATGTCCTCAACATGACACAATGATTGAGGCTGATGTGAAACTTTCACACTTCATTACCAAGATTTCAAGGATGGAAAGTCTTTTTTTATGCCTCCTTATTATGAACTATAAGCTCTTGGGAACAGGGGCCAAACTGCTTTTTCATTTCCAAGAACCAGAAGACGTTCAAGCTTCACTAGAAAGATGACAGGAAATGATTACAATTTGAAGGGGTTAAAGTCCACCTATCTGTGATTTGGTGCGGAGTTTTTAATATTAACTAAAAAAATTAAATTACTGAAATGCTCAGCAATTATAGAAAAATAGAAATATCACAAAATACAGATAAATGAAAAGAAGAAAAAATCATCCATAATAAACAACATGTATAAAGTTGCTTACCATGTTCCTGGCACTATTTCAAGGGCTTTACAAACACTTTCTATAGAGCTCACAGCAATCCACTTGACAGCTGAGAAAACTGAAGCATAGTAAGAATAGGCAGAGCCTGAAGTCATGCTGCTGTAGGGGATAGGGTCTGGGTGGAGGCAATCTGCCTCCAGAGACCATGTTTTCAAACTCTCCACTAGCCAGACTCTATTCTATAATCCACTACCCCAGATAACCATGCTCACACTTAGAGGTCTACCCTTCCAAAAATATGTGCACACACACGTATGCATACACATACAACATACACATGCATCCTTTACTTAAAGAGGATCCCTGCTTTTTTCACTAATAGTATATTGTGAACTTCTATAATGGCTACTATAGTAAATAGTAACTGCTACATCCTGGCAAAATATTCTACTTAAGTGAAGCTCCTCCCCCTCCCTTTGTACAACTAAGAGAAAGCACAGCCATGAAGGCTCAAGTGATCTTCCTATTAAGATTACTTGACTCGGCAAAAGCCGTTCCATGTACTAAAGTTCATTACTATCTGCTATTCAATTCCAAGGCTGAAAGAACATGTAGAGGCTGTTACATATGACCTAAAGGCAATTCTTGAGGGCTCTGAAAAGCCTGAGTATGCTGCCCAGTGACTAGGATGGAATACTGATTAGATGGTCACTGAGTAAACCTGAGAATGCCGTCGATGAGACATAGAGAAAACCCAGCAAAGGGCAAAAGAAAGATACCATCAGAGCAAAATAATCATTTTCCTCTCACAGATTTCTTACACAACCCATAAAATCTAATGACTTGCTTGCCACTTAATAACCACTTGATTTGTTAATGGACTAGAACAAAATGATAAAAGTTAATGGAACAACCTGACCATTAGCTACATTAATAATAGGTTTAGAGAAAATTATTACTATTTTAAACCATATACGCTTGCTTTCTATTATTAGTGCTTTTTAGAAATATTAAAATATTAAGAAACATACTAAAATGAAAACTTATAGTAAGTTCTGTATTCAGAATTAAGAAATTTTAAATTCTTTTAGCTTCAAAAGATATTTTTGTCTCATTTGGTGACATGCTACTGTAGGTTGTAATTATAGAAGTAGATACGAAGAAATAATTAAAGTTACTAAATGCAGATTCGCCTTCAGTTCAGTTCAGTTCAGTTGCTCAGTCATGTCCGACTCTTCGCGACCCCATGAATGGCAGCACGCCAGGCCTCCCTGTCCATCACCAACTCCTGGAGTTCACTCAGACTCACGTCCATCGAGTCCGTGATGCCATCCAGCCATCTCATCCTCTGTTGTCCCCTTCTCCTCCTGCCCCAATCCCTCCCAGCATCAGAGTCTTTTCCAATGAGTCAACTCTTCGCATGAGGTGGCCAAAGTACCGGAGTTCCCCTATTTATCTCTTATTTTATATGAAGGTATGTCTTTTTAAAAAAATCTGCCACGTTGTAATCTAGGCCAAGGACTTTTATGAATCTGTTTCTTAACAGAATGCCTGTAAAGTTTTCCAGGGTTCCATACTACTGTTAGGATTGTAAGAGGTGGCTCAGTGGTAAAGAATCTGCCTGCAGTGCAGGAGATGTGGGTTTGACCCCTGGGTCAGGAAGATCCCCTGGAGCAGGAAATGGCAACCCACTCCAGTATTCTTGCCTGGAAAATTCGATGGACAGAGGAGCCTAGAGCCTGGTGGGCTGCAGTCTGTGGGGTCGCACAGACTTGACATGACTGAGCAAGTGAAAATGCACATACTACTATTAGGAAAGGCTCTTGGGTGATGTGAAAGTTTCAACTGAAAATATTCTAATGGGTAGATTCGAGTAAGTGAGTTATGTCGAAAGTAAACCAGCCATGGTTTGTGTTTGTTCCGTTTATATTCAGAAAATATTTAACTTTAGTGGAGTTTCCTGTTAGAAAACAATGGCAGAAATGTCTTACTGAGTTATTACTCCCGATCACCAGGCAATGTTTAGGCAACCTGACTGCTTTTTTAAGGGCGTATTGCTTTGATGTTTGCTCCTCTGTTCTGAGATCAGTCCCTGGAAGGCCGGTCTTTTGAGGAAGGCTGAGGAAGTGTAAAAGCTGAGCCAGTCTACTCCATCTGCTCTTTAGGACTTTGCCCCTCAGCCTTCCTTTACCTCGTTCCCTCACTCAGCACGAGCTCTTCATCCACTGAGACACAGACTGTTGGCGTCAGGACCCTGCGGCTCTCTGAGGACCTCACTACTCTGACTTCATCCCAGACTCCTCCCACCCCACCCTCCCTTCTGACTTGGCCTCTGTTTCTTCTTCCATGCCGTTGAAGATTTTCCTTTTATCCTGGTTTCAGAAGCCTCACAGTGTGTGTTTAGGTGTGGGTCTTTATTGCTTCATTCTGCCTAGTACACTGTGTCCTTTCAATATGAGGCTCATGTCTTCCTTCCATTCTGAGAAATGTTATTATCTTTGTGATGTATCTTACCTTTTTTTATGCTTTTTGGAACATGGATAAGGACATTGTGGCCCACCGTTGCCACATGATATGTGCCTTTATGCATATACCCTTTTACATACTTACCTTTACATATTTAAAAATGGATGAGAGGCAGCACTGCTATAACCGCTGCCCTGTGTACCACTCGCTTCTGCCTGCTGAGAATCTCCAAATTCCTCCTCTCTGAACTCAGTGTATTCAATAGTTTTCATTCCTATTGTGCAATAAAACCACCTGGGATAGGGGTTAGGCATGCATTTTTTGAAAAATGGGCCAAATCTTAGCTCTTTCATGTATTAAGTATGTGATACAATTCACTTAGCCATTCTGTCCCTCACTTTTCCTATGTGTAAATAGAGACAATAATACTTACACCCATGGTTGTCATGAGAGTCAAATGAAATGTGTGTCAAGTGCTTTGTTCCAGTTCTGGTGAATACTTAATAAATGATACTATGGCAGTCAGAGTAACAGCTGAAATGTACCATATGCTTGACAATGGATCACATGCTTTGTATCAAATCATTAAATATTTTATCTTCAGAGCCCTCACAGATGAGTACATCATTATTCATTTGTAAATTCAACATCTTAAGAACTGTTTTCTTTTATCCATGTTGCATTCCAATCTTAATCCTTTGGTATACATATTTTATGTATTTCATGACATATTTATATTTATTTCTTTAGATTTTTAAAATGTTATTCACTATTTTTTCCTGTTGTTTATCATATGTCATTCTAATGACTATGTGATATTCCACTGAGTCGTTATTCTGTAATTTACTCAGTCATTTCACTATTATTGGAAGGAAAGTTATGACCAACCTAGACAGCACATTAAAAAGCAGAGACATTACTTTGCCAACAAAGGTCCATCTAGTCAAGGCTTGGTTTTTCCAGTAGTCGTGTATGGAAGTGAGAGTTGGACTGTAAAGAAAGCTGAGCACAGAAGAATTGATGCTTTTGAACTGTGGTGTTGGAGTAGACTCTTGAGAGTCCCTTGGACTGCAAAGAGATCCAACGAGTCCATCCTAAAGGAGATCAGTCCTGAGTGTTCACTGGAAGGACTGATGCTGAAGCTGAAACTCCAATCCTTTGGCCACCTGATGCGAAGAGCTGACTCATTGGAAAAGACCCTGATGCTGGGAAAGATGGAGGACAGGAGGAGAAGGGGACGACAGAGGATGAGATGGCTGGATGGCATCACCGACTCAATGGACATGGGTTTGGTAAACTCCGGAAGTTGGTGATGGACAAGGAGGCCTGGCGTGCTGCAGTCCATGGGGTCACAAAGAGTTGGACACGACTGAGTGACTGAACTGAACTGAGATAATGTAGTAGGAATTGTATATAGAGAAGTCCAAAGTTACAGTGTGACTAAGACAAGAAAAAAGAATACAGTAATTCCCCTACATATGAACCTTAAGTTGCAAACTGTCAAAAGATGCAACTGAGCATTCTATCCGTGTCAGGCATGAGTGAAACTGCAGCTTGCCTTCCATCCCCTATTGCTGATGCTCCTTTAGCACCACCATCTCTCATCTCCTCTCCCTCCTCCAGTCAGTAACTCTTCTTGCCTCTTCACTTGATGCCAGCCCCCTGTATGCCAGCTGTTGTACTGTACTATTGTACTTTTTGAGGTATTGTACTGTAAGATTTAAAATGTTTTATTTTTTGTGTTTGTTTTTTATGTATTATTTGTATGAAATTATTATAGACCTATTACAGAGCAGCACTGTATAGCTGATTGTGTTAGTTGGGTACCAAAGTGTAATTTGGTGGACTTAATGAACATGCTCTCAGAATAGAACTCATTTGGATGTAGTGCATTTTACTGTAGTAAGTGGAGCAAAAACAAACCTCTAGTCTATTAAAAAAAACCTATAATATATATTTTAAAGGTGTCTATAAGATATGTGTGGCTTCCCTTGTAGCTCAGTTGGTAAAGAATCTGCCTGCCAAGGAGACCTGGGTTCAATTCCTGGGCTGGGAAGATCCCCTGGAGAAGGAAATGGCAACCCACTCCAGTATTCTTGCCTGGAGACTCCCACGGACAGAGGAGCCTGGTGGGCTACAGTCCATGGGCTTGCACGAGTCAGACACGACTTAGCAGCTACCATACAGATATGCAAGTTCTACACTGTATTATGTACAAGCCACTATCGATCAGGGTGGGATGCATATAAAGAGTGAACTTCTTTCTCCCCTGCCTTCATTAAACTCAGGAGGATCAGCTCTGCATAACAGCTGTCATGTAGGTAAGGTTTGTATTGGGATCTAGTCCTTCCCTACAGGGACTTTGCACTAGGTGCTGTCTATCGCCTGTCTAGTGTCCCCTACGAGCCACCTAATGACACATGACATGGGCTGGAGACAATCAGAGTCTTCCTCAAGATTGATTTAAAGATGCCAGTAGAGAAAATTCTCATTCTACTGGGGCTGTTAAACTAGAAAACCAGGAAGTCAAGGTTGCTGGAGACCATCTCCCTGGCTGTTGGCAGGCAAGTTTAGACAGCAGGCTAAGAGCCACAAGCATAGGTGCTTTAAACTAAGGTCCATTTTTTCACCTATGCCTTGGATGGCATTCGCTCCTGCGGTCTCAGAACTGTGCAAACCCTCTCTTTTCCTGCACGGCTCTCCTTACTAAAAAGCTTTCCACCTGGTGAGTCCATCTTCCTCCTCAGTTCTCACTCTCCTCCCTACTCCAGCCAAATGTCTTGAAAGAGTATCTGCAACTCACTCTCTTCACTCTTATTTTTCACCTCAACCTACTCTAAATAGGCTTCCACATTTACCCTTCTGCTGAATCGGCTCGACGATCACTCAGGAACTGTCCAACTCCACAGGCTTTCTTTAGTCTTGTTTATTTAATCCCTTAGCATCCTCTGACCTGGCTGACCTTTCCTTCCTGCCTGAGAACTTTTGAGTTGGTTCCACAATAACTGGAAAACACATCCTCTTGGGTTTTCTCTCACTTCTGCCTGCCGCTTCTCAACCCCATTGTCTGCCTCTCCTTTAACTGTAGATGTTGGGGTTTCTGGAAGTCTGCAGCCTAAGCCCCTTCTTTTTCTCAAACTACATTCTCTTCCTGTCTTTTCCTGTAATGGAGCTCGTATCCACTATTTTAACTTTGATTGTAATCTCTATACTAATGGCTTCTCCACTTATGCCTTTACTCCTGACTCTACCTCTGACCTTCCCAACCACATAGCTGCTTGCCCACTTTGGATTTCCACTTAAATGTATCAAAGGGATATCAAACCTGACGCATTTTGAACTGAATTCTTCACCCTCCTCCACAAATCTGCTGCTGCTCCTCCCCTAGTGTTTCCTAATCACTCATGGCTTTGTCATCCACACAATTGCTCAAGTCCATTTCCAGCATGCTTCTTTTAGTACTTTCCTCTTCCTCATTCCCTTCTTTCCATCCATCACTGAGACCTGCCACTCTCCGTCTCAGTTCCACCTCCTCAGCTTCATCACCGTCACATCACCCAAGTCTGTCACCATCCTCTCCCTTCTAGACTTCAGCCACAGCCTCCTCACTGGTGTCCCCACGCCCATGCTGGCTCCTTCCAGTTCATTTTTTGCACAACTCCAGAGAGAGATGTTAAAACCTCAGTCTCATCCTGCCCTGGTTCTGCTTAACAGCCTTCCAGAGGCTTCCTGCTGTTCACAGTTAAGGTCCAAAGACCCACCAATCTGGTTAGTCTTGGCCTCCGATCCACCTTTACAGGCTCTTTTCAGCCACTTGCCCCTCCAGCCGCATGGAATCCTCCTGGTTCCCCAAACAGGACAAACTGTTTTCTCAGGAACTCTGAATAAATAGATCCTTCTGTGAATTTTTTTAGGTAACCCTTCTCTGATTAGCTTCCCTTCACCCCTCCAGTTACATTATCCCAAGATACCTTGGTCTGTTCCTCCACTTCACCCTCTGTTTACTGTTGTTCCTCTTTGTGGGACTGTTAAGCCCCAGGAGGGCAGGCACCATGGCTGCCGTGCTCACTGCTCTGCCACCACTGCCCACCTACGCTTGGCACTAACTGATAGGGCAAAAATTGAGTATTTGGTGGCCTCACCATCTAACCCCAGGGCAGCTACATTGGGGAATGTCTTCTCTTAGTGCTGAGATCCGATAGCAGCAAATCCTTCAGTGGTTCTTAAAACTATAGAGTCCTACTCTTTGGAGGAGAGGATGACAACAAAGCTGACCCAAATGATCCCCTTGACCTTTTCCACCGGGGCCATGCAGGAGCTCCCTGGATGTTGGAGAGTTGGCTGTATGGCTCTGTCTAAAGCTAAGGTGCCATCTGGGCCATGTGCTGCATCCCTGCACCGTTCTTCTAAGGAAATGCTGTTTTTAAGACCGCCCTTTCCCCACTGACCATTGTTCTTTTCTGTTTTCATTCCACTGTGTGCCTAAGTGAAATGCTGAGAACCGAGGTTGAGAGCCCCAAATACGGCAGTGGGAAGAAGGGAATAGAAAGGCTGACCTGCTCCCAGGAGACTCAGAGTCGCCAAAGAGAATGTAATTAGGGAGCTTAACAATGGCCTAGGCTTTATGGGAGACAAATTGGTTGAGGTGGCCCTCAGGGAGTGAGGAGATCCCAGGGGACAAAAACTGCAGGAGCCCGGAGTGGAGAAGCAACTGGAGGCCGGCCACCTGTGACTCACACACAGCGCAACAGCCTAGACTGTTCCTAGAAGAGGCGATTTCTTCGGAGCACGTGTACTGGGGACTGTGTCTGTGTGTGCGTGTGTGTTTGTGTGAGTGAACATCTTCTGCCCTTGTCCTGTAGGGCTGGGAGGACCAGGAACCGCCCCGCAGAGGAAGAGATTTAGTAGTCTCGGCCACGTCTGTCTTCAGAACCGACCTTTCCTGCTCTTTGTGCAACAAGACACACCTCTCCGAGGAAGGAGGCGGACATCATTACTACTGCCCTATTAAAACACACACACACACACACACACACACACAGAGCGGACATCAT
>SJXQ01010324.1:0-49512 GCA_006408695.1 Aepyceros melampus | reverse complement strand
CTGGCGCGGGGTCTCCCAGCCGCGTGGGTTCCCTGTTCCTTCTCCTACCCGCCTTCCAGCTCTCGCTGGGTCTGTCTCCCACGCCTCAGGTGTTTGCTGGGGCTGGGCCACAAGCCCTTCCCTTTTTGGCCTGCACCTGGGGTAACCTCCAGCCCCGAGCGCCCCGGCAGACCCTGCTGCAGCGAGTGCGCACGAAGCGGTGCGAATCGACCCGCGCGGGGCTTCCCGGGCTGCGTGCGCCCCGCCACTGCCCGAACGCAGCGCCGGGCTCCGGCTGCGCGCCACGCCCCCGAGCTTCGCACGGCGCGCGAGCCCCTTGGAGGGTGTCTGTGAACTTGGAGCCGAGCGGCTCGAGGCTCCTGCCGGGGATGCGGCGGCAGCTGCTTCCTGGTTTGAAGCTCGCCGAGTGGGGGAGAGCGTGAGCCCGCGGAGGCGGGGGCAGGAGCCGGAGCCGGAGCGGGCGGAGGCGGGGGCAGGAGACGCTGGAGGCTCGAGCTAACCGGACGGGTCGCTCCGGCTCTCCCGGGAGAGGCGCTTCCTGGCCCTGAAGAAGGGGCGAGTCCCGTGCGAGCCCCCGGGAGGCGCCGCGCGCTCGAGAGGGACGGTCGGGCGACCCCGGCCCGCTGAGGGCTCGGCGCCCGGCTCCCCTCCTTTCCACCTCGCGAGGGAGGGAGGGAGGGAAGGAGGGGAGGGAAGGTCCGGCGGAGGAGGCAGAATGGCCTGTCGAGGGGAGCTTGGGTCCTGCTTTTCCCGGGAGCTGCCTCCACTCCAGCGGCCGCCGCGAGGGCTGGCCTGAGCGAGGGCTCCCCGCTCTCCAGCTGCGAGACCGCGCGGTCCCTGGGGCGGGACAGCGGCTTCGGCATGTCGTCCGGCACCATGAAGTTCAACGGCTACTTGAGGGTCCGCATTGGCGAGGCCGTGGGGCTGCAGCCCACCCGCTGGTCCCTGCGCCACTCGCTCTTCAAGAAGGGCTATCAGCTGCTGGACCCCTACCTGACGGTGAGCGTGGACCAGGTCCGCGTGGGCCAGACTGCACCAAGCAGAAGACCAACAAGCCCACGTACAATGAGGAGTTCTGCGCCAACGTCACCGACGGTGGCCACCTGGAGCTGGCCGTCTTCCACGAGACGCCCCTGGGCTACGACCACTTTGTGGCCAACTGCACCCTGCAATTCCAGGAGCTGCTGCGCACGGCCGGCGCCTCGGACACCTTCGAGGGCTGGGTGAGTACCCTTGGTGTCCACTCCGCACCTTTCCCTCCCTTCATTTTACAGAACTTGCCTGGGACCCGCTTTCCCATCTTCCCAGGCTCCGCGGCTCAGGGAATTCCCTCCACTTTTGGTCCACGTCCAGGTGGCCCGTGGCACTGGTGATGCGACCGCTGTGGGTGTGCGAGGGCATAGATGTGCCTCTAAGAAGCCATCCTGGATACGGTTCCTCTTGGGGATGGCAGCTTGGGCTAACGGGAAGTCGGGGGAAGGGGAGATCTCCCCCTCCTCCCAGACTTTGAGTAAGGCGCCCCAACTCTCTGCACGCGGGTAATACAGGAAAGGCAAGGAAGGTGTGTTAGGAAAGTGACTTGCTTTGGATAAAGCTCTTTAAGCGTTTCTTAAGCGAAAGGCAAGCATTCTCGCAGGTATTATTCATAATGTTTATGGATACGTGTTGGTTCAGCCGCTCAGACGTGCACACGTGTTTCAGCATGCATATCCATTACATCCCAGAGGTAAATAACCTACACTGGCAGGGATCGGAGTGCCTGGGTCTGCAGTTGGCAAAGTTTTGTTAAGCAGTTTTTCAAGGAGATGAGATTTACATGTGTTTGCAGGCAACTTCAGTTTCAGCCCAAGAGGTCTGATTCCTGCAGTTAGTATTTCTGCTGTTACTGGTCTTGAGAGTTTCCAGGGCTCCTCAGCAGTTTGTGAACCACCCCTGGTTTCTCACCTCACCTGCTTGTATTTCTGTGTATTGACAAGTAGTTGCCCGCAACTTCCTACTTGCCTGTGCTTTTCGCATAGTTCCCATGAGGCAAAATGTCTGCTGCAAATAAATTAAATGTCTAGAGACTCTACAGTGCTAAAATGCGTTTGCTTCCTAATCTTCATACTGCCTTTGTGATGCAGGTGTTATCCTTCCCACATGTATGTGATGAAATGATAATTAGAATGAAGTGGTCTGGTTTGGCCAAATAAGTCCTTTGAAGACTCTTAGGAGTTTAATGATTTAAATTCTGGAGCATGTCAGTTTTGAGGCCAGAATGTGAATCAGTTTTGAAAACCCTGTTTGAAATTAACAAGTGGGGGAATCAGATGCATAATAAGAAAGACTCATTTAGATATTTATTTTACACTTTGAGGAATTGATACTTTTATCATATGTTTTGTAAAATTACAGCTAGCTTGCGGAGTAGTCTCTTAAATAGGAGAAAAAACCATAATGACTGTTTAACTGTAACATCAAATTATATCCAGTTAATTTCCCTTCAGCTGAATTTACTTTGTGGAATTTAGAAGTGGACTGGAGAGGAACAGCCAAAATAGAGATTGACATTTTATTTTGTGAATTTCTGAATAGGAAGTAGAGATCAGTCTAGGACTCTGAATGGAATTATTAAATTAGTATCTGGTTAGGAGTTAGACTGGGCAAAGCTCTAAAGAAACGGGTTCTGAAATATAATGGTGCAGACTGACCGATGGCCGTTAGAAGCATGTTTTCCGAGAGAGATCCTGGCCTGGTTTTCTTTACCCATAATCCGCACATTTGAATCACCTGCTGCTACTGCTGCTAAGTTGCTTCAGTCGTGTCCGACTCTGTGCGACCCCATCCTTGGGATTCTCTAGGCAAGAACACTGGAGTGGGTTGCCATTTCCTTCTCCAATGCATGAAGGTGAAAAGTCAAAGTGAAGTCACTCAGTCATGTCTGACTCTTCGCGACCCCATGGACTGCAGCCTACCAGGCTCCTCCGTCCATGGGATTTTCCAGGCAAGAGTACTGGAGTGGGGTGCCATTGAATCACCTGAGGGACTTTTAAAAATCCCTACTTTTAAAGACTCTAGATGAGACTCTTTGGCTGTGACACCAGCATCAGTATTTTTTGACTCTCCAGGTGATCCCAATGTGCAGTAAAGTTTGAGAACCTGTAGTCTAAATGAAGACCACAAGGTAAGGGCTGGAAGAAGCATAAGTATAGGAAGATTCAGGTTACTTGAAAAAGTGGGGTGCCTAATTAGATCTGCCCATTTTCCCACTGGCTGTAGATTTAAATGTAAAGTAAATTTACATATCTTAATTGTCTGAATTAATTATATTTAGGTGTTTAATGTAACCCGGTAGTGGTGTTCTGAAAAATACGAGTGTTTGGTAGGATATATCAGCATTTAAATGACCTTGAAATTGGTGATTTGTCAGACACTCAGTGAGGAGGCAAGAGTTTTTAAAATTCTTGGTATTTTGAAACTGTGATGATAGGGTAGATAAAATAGGCAGTGAGTTTCCTTTTAAAAAATTTTTTTGTTAAGAAAATAATTTTCTTAAAATATTTGGAAATATATGGAATGCTTGTTTTTTAAATGATCCTCTATAGGTCTAAAGTGGTTTTGAAATTTAGAATTACAGAATTACTTATTTCTCCTTAGTATATTAAATTGAAATGCATAGTTTATTCAGAAAGCTATAAATGGAATAATTTACTCCATGATAAATTTATTTTTTGCAACTGAAATTACAGATTGCTAAACAATGAAAATAAACTAGCAGTTTAATTCTTCCTAGATCAGGAGAAGAGACAAAAACAGAAGATACCTTTATTATTCGAATAAAACAAAGTTGTTATGCTTTTTTGCTTAACATAGTTTCTAAGTATTAAGAAGGTAGTCTTTTACATTGATTTTGTACTAGTTTCATTGATATTATCTTCTAAGCTTGATGAGAGAAAGAGATCTATTTTATGCAGTTATATTCCTAGTACTGAGGAGGACGCTGCAACCCATTCCAGTATTCTTGCCTGGAGAATCCCGTTGGACAGGGGAGCCTCATGGGCTACAGTCCCTAGGGTCGCACATGACTGAAGTGACTTAGCACACAGGCACACTTTCCTCTACCAGGCACAGTGCCTGCTGTGGATTAGGCAATCAACCATTTCTTTCCTAACTACATTTATTTAATTTAATTTGCATTATATCCAAGGAGGTAGTGAGATATGACAGCTAAAGAAGTTCTTAAATGGAAATTCAGTGTTAAACTCTTCAATTAGAAAAGATTTCAAAGACCTGAGTTTCTGCCTGAAACCAGGAAAGTAAGAACCAGTCAAATCCTAGGTAAGCAGAAAGAAGGAAATGTAAAGATAGCAGAAATCAGTGAAGTAGAAAGCAGAAACAGAAAAATCAACGAAACAAAAACATTGGTTTTCTGGAAAAAAACACACACACACACACACAATAAAATTGATAAATCTTAAGCCAGAATGATCAAGAAAAAAGATGACACAAATTACCAATGTTAGAAATGAGAAAATGTCACTATAGATCCTATGGACATTAAAAAAAATAAGAGAATATTATGAATAACTTTATGCCAGTAAATTCCACAATTTAGAAGAGATGAAAAAATTCCTTGAAAGATACAGATGACCAAAACTCAAACAGCTAGCTTTATGTCCATTAAGGCAATTGAATTTGTAGTTATAAAACCTTCCACTGTACAAACTTGAGGTCCCAGGTGGCTTAACTGGTGAGTTCTATCATACATTTAAGGAAGAAATATTGGTAATTACACAGACTGTTCCAGAAAACAGAAGAAAAGGAAACACATCCTGGCACATTTCATGAGGCCAACATTACCTTTATACTAAAACTTGATGGATGCTTTGCAAATAAATAGAACTAAAGACCAATGCCCCTTCTGAGGGTAGATATTAAAAAATCTTAAATTTTAGGAAGTCACACCCAGCAATATAACAAATGATCAAATGGGGTTATAACCAGGACTGCAAGGTTCATGGTTGATTAAACATTTAAAATCAATCAGCACAACTCTTCAAATTAACAGAATAGTTTAATAACAGAAAAAAATTCATATGATCAGGTCAATAGATAAAGAATTTGACAAAATTCAATATCCATCATGATAAAAACTCTCAACAAATTAGTAATGGAAGGGTACTTTTTAACCAGATGAAGGACAGCTGTGAAAAACCTACAAATAACATGTTGATGGTGAAAAACTGAATGATATTCCCCTAAGATCAAGAGTGGCAAGGATAAAGCTACCCTTACCACTTCTGTTCAACAGTGTAGTGGAGGTCGCAGTCAGTGCAACAGGCGATTAATAAAGTACATGCGAAGGAAGAAGTTAAAGTGTCTATAGAAAAATCTAAGACACCTACAAAAGGGTTACTAGAACGCACAGGCTAGGTTGCAGGATCCAAACCAATCTAAAAGTTACTTGTTTCTTCAAACTCTCAGTGGACAACTGAAAACTGAAATAGAAAAATACCATTTAAAAGAGCATCAAAATATGAAATTGGATAAATCTAATTAAAACATGCAAGACTTGGTCACTGAAAATGAGACACTTATTGCTGAAATAAGTTAAAGATCTAAATAAATGGAGAGAAATACTGTGTTCATAAATGGGAAGATTCAATATTCTTAAGACCTAAAATTTTCCCAAATTGTTCAATAGATTTAATGCATTTCTAGTCAAAATATCATCAGGCTTTATTGTAAAAATCAACAAACTGATTCTAAAGTTTATATGAACATGTGAAGGACCCAGACTTATCTAAGAATAATTTGGAAAAAGGATGAGTTGGAGGACTTAAAGTATCTGATTTCAAGACTTACAACACTACTGTAATCAAGGTAATGTGGTATTAAAGAGAGAGAAATCAGTGGAATAGAAGAGAGTCTAGAAATAGATTCATACATATATGATCAGTTGACTTTCTTTTGACAAAGATGTCAAGGCAGTTCCATTGTGGAAATGATAATTTTCTCAACAAGTGCTACTTGAACAATTGAATAGCTATATGCAGAAACTGGTGCATTGACTTTAATCTTACATTATACACAAAAATTCATGGAAAATGGATCATAGATCTAAAAGTAGGATTTTAGCTGTAAAATTTTTATAAGAAAACACGACGAAAATCTTAGTGACCTTGGTCACCTCAAGTATTTTTCAGAAAGGACCCAAAAAGCAAGTACTATAAAGAAATCAAATCAGACTATTTAAATTAACTGTTGCTTTTCAGAAGATTCTTAAGATGACACAATCCACTAGGAGAAATTATTTGTAACATGTACATCAGACAGGGGACTTTTAACAGGAATATATAAAATGACAATGAGAAAAATACTCCGTTTAAAAATGGGACTCAATGAGAAATGTATTCAAATTAAAAGTGGGACAAAGATTTGAATAGGCACCCTTCATGGAAAATAGCACGGTAAAAGATTAGTTAAGGAAAAGTAAATTAAGACCAAAACCCATGGGAAAGTCTGAAATTAAAGAGACTGATCATACCGTGTGAGTGAGCAAGTAGAGTAACTGAAACTGTCATATACTACTGTGAGGGATATAAAACAATAATCACATTGGAAAACACTTTTGATACTTTCTTAGTGTTAGAAATGCACTTACTATGGGACCTAGCTACTCTTAAATGAAGCCATTTATACATAAATATTTTTAGCTGCTTTATTTGTTATATAGCCCCCAAACTGGAAAATGTCAGTCAACAGGTGAATATTTAAGCAAATTATGTGTCTATACAATGGAATACTACCCAATAATAGAAGGTAATGAACTACTGATACGTGCAACAAAATGAATGAATCTCAAAATATGTACTTTATGTACTGAAAGAAGCCAGACAAAGAGAATACATAGTGGATGTTTTCATTTATGTAAAATTATAGAAAAATGTAATTTGCAGTGATAGGAAGCAGAGCTGTGGTTGCCTGGGACCAGGGGAATGAAAATGATGGAGGGATGGATTACAAAGAAGGCATAAGGAAACTTTTGAGGGAAAAGAACATATTCATTATTTTTATTGTGGTGATGGTTTCCCAGTTATATGCTTATGTCTAAGCACTTCAGATAGTTCGCTGTTAAGTATGTGCATGTGGACAAGTATACCCAATAAAGCTGTAGGGAAAAAAAACGAGAATTTATTATCCTTATTTTTCCAAAGAAGATGTTAAATAAGTAAAATGCCTGAATTAGATTTGAGCCAAGGCTGACTCTTGAAAACTACATTGTCTCTTTAGTGGAAAAAAAAAAAAAAAATCAGAGTAGGAGCATTAAAAAAAAAGTCATTCAATATAGTTTCTGACTTTAGGACAGTCTCATTTTCTAAATTTCAGCTTTTCTAATGTCAGCTTTTTTCCTATTCCTTCTTGAACTGGTTTATTTTATATAATTTCTTGGCCTTGTGATACCCGAAAATTTGTCCAAATTAAAACCTTATTTCCTTCTTTCACTTGTTTGCTCGTTATTCGCTAACTTTCCACATGGGGACCAGCACCCAATATACTTATTGCAGAACATGGGGACATGGGAGGAGGCAAGAGGAGCTGGAGGCTGCGTCATGGAAAGACCTTGGCATCCCCTCAGGAAGGAAGGACCTGCTTGGCAGGATCCCAAGCTGTTTTCCTGGTTCAGCCCTCCTGAAGACATTCTGTTCCCTCCAGCACTGGGAGGGCTGCCTTCTTGTAACTTCTCACTCAGGGTACTTGTCTGGTAGTCTTGTCAGAGGAAGCAGCCAGGTTACCACTGGGCAGTCACTGATTATCTTTGTCCTTTATTCGTGGATCCAGGTGCATGGATTTAGAGCATCGGATTGAATCTTCTAGATTCATTATCTGTAGGTTCATTCTCTTTTGTATTTTGTAGTTTTTTATTCTCACGGTTGTTTTTCTTTGGAGTTGATTGGGTGAAGTGTTGAGGAGGAAAACATTTTAGCATGTATTGGGAGGTTTATCCCAGTATATGTGAATTGTATTATTTATGTTGTGTCTTCAGTTTCATGATAAGAATTTTGCTGCAGTGGGGCTGGCTGTTTCTCATCATGGTTAAGTTGTGGTTCAAATGTTTCCGGCATTTTCCAGACCTCATTATCTATTACCCTTCAATGCACTCAACACTCTCAGATCATTGTCAATCTGTTTTATTATACCCTTCTTTTTGGGCTATAAGCACCTTGAGATCAGGGACCCCCACCTCTCTTATTCACTGCCCAGCATCTTGGGCAGTGTCAGGTATATAGTAGGTACTAAATATTTGTCAGAATGTGTTTTTGGAGCAAGTAGAATGTAAGCACTTTGGAAAGATTTTTACTTAAACATTCATCTTTTTAAAAAAGAAATGGAAGTAATTGAGGAGTAACCAGTTATTCCAATGATCAGTGTTCCATTTTAAAAATTAATTGCACATCAACTTGTGCTTTGAAGACTGGATCAGATTTTTATCCTTTGTATATGGTAACAAATTGAAAATTGCATTTGGAAAATTACTGGCTTTTGCTCATTTTAAAAAGTCTGATTACCAAACCTGTTAATATGATGTGACTTTGTTCACTGGTAGTTGGTGAGCCCAACATGTTAAATTTGGTTGTACTTCAACAGTGGAGAGCTAATGAGGTTGGTGGGCAGAGTGAATCATTGTATCTTATGTAAGTCTTAGTACAGTTTTGTTATCTAGCAAGAGTTTAGAATGATGACTGTTTGTGATAGTAAAAGTGTAATAATTTTTTTCGAGGTAGGTAGCATTTACATAGAATCAGAGAGATGCCTTGGATTCTTTGTAGTCTGTCTTCTATTTTGCAAAACAGTTGGCTAGGTCTGGTACTCCATTTATGTTGGCTGCTGGCCCCATTTTGTTAGAATATGATGAAAATGAGGCCTGAAACTCAGTGCCTGATCACTTTCTTTCCACTTTCATCACTGCTGTATTCAAAATTATCTTTCTCAATTGCCAAGCTGATAATTGTTCCTTTACTGAAAACCTTTTGGTGGTTCCCCACTGCCCTTAGATAAAGCACAGCTCTTTAAAATGGAATAGAATATTCTTCATGAGCTGGGCTCTGATTTCCTCTTCAGCTTTATGGCTCACCTCTCCCCAGCCCACACTTTCATGCTCCAGCCACAATGATCAGCTCTCAGTTCCTCAAGAGCCATCATGCTAATTCCTGCTTGTGCTTCATGTTCACTGTAGATATCACTTGACCCAGGAAACTTTCCCTGACGTGCCAGGTCTAGGGTTGGCTCTCCTCCTCCTTAGTGTTCCCTCAGCATCCTAAGATCTCTACTGTCCCCTTCCCCTCTCTCCCGAAAGGACAGATGATTGGGCTCCTGTGGAAGTATATGTATTGATCAGAGGAGTTCAGGGTTTAAAAGTGTGGGCGGTTGACTGAGGTTCATCCCCTCTGTCCCTGGGGTAGCTACTGACAGACTATTACATGTTTCTCTATGAAATGCCAAGCCCTGAATGAGTCTTCCTCTACCATTGAACATGTCCTGTGTACCTGGCATGGTGCTCTGCCCTGGAGAGGCCAGTGGGCAAGACAGACATGGCCCTTTTCTTCATAGACCTCATAATTCCATGAGGGAGAGAGATTGGAGAAGCGGTGACTGGGGAAAACAACTAGGAAATGACAGGACAAAAGTAAGGACTATGATGCTGGTGAGTGCCTACTTTGGGGAGACCAGAAACATTTTCCTGGAGGAAAAACAGCTAATTTTTAAGGCTTCAGCGTAGATAGACGGCCACAGGTCTACTTCAGTTAAAGGATTTGGAAAAACCATCCCTCAAAAGAAGAAAAGGAACTTCTGACTTGATAATGTTTTCCCAGAGAGACATCACAGATCTTTTTGAAAGGTAAATGTTCCTGATCCCTAGAAAGCTTTCCATTTTCTGAAAGTTTGTTACTGCTGCTAAGTCACTTCAGTCGTGTCCGACTCTGTGCGACCCCATAGACGGCAGCCCATCAGGCTCCCGTCCCTGGGATTCTCCAGGCAAGAACACTGGAGTGAGTTGCCATTTCCTTCTCTAATGCATGAAAGTGAAAAGTGAAAGTGAAGTCGCTCAGTCGTGGCCGACTCCTAGCGACCCCATGGACTGCAGCCCACCAGGTGCCTCTGTCCATGGGATTTTCCAGGCAAGAGGACTGGAGTGGGTTGCCATGGCCTTCTCCGTCTGAAAGTTTGAAGGGAACGAAATTTCAATGTTGTGAACAGATAACCTGAAAGAACATTTAACTCCCCAAGAAAGAAACAGTAACACCTTTTTTTGAACCATCAAACATCCCAAGTTTTGTGCAGATCAGAAAAGAATCATAGATGTTGAAGCAGAAAGGTCATCTTGTTTGGAACAGTAACAAAAAGGCTGACAGCTCTTAGGACCATGGATGCCCTGCAGATGTATTCATTTGGCAGAGATGTTTTTAACATTGACTCTGAAGAAATGGCAACCCACTCCAGTATTCTTGCCTGGAAAATTCCATGGACAGAGGAGCCTGGTAGGCTACAGTCCATGGGGTTGCAAAGAGTTGGACACGACTGAGCCACCTCACTTCACTTCACTGAAGACATTTCGTTCTGTGGGGTTTGCTGCAGACCTCACCACTTCCTAATACTCGATCTCCTATTAGCTGCTTGATCCTGGGAGGTTTTTGAGTTTTTGAATCTATGATAGCTCAAGTGTTTTGTTTTCAGAATGTGGGAACCAAAGCTCTAGCTAAAGCATTACTGTTTCCTTAGCTCATGTGATATGTGACAGACACACACTTATATACTAACATCACACACACTTATACACTAACATCTACATAGATATGAAGATATACTTATTCAAATCTATTTAGATATGTAGTCATTTATTAAATATATTAAATTAGATATTTGCTTATTTAAATATTTAATTTACCTATTAATGTTTCCTAAAATTTTAGTGGAAGCTGGCTTATTAGTAAATATATGAGAGGTTAACTTTAACTGCAGATTAGTTTGGTATTAACTACCCAATTCAAAAAGAAACTGTTTGTATTTCATTGTACAACTTATAGCAATATCTAAGTACTGTGCTATGAGAGACAGGAGAGCTGGGGTCAAGGTTTGGCTTTGCCATCTGTCAGCTGTGACCTCAGGCAAGCCTCTGTGTAATAGGCTCTCAGCTCCCTGGTTTCTAGCAGGAGGGGATTGCACTAGTCTCTCAAGGGACCCTTCCATCTCTAAAGCTGCTGCCTCCATATTTAGGCAATTACATCATTTCTTTGCTTTTGGAGTAATTGGTTTGGTTTTAAGCAGTCAAAATGACTTATGTCTTATCAAAATTAGTAACTCCTAAGAATTAAATTGGTCCAAATCTAAATTGCTCAGGCTTGGAGAGGATTTAGCTCATGTCTAAGTGACTTTTAGCATTGGTAGTGATGTTGGTGTTATTTCCTTGGCTTAGAATCAACCTTAAGGAATTACAGTGGGTTCTCATTTTAAGTCATGCAATTGTATCTCTTGATTTACACTAATGGGCTCCTCATTCTATGGGACTGGTAAGTTATGTCCCTGTTTTCTTGCATCAGAGAGAGACTGAGAATCCCACCCTTTGAGCTTTTGCTAGAAGCCATTCTCACTAGCATGGTAATTAATGCTTTGTTGTCATGAGGTGTCTGTAGCCACCAGTCTATATATCCAACCTACATGATGACAAGTCCTATAAATCACTTGTACGATAGACATTTTAATTAGATGGCAGAATGGGCCCAAGGGTATTGGCTATTGTGTTTATGTGCTATACTGGAGAATTTTATGAGTTAGGAAATTTTTGTTGAGAATCATGGCCGTATATAGAGAGATTTATCAAGATTATTAGTGTATTTCTGTAGCACCAGTACATTAGAGCAGTGATTGTCAAAGCAGCTAGGATATTTTAATAGAATGACTATACCAACAGTGCTTTAATTATGTGCTGTCTTCTGGAAAGTTCCTTTGATTTTTATATAAGTTACACCCTGATACAACTTTTACCTTACAGGGGGAGAAATGCTTAAAAGGTAACCAAAAGGGTTTAGTTTGTCCTGTGGTTAAAAAAAAAATTAAGAAATTTGCCAGAGGATAGAACTAGGGCCAACATGAGCCCCTCATAATTACCTTAATGAAATAAGTCATATGGGGCCAGTGTGAGCATGTTCTCAATGTAGTGCTTGTTCTCCAAGTGCTTAAACCAGAACCACAAAGCTGAATTTTTCTTTGCAAGTCATATATATCTCTTGCACTTCTTCGTGCTATTTCTGCATCTTACATTTGATGTACACTTACATTTAATGTGCCTCTGTCCTCATCCTGGGCTTTAATGTTCTTGTCTGTGGTGGCAGGGGCTGGGCAACCTGTGCTCTGTGGCCCCTTCCAGTATCAGAGTTATGTGGCTCTGATCGTTGTTCCATTAGACAATGCAATTTCTACTCCCTTCTGAAATGTCTTCTGGAGATTGTTCTGCTGATACTGATTTGTTCTAGGCTCTGAAATTATTTTTGGAAGAGCGCACAAAAGCTGTATTAGCAGCAGTTCCTAAACAAAATGCATTTATTAATTGTGAGCTGTTCATCTCTTAAGTGCTTTATTATATATTACTCTTGATTTATCACAGTATGGAAGAGTTCAGAATGGGTTTTTAGTAGATACAGTGCTTCAGAAACCATGTTTGAACCCTGGACTGTTTTACTGATGATAAAAGCTGTGGACCCTGTTTTAGAAAAATGCACATATGTGCATATTGACAATGTGCTGGGAACAGTGTCATCAGTTTCATGGTCCCCAGAAGCCTGACTGTGGATACCCGGCTTCAGGTGTTAAAAGATATCAAATTAAGTTGTTATTAATTTCTAATTCCTACGGTATGTACTTAAAATGTGTTCTCACTTCTGGTTCCTGGTGAAATATACTAGATGATGACCCATTTTAGGACCTATTTTGTTGTGTTATTTAGATATTTTCAGAAGTCTCTACTTTTGAAGGGTTTCTTTTAGGCTTGCAATAGATGGAAAGTTAAAAAAATAAAAAACTGGGACATTTTGAATGACCTTGGCTTGATGTCTTTTGTTAATATAACCCTCTAAAAAGAGATAGGATTTATCAATATAGTTACAATATTTATCCTCTTCTTGAACTGTACTGGGCCTTATGGTGAAACACTGTGCTAATCCAAGACAAAATGATGGAATCAGTGGTGCTTGCCTGTTCCTCTTGTCCTGTGATGCCAGGTCTCCAGTGGCCTGGGTCCGTCTTGAAAGTGAAAGGCACCAGTTGTGTCTGACTCTTTGCAACTCCGTGGACTATAGCCTGCCAGGCTCCCCTGTCCATGGAATTCTCCAGGCCAGGATACTGGAGTGGGTAGCCATTCCCTTCTCCAGGGGATCTTCCTTACTCAGGGATCAAACCCATGTCTCCCACATTGCAGGCAGATTCTTTACCATCTGAGCCACCAGCCCAACAAGATTTTCTGTTCCTGAGTTATAGCTCCCTTTGCTGACGCCTTGGAAGATAGCCTGATGATCCTAGAAATTGAGCTGAATGGAGATTGCCCAGAGTGCAGTCCCCTAGCTAGTCAAAGATGAAGCTTGAATCTAGATCTCTGGACTTGATTCTTTCCTGACACCATCCTAATGTGTGGAGGAGGCAGCAGGAAAGCCATTCAGTCATTCATCGACCTATATTGAACGCCTGCTGGGTACCCCGCTCTGTTTTAGGTGTTATAGATGGGGCAGAGAACACAACATTCAGAATCTCAGCTCTTACAGGGCTTTTACCCTCTCATGGAGAGACAGACAATAAGCAGGCAAACAGGTAATTACAAGAATAGCCCATGGTGGTTAGGTGCTAAGTAGAGAATTAAAGCAGGGTGGTATGATGGAGTGTGACAAGGTGACTGCTTTACTCAGAGTGGCAGAGGACTCATAGGGTGACATTTTGTCTGAGACCCAAGTGGCAAGAAGCATCCAGCCATGTGAAGATTATAGAAAGCATCTGGGCAAAGGGAACAGCTCAGGAAAAGGCCCAAAGGTGGTGACAGGTTTGACATGTGGAGGAACAGAGAAGGTATGAGAAAGGGGATAGACTTGGTGTTAGCAGGTGCAGTGTATTATTCCAGCTCTGCCACAGTGAGCCTGTCCCTTTAGCTCTATTCTCTCTCCTGGAAAACGGTGTTCAAATTTGCTACTGCAGAAGACTGGTGTAAAGATTAGATTTAATACATAAACCATGCTCAGCACAAAATAGGTCCTCAAGAACTGGTAGCTTTGGCTGTTTTTAATCTCCCAAGGAAATAATATTTTGACAAGGACCTTCTGAAAATAATCACATTGGCCAAGGAAAGACATTCGGATGGTTTCACTTTAGACAATGAAGGTGGTGATGTAGGCGCTTCCTGAGGAATGGGGGAGGTTGTAGTTTTGTGCATGTGCGTGCATACTCACTCGTGTCTGACTCTTTGCAGCCCCATGGGCTGTAGCCTGCAAGGCTCCTCTGTCCATGGAATTTTCCAGGCAAGAATACTAGAGTGGGTTGTGGTTTCCTACTCCAGGAGATCTTCTTGACCCAGGGATTGAGCTGGCGTCTCCTGCATTGGCAGGTGGAGTCTTGATTGCTGACCCACCTGATAGTCTTGTGGGCATCCCTCAAATGACACCAAGGCATCTGCCTGCTTGCGACCTGTTTCAGTGCCATAGGTTCCAAAAAAAAAAGACTAGAGGAAAGGAAACAAAGACATCAAAGTTTATTCCAGGTTCTTGAATTTTTTTAATGATATATTTATTTTCTATGGAGTCATAAGTATTAATGGAATGTTTTAATACTTAGATAAGATAATTATACTGCAGTGATATAATTGATAGGGTTCCAGGTGTCTTACTTTTTTAAGAAACTATAAATGTGTGGAGAATTAATAACCATAGTGCCAGTAATCATAAAATAAAACCTCAAAAATTATGTGAGTACAGTTGATTCTTGCTGTCTCCTGCAAAGCCCATTTACCTGATTGAGTATAATTTGGGGAAATTAACTAAGCTGGATAATTTTGTCTATTTTTGAATAATTTTGGATCATGCCTATTTTTGGCACCTGCTTGATCTCCGGAATATTTCTGACCATCCTTTCAATATCTATCTGGTCTCTGTTGAATGTAAACAGACACATTAGCATTTGCGTAAGCCATATAAATCAGAATGCAGAATCGACAATGACAGAGTCATAGCACACAAATACAGGCTTTGAGAAATGTTTATTGGACAGCGACTGTAATTAGCAGTGCATCATAGTGTGATGGTTGAGTGTCAGCCAGATTGGGCTCGCTATTTATTTTGCCTCTCATTAACAAGGTCGCTTACCTGGAGAACCCCAGGGACAGGGGAGCCTGGTGGGCTACTGTCTATGGGGTCGCATGGAGTCGGACACGATTGAAGTGATTTAGCAGCAGCAGCAGCAACGAGGTTGCTTAACCTCTGCTAGCCCCAGCTTTCTCCTTGTAACTTACTACCTATCTCATAAGGTTGTGTGACAATATAGCGAAGACTTATGTAAACTAATACAGTGCATGACATATACCACTGTAGAAAAATCAAAGTCACAATTACCACCACTCTACCCCAGTACTTAAATATGAAGTCATGATCCCAGCCTTTTCTGAAATTTAGCTTTCAAAGCAGTAAAATGTTTATTTACACAGCATTTTGGAGTTTTTAACTTTTAGGAGTTTAGTGGTCAGAATTTAGAATTTTAGAAAGGGTTTTTCAGTCTAACCTTCTTGGCACGTTTGCTTTTTATTTAGGATTCTGGTGTGTAAATCAAAAAATAGGATGGTTATTGGTGAAAGAGAAGATGGTTTCCTTATCCTGGGTTTGGGGTAAATTCTGCACATATGTCCATTTTGAAAGATCTCGAAAGGAATCTGGGGAATCGAAGCTAGAATTACTATAGTTGCAATGTTGACTAAAGTGACTAAAGTTAGTTTATGGAAAACCTTGAGTTTGAGTCTGTTGGTTAGCGCATCTGATGCTAAACAGGGAGAAGGTTCTGAGTTAGGGGCAATAACCAGAAAGAAGTTTCAATATTTTAGTTGCAAAAGTCCAATGAAGCCGCCTTTCAAAAGCTGAAATGAGAATGTTTATTGCTGAGAAAAGATAGTAAATAGCCTCTTTGAATAGGCATTAAAAGATGTTTCCTTGACTTAAGTCTGAAGATATAATGCATTGGATGTGAATTATTCTTTCATGCTTTCAAGGAGGAAACAATTTTATAAAAGTGCATCATTTGACCTTGTGGATTTTTGGGTAAATCAAGGATGCCAACAGTAGTGATTTGGTTTACAGAAAAATGACCATTTCCCCCATATCGATTATCTATAGCTTTATCAGTTAAATCAACCCTCGTTTGGGGTCCTAGATCTTTCTTGGGTGATTTTAAGTTAGATACATTTTTGTTCTGATACAAAAATGTTTACTTTTTTAGACCAAAAGTTTCATCTGCTCCATAGTAAGGCCCAACAGCGTTCATAGTGATGTTTAGTGCAGCCTTGGTTCTGGCTCTTCAGAAGTCTTGGTTGGCTCTTAAGCTTCCTGGAGAAGACGTTGTTTCTGAGTCTCCCTGCTGGGCCCCCTCGCCTTCTTGTCATGCACATCCTGTACCTGGGTTGTGGTTGTATTGATTTGCTGGGGCGCTGCTGTTGCAGATGTCTGGGGGCGAGTGAGAATGTGTTCGTGGGTGTTGGCCTGATGTTAGCCGCTGACCTGCTTTCCGCCCAGTGGTACCGCTATCTGTGTGAGCATCCAGATATATCTGTGTGAGCATCGGTGACCCTCAACGGCCCCCTGGTCTCTGGTAAAGTCTCCTGGATGTGGGAGGGACCCAGGAAACTTTTGTAGACGAAGAAGCCCCTCCTTGTTCTCATGTCTTGAGTCAGCCTCAGAATTCAAACACTGTCATCCACTTTTGCTAAGAGATCATCTCTTTAAAAATATTTCTATTTCAGATACAGACATTAATACTTCGTGTGAGTTTAAGAGCAGCCTTAGGAGTAGTTTAGGGAGAGTGAATATGCCAGTGTGATTTTTATTCCCTTGATTATTTAAATACATGTGAAAGGTGTGTGGCTTCCCTGGTGGCTCGGACGGTAAAGCATCTGCCTGCAATGCAGGAGACACGAGTTTGATTCCTGGGTCAGGAAGATCCCCTGGAGAAGGAAACGGCAATCCACTCCAGCACTCTTGCCTGGAAAATCCCATGGACAGAGGAGCCTGATAGGCTACAGTCCATGGGGTCACAAAGAGCTCGGACAGGACGGAGCAACTTCACTTTCACTTTCACTTTCCAAAGGTGTGTGGAAAGACTAAACTGAACCTAGTTTCCCCAAATAAAATGCTAACTTGTGTTTAAGTGATAAGAGGTGGTTTTCAATGTAGGAAAAACTGACTCAAACCATCTTCTGGTATACCAGATGTCAGGACTCTATTAACGGCAGCCTGCCTTTGGCAAGAAATGGAGATCAGTGAGGGGCATAAACTGGATAATGGTTTAACTGTGACCTTGAAAGAATAGTTGCCATTTAAGCTTATTTTTTAAAAAACATATTCTGTTTCTGGAAAGAGAAATAAGTGGCCTGTGAAGTTGCCTAATTAGGAGTCCAGTGTGCATTTTCTTCTCTGGAATTTCTGATGCTCCTTGTCAATTCCTTCTGCTATAATTTGGTCCTGTTGGGCTGGTGAATATAGAATTTTGTTTTAAAACAGGAAAAATAATGATTCTGAAAAATTGTTCCTGTCAAGATATTAAAGGAGACTTTCCATTAATGTCATTTCTATTAGTATTTTGAAGTCAAATTACCTGCTGACAGTTTTGCTTCAGTGAAGCTTATGTTAAAAGGAAGAAACTGACTGAGAGAATTAGAAGAAAAATAATGAAGTATCGCCAAGCACCATCCCCAACTCCCTCTCCCCTTACTCTTCACAAGACCCTTGCTTCCTTACTTGTTTTTTTGCTTGAGTCATTAGTGGGAAGAGCTCAGATTAGAGTCCTGGTTATACTCAGAATTTAAGTGTACTTCTAACACCCAGAGTCTTCTCTGTAGTCAAGGGCCCTAATGTTCCAAGAAAACTGAAGCGCACAGGTGTGAACTTCCTGCTCCCACCTGTGGCATATCCTGCAGGCAGTTTTGAGATGAGGCCCAGTCCTATGCCTGCTCTCTTTGGGTCCCCTCTGTGTCTGTCTGGGTCAGGTATTTCACTTCTGTACCTTCATCTTCTCCCTTCCTCCCAACACCTTTCCTTTAGAAATGACCCACTCAAGTTCCCCAAACCCCACAGAATAAATGACCCAGGCCTGTCTTGGCCTTGATTGTTTCCCTTTTGAGGTGAGGTTTAGTTCTCCCCTTCTCATCTCAGCCATCTTCCCAAAGAGCTGACTGCATCTGTCCTCTCCAGCCCATGCATTCTTCCCAGTGCAGACTGCCTTCTGCCTACATCACTGTGTGAATACCACTCCTGCAAAGCCCAGGAATGACCATGTGATCATGTCACTTACTTCTGCTGCTTCCTTCTCATTGCCTTCGTGCTTCAGTGTTTCTCCAGCACCTTCTGGGAATTTTTTTTTGTATCAATTTTACAATTTATTTTTGTACAATTTTCCTATTGTATCTCTTTCCTCATCCTTTAATCTCCTTTAATATTGGTGTTTCCTGGGGTTTTATCCTTATATTGTTGTCTTCCTTACTCCAGATAGTCTCATCTGTTTTCATGGTCTTAATTGTATTGCACATAGGCCAAGAATTTCTAAAACTCTTGTCTCCAATCTTTGTTCCTGAACTTGATTAATGCTTCTTGGACTGGGGCAGGCTTAAGGCAAAGGGCTTTATTCTCTGTCTCCTTCAGTCTTTTGGAACAGTCTTGAGGGATGAGCAGTTCCATGGTTCCTGCATTTCCTACCCAAGGAAACTGTGGCTTAGAAGGTTCAAGAACAGGCCTAAGGTCTAATATGCTTGCTGGACAGAGCTACTTGGGCACCCTTCAGGTGTCTTGAAGTCAACACTGCCCACAACTAAATACCCCATCTTTATCCCTGCTTGCTCTTCCACGCCGGAGAAGGCAATGGCACCCCACTCCAGTACTCTTGCCTGGAAAATCCCATGGATGGAGGAGCCTGGCAGGCTGCAGTCCATAGGGTCGCTAAGAGTCAGACACAACTGAGCGACTTCACTTTCACTTTTCACTTTCATGCATCAGAGAAGGAAATGGCAACCCACTCCAGTGTTCTTGCTTGGAGAATCCCAGGGACGGGGGAGCCTGGTGGGCTGCTGTCTATGGGGTCTCACAGAGTCAGACACGACTGACACGACATGACAGACACAGACACGACTGTGACTTAGCAGCAGCAGCTCTTCCATGCATTTTCCTGTCAGGATTCATCTCATCATCGTTTGGACACCTGGGCTTCATTGTGGAGTTTTCTCTTTCTCTTCACTTCTTTCCCATTTTCATCAACTGCCAAGTCCTTCTGAAATGGCTTGTTGTACATTCTTGAGTCAGTTTCTCTTTTCCATCAGCACCATACTTGTTCAGACCCTATCACATAGATAAATTGTTTCAGTAGCCTTGGAATTGGTCATCACGAACCTACTCCTTCAAATCTGTCCTCCTAGAGTGGCCCGGATGAGCTGTCTAGAACCCAACCTTAACCTCTCTCCTGCTAGCAGTCTTTTAAAGGCTTCCCATAGCCTATAAAGTCCAGGCCCCTTGGGAAGATTCCCAGGAGTCTGGCCCTTGTTTCCCTCCCCCATTCCTTCTCCCATCTCTCCTTGTCTCCCAGCTCATGATCTAAGTACAGATGAGCTAATTAGGTTTTCTTGTTTCTACTCATGAGTAATTGTCTTCGTTTTCAGTGCATATTGGGAGAGGAGAGCAGGTATTCTTTTGTAGTTTGGATAGAGGACTTGTTACATAACAGTGGAGGAGACAGGGGTGAAGGAGGTCACGTAGCAAAAATGTGTCACTTTCTATGTAACCACACACACACCCACAAACAGGCCAGGGCATGAAGAGAAACATACCAACACACTCGGCATTCCCAGGGCACCTGCTTCAGCCGGAGGTGCATCAGGCGCTAGCTAGGGGTGCAGCGTTCGAGGAGTTTACCTTGTAGTGAGGCAGATGGCACGAGCCCATTGTTTCATCATCGGGAGCTGAGGACTAGAATGTGTGCAGGACGCAGGGGACTGTAAGCCTGCTTCAGGGAGGATGTCGTGGAGGAGGATCCACCCAAGTTCAGTCTTCATAAGAAAGGCAGTATTCATCAGCCTTATGGCGGCACAACCTCCTGTCCCATATCTCCCTTGGGGATTTGTATATTTTCCCTAGAATCTTACCCATGTGGGTCATTTTATACAGGGCTTACACCTCAGTGCCTGTTAAAAGAAACTGTATATATATATATATGAAATAGATAACGTGGACCTCCTGTGTAGCACAGGGAACTATATTCAATATTTTGTAATAACCTGTATGGGGAAAAGATCTGAAAAAGAATATATAGATAAAAATCCATGCCATGCTTAGTAGATAGGTTGTGTCCAACTCTTTTGCAACCGTATGGACTGTAGCCCGCCAGGCTCCTCTGCCCATGGGATTTCTCAGGCAAGAATATTGGAGTGGGTTGCCATGCCCTCCTCCTGGGGAATCTTCCTAGCCCAGTGATTGGACTTGCAGATCCTGCACTGGCAGACGGGTTCTTTACCCCTGAGCCCCCAGGGAAGCCCCATAGGTAACAGTCATTTTGCCATGTACCTGAAACCAGGACAACATTGTCAATCAACTATACTTCAAAAATTTTTTTAATTGAAAAAAAATTTTTAAAGGCTAAATTCGTTTTAAAAATTTTTTTAAATTAATAAAGGCAAACCGTGTCTGGTTCAAACCATTTGCAGGAACTTGCTTCATGAGGGCAAGGGACTATCCTAACCCTGCTGATTCCCAGTGGCTGGTTTTGGTAGATGCTGAATAAATGGTTGAATTGGGCGTCTTGAGGGGAGGGGTAAGAAAGGGTTCTCCTCCTTACCCCGAGTCAGTGTAATGGTTGAGGCTTGTGTGGAGTGAGCCTGTGGCATCCTGAGCAGAGTGGCCTGCCTGTCCGTGTAACCGGACTGGCTCCTGGGAGGGGCAGCATATAGGCTAGGGGTCCAGCTCTGTTCTGGACAGGAGTGCCAGACTCATTTGCAGCTGAAGGGAGTGCCCTTTAAAGGCTAAACTAGTAATTAGACTCAAGCAGAGGGTGGTAGAGGTGGAGCTAACTCATTTATTAGCATATAACATGATCACTCAAACTCCTGTAAATATAAATTGCTGGTGGTTTGTCTTCTCCCAATTGCAGAAAGGCTTGGGAGATATGCCCTGGATTATGAGTTACTCAAAGGGCGGCTGCTCGAAAATCTCAAAATACCGACTATGTCATATCTGTGGGCTGTGTGTCCTCCAGTTAATTACAGATTTTTATCTCCATGTATGTGAAGTTAATGATTATCTTGGTTTGGGCTCGGAACTCTCTGCGCTAGACCCCTGGTTCCACTGGGCTCGGTCACTGCCTGCTATTTGGCTTGAGGCCTTTGTTTTTTCCACCAGAAGAATCGCACCGTAAGTGTTTCCACAGGAACCCTGCCCTTCGCCAGTGTCATTGTTGTGGCTGTATGGCAGAACCCACAGGGCGGAGGTGTTTTAGCCCTCACTGAAAATGCCACAGATCTTTCCGTCTCTCACTGCAAATTTTCCAGTGTGTTCTGGTCCACCGTGGAGTCTTAAAACCAGGTTTACTGATTACCGTGTAGGAACTGATTATTAGATGTCGTAAATGATCCGTTGAAGATCAGCGTCCAGAAAGTCCATTTAGTCTATGTCTCTAGCAACTAACATTAGACAACACCCTGTGCAAGTTGCTGGTAAGGTCCAAGAACTGTGTAGCATCTCTGTTAAGACAGCCAAAGACATTACCGTTAAGTAAGCCAAGTTAAGACTTATCTCTGGCAAATGCAGTTTTGACCCTTTCAGTGTCTCAGTGGATCAGCAGATAATTGTTCTAATTGAATCATTTGCTTTCCTTTTTTTCTGAGTGCTTCCGGGGGGCTGGGAATAATTGGCTATTAACTGGACTTCATGCTATGCCTGATTGGTATTTATGGCAGACCAGTTACCCCAGTAATCAAGTAGTTATTTGGATTAATAAGTCAAAGGAATGGCTGGGAGGCTAGTGTACTGCCTGGAGAAAGGGTCACTGTAACTCTTGTTAGGAAATTAATGAATCTCAAATGACTATGACTCAAGTGAGAGATCTTCCAAAAGAGTGGCTCCTTAGAAAAATAGTGACCAGCTCGTTGAAAAATAAGACACTAGGTTAGATAGAGAAGACTCATCTGTTCAGACTGGTTGATTTCTCTTATAAAACTACACAAGATCTAGGCTGTATGAGGAAAGGTTTTAACTTTTCATTCATTCTGGAGCTATGATAGAACCAGGAATAGACAATACAAAGGCAGAGTGACAGATTTCTTTAGATGTTTGTCTTAAACCTAAAACGTTTATCTAATGTGCAATAGTAACACCTGGCCCTTTTTTTTTTTTTTTTTTGGTAACCAACTGATATTTTGAATGATACTCATTGTGTAACAACACATGACACACTGTGAAAGTGTAAACATTAGTTTTATTGAGTCTGAAGAAGTTTTAAAAAGTGTCATTTATAACTTATTAGGCTGAGATGAGTGGAATTATATATGGCACAAGGTCTGGATTATTTAGAATAGGTTTTTTCCAGGTTCTATCTTCTGTGGAAAGCACAGCCTTACCTCTTGGCTTTCTCTTAGTTCCAGGATTCTTACAGTCTTAAGTGTAAGCCTTCTACCCCCAGAATCACATCCCCTTCATGCTACACCAGGTCTATATTTTGTTAAGAGTGGCTCTTTTGGATGGTGACGTCTTGCCTTTAGTGATCTTCCCTCATCATCCTGAAATGATGCCCATTTACCTCTGAAACACCATGAAGGTTCTCATTTGAAGGACACGACTTCTTATGGGCTTGAGAAAGAGGTGTAGCCTTGGTTTAGGCTGCTGATGGAACTGGCAGATCTCTGAAATTTCCCCCAGCTCTGAGAATTCTGACATCATCCACTTCCGCTGCCAGGCTTGCAGCTTAAAGACACTGGAGGTGGAAGAAGAAAAGGAAATAAATGAAAGACATAACTCCACTGGGCCAGCAGGAAGTGGGTCAGGAGTCAAGTGAGACAGTGCCTGGCACTTCTCAGCCATTGCAGAGCAGAAGTGTCTTGTGATGCACACAGAGGCAGGCCAGGGGTCTATTGTGTGCCACGGGTTCCCAGGAGAGTATGCTGCCGTGTGGCAGGTGTAACACACTGCAAGCTGGGAGGAGTGACCGATTTCATCCTTTCTTTAAAAAATTTATTAATTGTCGGCTGTGCTGGGTCTTTGTTACTGTGTCAGGCGTTCTCTAGTTGCAGCACGTGGGGCCTCCTCACTAGCTGTGGTGCCTGGGTTTCTCATTACAGTGGCTTCTCTTGTGGAGCACAGGCTCTCCGCACACCGGATTCAGTAGCTGTGGCTTGCGAGCCCTAGAGTGTGCAGGCTTCAGGAGCTGTGGCCTGTGGGCTTAGTTGCTCTGCAGCATGTGCTGCTCGGTAGCATCTTCCTGGACCAGGGACTGGATCTGTGTCCCCTGCACTGGCAGGCAGATTCCTACCCACTGTACCCCCAGGGAAGTCCCCATTTGATCCTCTTTTTTTTCTTTTTTTTGGTGATTTGTTGAATGAAGTATGGGCATCCCACGTGGTGCTAGTGGTAAAAAGCCCACCTGCCAGTGTAGGAGATGTAAGAGACACAGGTTCGATCTCTGGGTTGGGAAGATCTCCTGGAAGAGGGCATGACAATCCAATGCGGTATTCTTGCCTGGAGAATCGCATGGACAGAGGAGCTGGGAGGCCTACAGTCCATGGGGTCACAAAGAGTCAGGCATGACTGAAGCGACTTAGGACGCAGCGCTTAAACAAAGTATTTGATGTTTGAAAGTAACTTCCCTATGGAGAGTGTTGGGTGGCTGCTATGTGACCAGACTTGTTCTTTTCAGTCGGCAGAGCCAGCCCCAGGGCAGACAACAGCTGCAAGTACAGCTGGATCACCACCAGGGCCTGTAATCCACAGATTTGCTTGTGGATGAGAAAGGTGGGCTGGTCACCTGCTGGTCTGCTCTGATGAGTGTCCTGGCCCTGCTGATCTTTTCTTGGGTGTCACTCTAAAGTCGCCTCCCATGGCTGGTTATGTGACCTTCTGTTTTCACCAGATCCAGATTGCTAGCTCCTTCGAGCAAGGTGGATCTTAGAGATCATCTAGGACTTAAGTTTTCCTTTCTTTTTTCAAGTTCCAATGACTGCCTCGAGCTCCCAGTGGAGTGACTGAGGCCAGGCTTGAGTTGCTTTACCAAGGCTCCTACTTCATGTGATAGTTTTCAGTTTCCACTTTGAGAGAATGACCTTCTCAGGCCTGCGAGGGGCTCTTTCTGTTCCTGTCACAACACTAGGCTGCACACTCACCCTCCAGCAGTTCCCTTTTCTAGTATATTTCCTCACAAATCATTTTCCCCTGTTTTTAGGGCAGTAGATCCCAAGATATTCACATACAGATACCCTCCCTTCTCAGAACCTTCTCCTGTGAGTACATTTATGGAGGTCAGTCTCTCTCTCTAGGGCCTTCTGCCATCTGTGGTCCCTTTGAGGCTATCATGAGGAGAGTGTTTTCAAGTCTTTTCTAGAGGTTTCTATTTAATATTTAATTATTCCAGATCATGTCGATTTTAGACTTCACGTAAAAAGATAGAGGCCTATGTTAGATGTATTAATCTCCTACGGCTTCTAGGTAACACTGACCACTACGTAGGAGTGGCAGGTCCTTCATATCCTTTCCCCATTCATAGACCAAAACTTCCAGTATTTGTATCTGGAGACCAGGTTGACAGAGCCTCAAACAGTAATTCTATGGTGGTGCAAATCTGATGGAACTGTGCATGTTGAAGAGGATAAATGATCCTCCACCGTGAGTCTCAACTTGTGCCTTCTAAGAGTTGTACTGCAGGGTCCAGAGGGAGCAGAGAAGTGATAAATGGAGTCGTGTGAAGGTGGGATCATGCATAATAAGAGTAGGTACTCAGGAAAGGTTAATTAGGTGTCAAGCTGAGTGCTTCACATACATTAACCTATCCAATCCTCAGAATGCCTTTGGGACGTATTTTTCTTATTAGCCCTTCCTTCTGAGGCCACTGAGTCTCAAAGAGGTTAAGATACTTGCCTAGTTAAGTGATGGAGCTGAGAGTTTGAACCCCTGCAGAGAACCACCAGGTGGCATTACACCTGCTTCAGGTGATTGATTAGTAGCGAGATGTAAAACTTGGAGATGAACATCTATGTATTTGCCTTTTAAAGGTATGTATCTCCTAATTCTGATATTGTGCCTAAGACATTATCAAGGGCTTAAGGTTCATAGGCCCTGGTTACAGAGAACACGTTCCATGTGCTTAGCGTGCTTCTGCAGCAGACAGGGGTCCTCACCATGGTGCCTGTCCTAGTAGTGGGGTGAGATCAGATGATCTCATAGCACACATCTGACAGGCTTTCTCTGGGACTTAGCTCTCCTCAAACCCTGTGCTTGCTGCACTATACATTTCTTCTACCTTTAATTTTATGTTCTCGTAGTAGAACAGTGAATTACTAGGTAGAGACCTTGTAATGGAACTTACCAGCACAAGCTGGTACAGAAAGTGTTGGCTGTACCCTACAAATAGTCACTGAAGGTAGTCAGGGGAATTTCCTACTGCTTAAGGCTATAGCTTCTGCTGATGGCCCTTTAAAAAAAAAAACAACTCTTTTGAGATATTTTTAAATTAACTGTTAATTTGCAACTGGTTTGGCACTTTCTTGAATCACTTATGTGTCTGGGGTTCTGTTAGATATGGATCATGAAGAAATAAAAAAATAGGTTCTCTACCTTCAAGGAGCTTACCTCATAGAGGAAACAGACACTTCCCAGTACTTCTAGGGATCACAAGTTTATTTTGTGTCCAATATGGCCTTAATGCAGAATTCTAAAGAAATTAAACTTCTTGAGCAAAGCAAGCATGAGCAAACATTTCACATATTTCTGCCTGTGTTTTGTGAATCATTTTGTTTTCTGTCCTAGACTTCAACCGGATAACCATTATAGGAATGAATATTTAAATGAGTTCCTTTTCCTAAGCATTAGTTTTTCTCATTCACGTCTTCATTCCATAACTTAGCTAATGAAGTTCTCACAAGTCATTTTTAAGTTTAGGGATGGCTTAGGAATTGTACCATGTATTTACTTGGACCTGTCTGCATTGGAGAAGGAAATGACAACCCACTCCAGTGTTCTTGCCTGGAGAATCCCAGGGACAGGGGAGTCTGGTGGGCTGCTGTCTGTGGGGTTGCACAGAGTTGGAGACGACTGAAGCGACTTAGCAGCAGCAGCTGCTGCCCCTTATTTACAGTCTGTTCATTAATGATTTCTGTGTTTGAGTTCCTTTGAGTTTGATAGTGAGAGGTGGGGACTGGTCCAGAGAGGAACCAGTGATAGGTATTCTAAAAACTGATGGTATTTGGGTGAAAATCCAGGAGACGGTGCTTATCTAAGGCAGTCTGGTTTGTGCCAGGTTTGAAGGAAATTTAATTACTTAAAAAATGCAATTGCTTTTTATTTCACTTGTTTTCCTTGCCTCACTGTTTTCCTTGGAGTCTTTGGGATGGGGTGTTGCAGTTTAAGGTGATATTCTTGTGCTGATGGTAATTTTCTGATGATCTCCAAGACTGTATGGAATGTGTCAGAACAGACCCATCCGTCCCCCGCTCCTGTCACCTGCTCGCTCTCAGGCCTCGGTGCCCACATCCAGGTGGTTGGCAGGCACCTGGTACCTCTTGCCTGCTGGGCTTAGCAGTGGTGTTTTTGGGCCTCGTGCAGTTGGAACATTTGTCATTTATTCAAAAATCCCCATTTTGTGGAGATTTGTGCTCTCAGTTTAGATTTAATTACCCCTAAATAGTGGCCATTGTTAATCCAGGGGTCATAGGAGGCAAGACACCTAAGATAATGTCCCTTGAAGAGGTACTCAGTCTGTTTTCATTAGAATTTGTTAATAATGTTTCTCTCTGTTTTCCACTCCAGAAGTCTAGTGTAGTTGGTAATGAATCTCCTTAGTAATTTATATTGGCGGATCTGAGGGGTAAGATACTAACTAAAGCATTTTACACTCTGCATGTTAACTTCACTCACAGTTAAGTGTCTTCAGGGTAAGGAAGGATGCAACCACCTTTATGCAAAGAGAAAGGGGGAGAGGACCTAGGTTCTTCAGGAGTGAGATGAAATGCACTTTACTGAGCCTGGCTGGGGCAGTGGGATAAGGAAGAAAGTAAATAGGTCTGGGAAAGGAGTATCTCACTAGTTTCCCAAAGCTGTTTCATCCAGGTGCCAAGAAAGTTGTCAAAACCCACAAAGGAATTCCCCAGTTCTTTCCATTCCTCTTTCTGATATGATCTGAGATCAGTTGATTTACTGGCCAACCTTCCAGTTTTGCCTGCTCTGCACTATATTTTTATGTCCTTCTAAATGGCAAGCTGTACAGTGTGGTGTTCTGGGGGGAAGGGGTTACAGCCAGAGTAGGGTGCCCAGTGTTAGAATGCTCTGGAGGTGCATGGCCAGGAAGTGGATTTTGAATGAATAAAAGGAAAGGCTGGGTGGATCAACTAGTGAGGCCCTCTGAATCACGTGTGGCCTCTGGAGAAGCAGGAGGTGGGACCAGATTTGCTGGCAGATGGAGGGAAGCAAAACTCTGCCTCTGATGTGCAGGCTTGATAAGCCACTTTTCTGCTTTGATAGTGCCAAAATGGAGGTAAACTTCTCTAGTTCTTTATGGGGGCCAATAACAGAGAAAGTGAAAGTCGCTCAGTCGTGTCCGACTCTTTGCAACCCCGTGGACTATACAGTCAGTTCATGGAATTCTACAGGCCAGAACACTGAAGTGGGTAGCTGTTCCCTTTTCCAGGGAATCTTCCCAACTCAGGGACGGAACCCAGGTCTCCTGTCATTGCAGGCGATTCTTTACCAGCTGACCTACCAGGAAAGCCCGGGCCTTTATTACTGGTGTTCTTAATTTTAGTAAACTCTGCCGAGCTCCTTTGTGCACCAATCTTGGTATGTAACTTCTGTGGCTGAAGTTTTTCCTCCTCTTCTCCCCTGTCACAGTCACCAAAAGCCAGGTAGCCCTTGGTGAATATCATTTTTCCTGTGAATCCTCCAGGCCTGGTTCATCTCCCTTCCCCCCATCTTACACTTCCCTAGCAAATGGTACTTCTTCCTTGTAGCACTTTATACACAGTTATTTACAATTGATTAGTTATCCCCTCCTAGACTCTAAGCTTCCTGAAGGCAGGGTCCAGGCACATCCTCTGCTCCCAGCAGCTGTTCGGCACCTAGAAGATGACCAGTTAGGACTGGTTGTACAGCTCACCAGCAGACTGACAGATTAACACTGGGCATTCTTTGAAAGTGTTGTTAAATGGAATCAGTCTGAGAATTTGATAAAACACTGATGGTATCAGTTTATATTCTTACAAGTCTGCCCTCGAGGCTTGTAAGTGGCAGTTTGTATGCTTAGTGCTTTACAGGTTTCACAGGATTTTCCATGTTTCCTTTCATATGCATTTCCAACTTTGACCCTCGCAGTCATTCTCTGAGGCAGGTGGACATCATTTCCATTTCAGTTGAGGGGACTCAGGAGGTTACACAGCCTGTAACTTAAGGGTTGTAGCTGGGGCTTGAAGACTGATCTGCTGTCTTATGCTGTTCCTCCCCCACCCCCATGTTTATTGAGCACCTACCGTGTATCAGTCCTTAACATTTGTTACCTGCCTACTCTCTCATCAGTTCAGTTGAGATATTATCCCCATTTTGCAGATTTGGAAATGGAGGCTCTGAGAGGTTAGGTAACTTTCCCAGAGACACATAGTGTTAACAAAAGACACAGAGTCTGGGTCCAAGCCCAGTTCTCCTGTGCTGGAGGGCACAGCTGTTGCCACAGAGGGTACAGAGAGTGCCCGCTGAAACCTTGCTGATCCTTCTGGTGGGGAATGGGGAACAATACTTGTCACTTTAGAAATTCTGGTTGTTGTCTATATGTTCATTCTTGTGCTCATGGTGGTGTTAGAAATACTATATTTATTAAATGTCAGTGAGATGCAGGACTGTGCTTGGGATGCAAGGATGAATAAAGAGACCATACAGAGAATTGTGACAGTATATTATGTGTGTGTGTGTGAGTCACTCTGTTGTGTCTGACTCTTTGTGACACCATGGACTGTAGCCTGTCAGGGTCCTCTGTCCATGGGATTCTCCAGGCAAGAATACTGCAGTGGATTGCCATTCCCTTCTCCAGGGAATCTTCCCGACCCAGGGATTGAACCTGGGTCTCCTGCGTTGCAGGTAGATTCTTTACCATCTGAGCCACCAGAGAAGCCATATGAAGAGCCCTCAAAGGTCTGTGTGTAAAGCTGGGAAATAACCGACACTGGTATTCACATGATGTTTCTTGCTTTCACGGTCACCCGGTTTGTATTCTTTTCCTCCTCTCCACCATTGCTGTCCCTCACTGTCAGGACTGAGGTCAAGACGGTAGTCCATCCAAAGGCGGCCTGTTGGCTACTGGGCCCTAGAAGAACACCTATACACTTATTTACCTGGCTTGTGTTGTATACAAATGGTATAAAAATAAAAGAGGACTGACAGCTATTTCGATCTGTGGACCTGTACAGAAGATGAAAATGACTTTTATCTGGGCTGTGTTTCTGCCTTGGCTGCTGGCTCCATGCTCCTCTGGAGACTGAGAACGTCCCATTGTCTCTCTGGATCATTTCTGAAACTGAGCCAGGAAGCTGCAGCAGAGTGTCTGTCCTCATCTCTTCCTCAGAGTCCCGTGCCTCTTGAAGACACTACCAGAATGTTCTCTCGTCCTTGTGGCTGCCTGTACCAGGAAACTCCATGTGCCCCAGCATCCTGGGAGGGAAGGAAGGGAATACTAGTTCTCCTTTGTGGGAACAGAGATATTGATTATTCCAACCCTTTAGACAACCCAGAGGAATGGGGTGGGGAGGGAGGAGGGTGGGGAGTTCAGGATGGGGGGACACATGTACACTCATGGCTGATTCGTGTTGATGTATGGCAAAAACCACTACAATATTGTAAAGTAATTAGCCTCCAATTAAAATAAGTAATAATTTAAAAAAGCTCTTCTCTTAGCTTAGACCTTCACATCATTCCAGCATATCCTTGGTGACTTCGATTTTACAGCACTCAGAGATCAGCCCTTTAGCGGCAGGGATTTCTGTTGAGGGATTGTAGGTAATGTTTCGACTCTGCCTGAAAGATCCCAGTCTGCCTCATGCAGCCTCAGCCAAGGAAATGAGTCGGTTCTGGTGCTTCCTGTTCACCCAGACCTTTGATGAAGCACCACTTTGCTTTGTGGGTTAGGATCCCAGGGTAAGCAGTGTGTGACACGTGTTTCTCATCATGTAGTTGACACACTTAAGCGCTGCTCATTTAAAACATTGTAGTGGCTTCATGAAATGATACTCGATTAAGTAACTTAAAGGTAGCTGCTGATCCCCAAAATAAATGATTGGGCTGTAGCACGAGGGGTGCTGAGTGAGGGCTGTATCACTGTCATTTACTTGCCTTGTCTTTGTGGGGTAAGGGTTCCTTTGAAGGGCCCCAGGATTCTGGAGGAATGTGTTTCTAAATCTTCATTCTCACAGATGACTCTTCTAGCTCGACTCCTGCACACTTCCTGCTCTGGTCCTGCGGGCGGGGGCGGTGGGGATTGGGCAGGAGGTGTGGTCGTGGTTGGGGGCCTGTTGGGGAAGAGGGCAGGGAGAAGCAGGCTGACGTTCTGTGGCTTTAGTCTGTCTTTTCCCCTTTGCTTTTCTGTCTTCTTGTGAGCATATATAAATATTTAAGATTTGTTGTATGTTAGTGAAAGCATGGGAGGGACACATTCAAGTGAACTAAATGGTGTTTGGAGGCAGAGTGAGGGGCAGGGAGTTCTAGGTGAGACCTGAATGGTGTTGGTGGTTTTCCACTTGATAGAATAGTCCTTTCCTCTGGTACAGATTTAGCTCTTTGGAACCCAAAAGACTGGAGAAGGCAATGGCACCCCACTCCAGTGCTCTCGCCTGGAAAATCCCATGGACGGAGGAGCCTGGTAGGCTGCAGTCCATGGGGTTTCGAAGAGTCGGACACGACTGAGCGACTTCACTTTCACTTTTCACTTTCATGCATTGGAGAAGGAAATGGCAACCCACTCCAGTGTTCTTGCCTGGAGAATGCCAGGGACGGGGGAGCCTGGTGGGCTGCCATCTGTGGGGTCACACAGAGTCGGACATGACTGAAGCGACTTAGCAGCAGCACCAGCAACCCAAAAGACAACTCCAAATTAGTCAAGAAAATGACCATGCTCTTGGCACACTGTGGTTTGTCTTGAGGAAAAAGTGACCCAACTTTGAGCTTGAATTCTTAGTCATGAATTCAAGGAGGAGATGACCTCTCCATATGTCTTACTATTTAGCTGTAAAACTGTAAAAAAAAGAATGCTGTTAAGTTTGCATGGCTACTGTTCATCATGGCAGGTGAGCAGATTTCTACGCTGACAGCTGGGCTAACCCTGGGAGCAGTCGGTGTTCCCTCAGAGAGAAAGTTACTTTCACATTTTTCAGTCAGTCATGAAGTGCAGAGTCTTAGAGCAACAGCAGTGTGTGGTAGGAAGGGTGGGAGATTGGGAATCTGAGGGGACAGTCCCAGGTTGACTGCTGAAGAACAGTGAACTCAAATTGAGTCATCACTTCTGTCTACACTGAGGTTATCTGTTCAACAGAGAAATCTGGCCATTATCTTTAAGGGTTTTTCTGGCTCTCAGTTCTGCAATAGCTACTCTTGGAGACTCTCTCTCTAGCTGTTTTTGTGGGTCTACTGTTGAATTACTTACCCTTTCCTTAAAATCAGGGATTGCCTCATTGTTCTTATCCTTTACCTCACTCATGTCCATGTGGCCGTTAAGGAATACAGGGAACTGAGATGGAAAGAAAGATGTCCCTGATATTACTGAGTGAAAAAAATCCACTTGCAGAGAAGTAGGCATGGTATGGTCCATTTCTAAAATAATAATGATAATGAATGGTAGGTCATATTCGTATAAGTCTCTATCTTTTAGTTGAACTATTGGGGCCAGATGTGTTGCTGAATTTAGGACTTTTTGGTTTTACGCAAGGCCATGCATCCTCTATTAAGTAATACTTCCCCTGGGGGCTAGGATGGCATCCTGTCCTCCAAAACATTAACATTCTGCAGTGAAACATGAATATTCACGTTAAGTGGGAAAAATTAAGATGACAAATTGTCTTATGTTTGTTGAGGTCAAATTTGACAACAAATGTTATAAAAGTTTTTCATGTTTTGGAGCTTTTTGAGTATCAGGATTGTAAGTAAGGGATTATGGACCTCTAAAATTGAAGGGAAGAGATCTGGAAGATTATGTATCAAAATCGTAGTGATGGTTTTTTGGCTGTAGAAGTGGGTAGAATTACAAAAAAATTTTATTTTCCAAATTATGTGTTTTTTTTCCTACAGAGCATGTCTATTTTTATAATCAGAAAAAAGTGACTAAAGGTATGCATAAAACAGCTAAAATCACACTTAAATCCATTGCAGTGTTTGTTAGGCCATTAAGATTTGAATGATATTTTTTCTCAAATTTTCAAATTTATGAAGTGTGACTATAACTTCAGTTCAGTTCAGTTGCTCAGTCATGTCCGACTCTTTGCGACCCCCATGAATCGTAGCACGCCAGACCTCCCTGTCCATCACCAACTCCCGGAGTTCACTCAGACTCATGTCCATCGAGTCAGTGATGCCATGCAGCCATCTCATCCTCTGTCGTCCCCTTCTTCTCCTGCCCCCAATCCCTCCCAGCATCAGAGTCTTTTCCAATGAGTCAACTCTTCGCATGAGGTGGCCAAACTACTGGAGTTTCAGCTTTAGCATCATTCCCTCCAAAGAAATCCCAGGGCTGATCTCCTTCACTGTAACTTATATATACTTAAATTTTTTCTAGATAGTAATATTAGAAAACTATAAAAAGAATATGTGATAGTAATTTAAAAGTCAGTGGTAAAAAATAAGTCCTGTGGAGTCCCATGTGGGAGGTCAGGAGCCACCTTCTTACTGGGTGGTGGTTGTTCAGTCGCTATGTCATATGCGACTCTTTGTGACCCCATGGATTGCAGCATGCCAGCCTACCCTGTCCTTCACGGTCTCCCAGAGTTTGCTCAGATTCATGGCCATTGAGTCGGTGATGCTATCTAACCATCTCATCCCTTGCCCCCTTCTCCTTTTGCCTTCAATCTTTCCCATCATCAGGGTCTTTTCCAAAGAGTTGGCCCTTTGCATCAGGTGGCCAAAGTATTGGAGCTTCAGCATCAGGCCTTCCAATGAATATTCGGAGTTGATTTCCTTTAGGATTAACTGGTTTGATCTCCTACCTGTCCAAGGGATTCTCAAAAGTCTTTTCTAGCCTCGCAGTTCAAAAGCATCAATTCTCGATATTCAGCCTTCTTTATAGTCCAACTCTCACACCTGTGGGCTTCCCTGGTGGCTCAGACGGTAAACAATCCACCTGCAATGTGGGAAGGGTTCAATCCCTGGGTTGGGAAGATCCCCTGGAGGAGGGCATGGCAACCCACTCTAATATTCTTGTGTGGAAAATACCCATGAACAGAGGAGCCTGGTGGGCTATAGTCCATAGGGTCACAAAGAGTTGGACATGACTGAGTGACTAAGCACACAGCACTCATACCTCTACCTGACTACTGGAAAAACCATACCTTTGACTGTATGGACTTTTGTTGGCAAAGTAATGTCTTTACCTTTTAATATGTTGTCAAATTTTGTCATATTTTTCCTTCCAACGAGCAAGCGTCTTCTAATTTCATGGCTGCAGTGATTTTGGAGCCCAGGAAAATGAAATCTGTCACTGTTTCCATTTTTCCCCTTCTTTTTGCCATCAGGTGATGGGACCAGATGCCATGATCTTAGTTTTTGGAATGTTGAGTTTTAAGCCACCTTTTTTAGCCTCCTCTTTCACTTTTATCAAGAGACTTTAGTTCATCTTCATTTTCTGCCCTTAGAATTTGTAGAGCACATTATACCAACCTATTATATAATAAAAATCACATGGAAGAAATAATTATGTATTTAATAGCCAAAATATCATATATGGGAAAACATTTTATGGAAATATAAGGCCTTATAGGGAAATATAAGAAATAAAAGATGTTATTGAAGTAATATTGCAGTTCTTTGGGGGCCCAGAATGAATGGAGTTGGTGGGAATGGGCTTTGTCTGAAAACTGACTGGAAGAATTCCTCCAAATTTGAAGGAATTCGCAGATGTATGAAACATAAGTGGGATGGTTGGTAGTTGATTATTTAACTCTATCAATTGATACATAAGGACATATATTATTCTTAATTTTTACTTTTTTCCATATTTGTAATCAAAACACACTCATTTATTACCTTTCACCTCTTAATTGTATAATTACTATTTGTATGTTGCAAATTGCAACATATGCATATTTGCAAATTATGCAAATTACTATTTGCAGAATATTTCAGTCACGGTTTACATAATTTGTTGACTCCTTATTGCTATTTCTAATTGTTATTGTTGTTTCATAAAGAATACTCTCTGTGCCAGTAGGTCTTCCCTTTTATTTCCCCTCCTATATCTTGGGGTTGTTTCCTTATGAAAGATTTTCTGAATGTCATAAGAACTTAAAGTGCATCCATAATCATTTATTGAGTGCCTGCCTAGTGTTGAGGTTCTGGAGATACAGAGATGAAGTTTTAGAACCTCTGCATGAGTTATGTCCAGTTCCTAGATCTCTGTTCCCTACCACCTGTTTAATTCTCCATTTGAATTCCACTTCATGGAGAGGTCTTCTGTGAGTCCCCCCAAAGTAGTTTGGGTTTTTCTGTACCTTTTCTTCTCATTTAATCATAGTTATAAACACATAGTCATTTGGGATTATTCGTTTTATTTCTGCCTTCTTCAGTAGACTTTGAACTCTGAGAACAGGTCCATGTCTGATTTGTTCCCCTTGGTACTTTACTAGGCACTCCAATATCTCTAATAAATGAGTGCTTGAATAAATAACTCAATGCACATGAGTTTGAGCAAGCTCCAGGAGTTGGTAATGGACAGGGAAGCCTGGCGTGCTGAAGTCCGTGGGATCGCAAAGAGTCAGACACGGCAAATTATGTAAAGCAGTGACTGAACTTCATTTATTTATTACTTTATGAAAATAAACCTTTTCCCCTTGCAACAGAGTTCCTGTAGGAAAACTCAGTGCCAACATGCTATTCAGTGTCTTACCTGATTTTGCCCTACTCTACAGTAGGAGTGGGCTCATCTTAAATTCTTTTCTGCTAAAGCTATTGCTTTTCTGTACAAATCCTCCTTGATGATATGTCATTGTATTATATACCAATAACATTCACCATTTGGACTTATTTTGACGTTTTTTTTCTTGTTTTCCTCATATTTAAAAAAAATATGTTTTTTCAGGATCTGTTTTACTATGTTATCTGATGACTATTCCTATTTTGGTTTTTATGCCCTTTCAAAAACTGTTAGTTTTTTGAGGGAAGGGATGGTGTAATCTCCAGTTAGTATCTAATAAAGATTCATGTGGAAGAGGGTTGGTAACAAAAAAAACTTTGAATAGGATACTTTAGAAAATTCATTTTCTTTTTTTAAAATTTAATTTTGTGTTGGAGTATAGTTGATTGACAATGTTATGTTAGTTTTAGGTGTACAGCAAAACGATTCAGTTATATGTACATATATATCTATTCCTCTTCAAATTCTGTTCCCATATAGGTTATTACAGTAGACTTCCCTATGCTATACAGTAGGTCCTTGTTGGTTATCTATTTTATATGTAGCAGTGTGTATATGTTAATCCCACACTCCTGATTTACCCCCTTTGGTAACAATAAGTTTCTTCTGTAAATCTGTGAGTCTGTTTCTGACTGTAGATAAGTTCATTTGCATCCTCTTTATAGATTCCACATAAAACTGATATAGTAGATATTTGTCTTTGTCTGACTTACTTCACTTAGTATGACAGTCTCTAGGTCCATCCATGTTGTTGCAAATGGCATTGTTTCATTCTTTTTTATGGCTGAGTAATATTCCATTGTAAATATGCAGCACATCTTCTTTATCCCTTCTTCTGTCGATGGACGTTTAGGTTGCTTCTGTGTCTTGACTACTGTACACAGCACTGCAGTGAACACTGGGGTGCATGTATCTTTTTGAATTTTGTTTTTTCTCTGGATATATGCCCAAGAGTGGGATTCTGGATCACACGGTAGTTCTAGTTTTAGTTTCTTAAGGAGCCTCCATATTGTTCTCCACCAGAAAATTAATTGTTTTTACATATGTTTTAATGTATCCCTTGGGTCAAAGAATTTTTTAAAAGGATGATCATCAAATAAGTATTTAAATAATAGGATCAAAATTTATATTCTTACCTCTGTACTAAAAATGTACAGTAAATCAAATTTAAGGGAGAATTTGGTAGTCCTATGTTCAAGATTAAATCTCTTCACTACTCTTGCTTTGACTTACCATTTGCCTAGTGGGTAGCTGCTGAATTTATTGCTTGGAATGTTGCTACTCAGGGTTGATGTTGTTCGTATTGCTACGTCATGATTTTATTTGTAGCTGCTTCCACATTCTAGCTGACTTGGAATCTGGAAGATCTCCACCAAAACACCTGTGTAATTCAATCTAAATTCAGAAGTGTCGCTGTCAAGAGAGGCAACTTCAGGTTCATGAGACTCCTGTGAAGGCTCCTTTAATCATAGATCTACTTATACATAATAGAAACTTGCAGGTGACTCACCAGGGGTGGAAGCCTGGAAAACAGACTGCCAGGGAAGGTAGTCTTTCCGGTAACACACTACCACCCTTTTGAAGCATCCAGAGAACCTGAAGAGCAGGAACTGCCAGTCAGACTGACTGAACGCTTGGCATTCTTTCATGGAAAGATGACAACTCATCTGGGGTGAAAGAGGAAGTGGAGGGGGCCACAGAACAGGAGGGTGAGCTGACATTTCCATTGTTTTGTAGACTGCTAGCTCTAGTTGGGTGGTTGCTTGGGGGAGGGGAGGAGTTGGAATAATGCCCTTCATTGTCAATGTCTAAGGAAATGTACCATTTTATTAAGGAGGGGAATTTGTATCCATTTTATCCTTGCATTGCTTCAGAATCTGGATTGCTTGTGATCCCTTATACTCTCCTCACACTGACCCCTGGGGCACTACTAATTATAGTTCTAGCATCATTTTAAGAATTGAGATTCTTCTGTGTAAAATTTCTGTGAAATCTAAGAGCCAAAAGATTTTTTACAGCCTGTTACTGGCTTTGCCTCTGACATGTTTTGTTAGTTGGTTTTTGTCTCAATTGAGAAGCTTACATAGTAAGAGTCAAAGGACTTAATAAGGTGCTATTTTGATTATTAAGTGTTGTCTTGGGACATCTTGGGGGAAAAGAGTTATCTTCTTTGTTTCTCAGTTACTTTCGGTAGAACCCACTATGAAGTAGAATGAAGACTTCGTAGACACCCAGTGGCGAGGAGCGGAATGGTGGGTCATTTGAAGACTGGTTGGTTCCCTGGTTCTGTGGCTTATCCTTGACTGGCAATACCGAAGGCCCAGACCAAAACCAGGATGCCGTCTCCATGCCCACATCTGGACTATCAGATTGTGCAGGGAAGACTTGCCCCTGGGCAGTTGATGCTGTCCATTTCATCCCCCTTCTACTGAAAAGTTACTCCAAGCTTTTGGTTCTCCCAAAGGCCTCTCCACCCTTTCACTCAGACGACCCTGCATCTGACTTCATTAAAAAAAACTTAGACAACCTAGAATGATTTCTACCAATTTCCTGCTCTGATACCTGCAAACATATGTATAGTCACCTCACTTGCTTTCCTCTAGGTTTCTCCCCATACCGTCCTTCCTCCTCCTAAGCCTTACTCTGTTAGTTACTGTGCCTTCCTCTGTAATTTTCAACCTTTGCATATTGAGTATCTCTTTTCCTTTGGCTATGAATAGCTCTCAGTGTTTCCTACATTTGCGTTTCTTGTACTTACTAATACCTGTTTGTTAAATCCAGTGGACGTGTATAGTTCTTATTGCTCTGGACATCTTTGTTGTGTCTGATACAACTTGTCCACTGGCTTCTCCTGAAGAGTCTTTGGTTTCTAGAAGGGATAGTCCGTGCCTCTGGTTTTCCTGCTGCTTCTCTCCTTAGTGGATGTGTCGTCCTTTACTCACCCCTTGCAGCTGGAGCTCTGTTCTGGGAGGAATACTTCTCTCTTCTCATATACTCTGGCTTCAGGGCTTCATCCACTCACTGGGTTTTCATCACCGTGTATGTGTTGTGACTCCCCGCCCCCTCAGTTCTTTGCCTTATACTGCAGCCTGGTTTCCAGCATTGCCTGGTTATCACATGTGTATCTGAAAGGCACCCTAACTGTACAGGGGCTGAACATACCACCTTTCCTCCTAAGTGCCCCCTTTCTCCCATCTTCAGAGTCTATATTGTCTGGTGGTGAAGGTTGATGCTCTAAAGTTAGAAGACCTGGATTCTGATACTTGCTGATATTTGATCATGAACAAATCATTTCATTCTCCAGCCTCAGAGTCTTCCGTTTTAAAAATGGAGATAAAAATAGTACCTGTCTCAGAAAGTTCTTGGGAGGTAGACCCTGATGCACCTGTTTGGTGCCTGGCTCTGAATAAGAGTACAGCAAATGTTTGCTCTGCTGGTGGTGGTCTCTTTTAGTTATGCTTATCCATTGAGTCATCCTTAAAACCTATTTTCTTTGGTTCCTTTATCCAGCCAGCCACCCAGTGTGGCTGATTTCTAATTACCATTTCTTTCTAGTCCTAGAAATTTCTGAGTTTCCCTCTTCTCGTGATTCTCATTACTAGTACCTGCAGGCAGGGTCTTATTATCACTCCCCAAGGTGAGACCGCAGTCTCCTCCCTTCTTTTCTTACCTGCAAGTCCACTCTGCTGCTAGGTGTCCTATCTCTGTCTAACAGGACCTCTTTCTTGGTTGAAACCCTCTGGTGTAAATCAAAGACCAAGCTCCTTAATGTGGTATACCTGGCTGTCCCATAGCCTTAGTGGCATTTTAGCTTATTTTCTGACACTCTGTGACTCCAGCTGTGTACATGAACAAAAATGTTCTGTACTGTTCCCTGTGCATGCCATGCTGTTTAGGCTCTTTCTCACCTTTATTATCCACCCTGCTTGGAATGCTATCTTCCCTGCTTTTGCCTTACTAATTCCTTCTCCTGAGGACTCAGCTAAGTTGCCACCTCCTCCAGGAAGCCTTCCCAGACCCTCCCAGGATAGTCTGGTAATCTTTCAAGAATCCTGTCATTCTCTGTACTCATTGTGTGCCTACCAGGTTGGAGCATGATCTATTTATGGTCTTTCCTTTCAACATAAATCTTGAAGGGCAGACATTATGTATCATTCAAACTTATATTTTTGTACCTAACTTGGTGCTTGACATGTAGTAGATACTTCTGAAATGTTTGTTACATGAATGACTGAATTCAAGAACAGGCAAACTTCACAACAACCTTGTTTTCTAGTTGTGGTGCAGGACTGGGTTTCAGCATTTCAAGCCATATCTGGGCAGCCACGGCTGAAGTAGACACCCTGGTATTGCTTCCTTGGAGTTCCTCGTCCTAGGTAGCAGTGCTGGAGTGAGACTGTCAGCTCACGAGTGTCTGAGCCTGAAAATTATTCCTGTGAAGAATAAAATATGTCACATTAGTGGCTTAATTTTTTTCCAGAGAGCATTTTACTGTTTTCAAACCTGTGGTAGTGTTAACACTTTCTATTTGCATGAGAACATCCCTGATAGGAAGGTATCACAGGTGTTAAGTTTTCTGAGTGGTGTTACAGCAGGGCAGAGCCTCTTTCCATTGATTTGGAGATAGCACATATACCATGAGACAGAACATCTTTAGTGATGGAAAATAGACTGACCTACTTGAGAGGCTGCTTGTTTCCTAATTTTCTATTTTAAAAAGATGACAGCAGAACGCTGAAAAGCTTAGGACATTTTAGAACTCTGCTGACCAATATTGCGGCTTCTAGCCACATGTGGCTGCTTAAGTTTAAATAGAATTAGAATTAAAAAAATTCAGATCCTCAATTGTGTTAGCCACATTTCAAGTTCTCAGTAGCCACATAAGGCTAGAGACTACCATATTGGGCATCTCAGATATAAAACATTTCCTTCATTGCAGAAAGTACTATTGGACACACTGCTTTTGAATGTAAAATTCTTGTTGGATAATATAAAGGTGGTTTTACAGCTCTGTGCAATAAGAATTTTTACTGGGAACACCATATAATTGCTGTATCATTTTCTATAGTATATATAGCATTATATCACCCTATCATTTGATATTGTTTTGATCTTCAGGGACAGTGACATTCAGACATGAAATGCTGTATTGTCTGTCTGGAAATGTTTTCGTATACAAGTCATAGGGGGAAAATGAGTGTGAGTTGAATAAATGGAATTATTTTTCTTTGCCTCACGTTACTAGAAAAACTCAGAGGCTAAAATATATCCTGGAATTAAATAACATTTTTAAAGAATGCTATCTCTCTGTTAGAAAGTGTGTGTGTAGGGGAGCGGTAGTGCGCTGGATGAAAGGGAAACAAATGATCAGTATAGTTGGATATTATTAAAACGCTTAAAAAATTAAAAGCAGAATGAAGGCAAGATCTTCTACTTTCTTTTGTTTTCTTTCACATTTGCCTTATCCACTGAGCTTCTGGTGGCCTGAGAAATTTAAGTAAGCATAGGTTTCATTTAACTAGAACCATACTAGGAAACTCGAGCTACCTTATAGTACGATGGAACTCACTAGACTCTACTGCATTGTGGAACAGCAACTTTTAACATTGACTTCCTTGGATGCCAGTATCATCGAGGGATGAAGAATAAAAGTGACAGACCTGTACAGTTCATCTCACACAGAGATTCACCTGTGGCTGCCATGCACAGGGAAGTATGCTATGAGTCACTCCTGCAGACGTGTGTGTGGTCATGGGGTTGGGGGGAAGGGGAGGGTGGGATGAATCGGGAAACTAGGTTTGACATAAATATATTACTGTGTGTGAAATACATAGCTAGTGGGAATCTGCTGTATAGCTCAGTGCTCTGTGATGAACTGGAGGGATGGGGTGGGGGTGTGGGGGAGGGTCCAAGAGGGAGGAGATGTATGTATAACTATAACTGATTTACTTTGTTGTACAGCAGAAATTAATAAACATTGCAAAGTGGCTATACTCCAATTAAAAAAAATTTAAAAACAAGAGGTCATGACAGGAAAAATGGAGACTCCAGGAGGCCATAGGTGACTCCCATTTGAATGGCTTCTGAAGTCCAGTTCAGAGGCTGCGGTAGGTGGGACCTTTGAATTATGGAGGCTATCATTTCATAGTAGCATCTTCTTTCCCCACTCTGTTTAAAACAGTGCCTGGAGATATTCTTCAGTTTAACCCTTTAAAAGAGGAGGGATGTGAACTTGAGGGTGAAGGACACTGAATTCTGCTTTGACCTTCCTGTACCTTTGTCTTCTTAGGGTGCTTCATTATTGAGGCAGAAATAGAGGGCTTGTAATTTGGAGTAATGTATGGAAAGGTTTGTAAGAGAGTGGAGAGCGAAGGCTGTTTTTCCTAGATAATAATCACAGTAGTTATTGTGTAGGCCAAGTGGGTTCCTGACCCACATAACAAGTTTATTTTGCCAATGAACTTTTACTTCTTAGTGAAACATGAGAATTTCAGGGAGTTGATTATTTGTGGACTCTTTTCTAAAACTTTCAATGCTGTCTCCTTTCATCGCAATGGGGCTCATTTTATACCCTTTATGGCCTTTTTTGAAAAGAGGCAGCTTAACCTTATGTTGTGAATGTGAGCTTTGGAGCAGGTAGATAGGAATGGAAACCCATGGTCACTGCTTGTACAAGTTATTTAAACTTTTGAGCCTTGCTTTTTACATCCTGCAAAATGGGAATAATAATGTTTACCTCATGGGCAAAAGAAGGACATTTTCATGTGTGGAATACAAAACTAAATCAAGTTGACTCATTTTCAGAAAGACTTTTGAAAATGAATAAACATGTCGTTTCTTGATCACTTTCATGATTATGTTGATCTTTTTTTTTTTTTTTTGAGTTTTACCTCATGTATTCACTTAGTGTTATAAAACTTTAAGGAGAAAGGGTTCATGGTGAAACTAGACAGTCTCAGAATCTGTACTAGTGTCAGGGAATTAATCAGAAAATAAAATTGAATGTGCTCAAAGGATCAGTTCCTTTTAAGAGAAATCACTGTATTATTTAAAAGAAAACAAAGGGACCAAGGGAAATGAGAAAGCTGAGAAATTCAAAGGATGTTCATTTGTTCAAAAACCCTTGATTATTTGAACATTTTGCTGTTTTGAGGAATGTTGTTCACTGATTTCCATTTAGCCTACGAGAAAGAAACCAGCTTAACTTCTAGAGAGTTTTTGAGGACAGACTACTCAGTCTTGAGTGATCACAGACATTATCACAGCCTTGCAAAAGTCAGGATTCATGTGACTCTGACACAGAGGAGGTGGAATAATCAAATGTTCCTCCCGTAACACTGTTTAGCGATCACCACAGAAGGAAACGAAGTTCCCTTTTCCTGGGCTGCTTGGGCCGGCACGGCTGAAGACGTGTGTCCTGTTGAAGCCACAGCATGTATTGATGACCCTTTTGCACCCAGTACGGAGCTAATTCCCAGAGGTAGAAGATGCGTCCCAGCCTTAGAGACACGTATCATGTAGAAGGGAATGTGGACACGAGCACAGGCAATGTCAGCACCAGATGATGCGTGCTGACAAGGAGCTGGGAGATCACAGAAAACAGCTCTTTACCTCGTGTGCATCTTTGTGGAGAAGTCACCTGAACTGAGTCTTGAATGATGAGTAGGACTTAGTCACATGATGAGTGGGTCAGAGAGAAGGCGGCCATTGTTTGTAGGCTGAGGGAATAGCATGGGTGTTAATGCATTAGACATCCTGTGTATGCTGGCAAGTGCAAGCCTTTTGACATTAATTGAATATGAAGCATGGGGTGGGGATCAAGGGCTATAAGGGGAGTGGTGTAGTTGAAGGCCAGACCATGAAGAGTCAGATATACTATGTGAAGCTCAGATATATGCTCTAGTAGATGGGGAGCCACTGAGGAAATGCTTTTTAAAAAAATTTAGTTTTAACTGTGCTGGGTCTTTGTTCCTACATGAATTTTTCTCTAGATGCGGTGAGCCTGGGCTGCTCTCTAGTTGCAGTGGTCTGGGCTCTAGGGTGAATGGCTTCAGTAGTTGCAGCTCCTTGGCTCTAGAGCACAGACTCAGGAGTTATGGGACATAGGCTTAGTTGCTCTGCAGCATGTGGGGTCTTCCGGGACTAGGGATCGAACCTGTGTCTCTTGCATTGGCAGACAGATTCTTTACCACTGAGCCACCAGGAAAGCGCGTCATTGAAGAATTTAACTCGAAGTGTGAATGGTCAGATTTGCCTTATGGGGGGTTGCCACGGCAGCTTGGTGGATCATAGGTTTCAGGCTAAATGACAGGAAGCTGTCACAGTAGAGGATCAGCCATGCAGGAAAGCAATGGAATTAGGGCTGGAAAGAAGACAGATATGAGAAATTCCCATGATGTGAAGCTTATGTGATTTTGATCAGTGGGCTATGGGGAATGGATGAGATGGAAGAGACCAGGATGACCTCTAAAATTCTGGTGGTATTAATGGATCTAGGGAATGTAGGAGAAAGAATTGGTGTGGAGGCCAAGGTGGTATATTGATTTTGAAGTGTCTACCAGCCAACTGAATGTGATTCTGAAACACTGGGAAGATGGGTGGCTGGAGACAGGAACCTAGGACTCACCCAAATAGAGGTGGTAGTTAGAACTAGTGTGAATAATTTGATGCTCAAGGAGAACAGAGAATGAAGAAGGCAGTGGATAGAGAACAGTCCCAGGGAATATAAGCAGTGGAAGAATACATTCCTAGGAAAGACTTGAGAGGAGGAGCTCTCAAGGTAGCATCTATGCTTGTCCTAGAAGCTGGTGGTCAGGGGCAGGGAGACTTTTGAGAGGTTTGTCGTTGAGATACCTAACTCCTGGCCACTCTAAGTGTTTGACGAAATAGCTAGCAGTCAAGGTAGAATGGATTTGGACATTTGAAGAGATTGGAGATTATTTGGAATACCCAGTCACTGGAGAAAATGAGAGGTGAGCTAACAAAGAAGAGTGAAAGAAAGGTGAAGAGGTGCTGGGGCTTGAGAGTAGAAATTCTGAATGTTTAGTGGCCCTGACATGTATGTGACTCCTTAGCCAGTGTGCAGGAGGAGAGGAAGCAGATGAGAGTGGTCCAGGGCGGGGTTTTGCCAATCAGATGTGGCAGAAAAGGAAGATGTGAGGACACAGGGGTGCTGGCAAGAATTGGGAAGGAAATGTGACCAGAAGGTGCCCTTGCAGGTTGAAAGGGAACAGTTCACAGCCTTGAAGTGCTCTGTGTGCTCAAAGAATGGAGGCAGTGGGAAAAGGCTGGGGAGTGGTGTTGATCTCAGGACAGAGCAGTTCCAGGGTGTGGTCATAGGAGTGGGTGGCAAAAGTGGCCTGGCAGAGATGACCAGTGAGTGGAGGGCAACCCATAAGGAAAACTATAGAAAAGGGACTTTGATTCCACTTGGACAAACTTGTAAGATTCACTCTGAATCACAGGACAATATGGAGAATAAAACTGTATTTGGATGTTTAAGAACATGATAGATAGCTGTGTGTCCTAGGTGTTTTGGGCAGTCTGCCTGGATACAGGGGCATCTCCCCTCAGTGTCTCTGAAGACACTTGTTGGAATGTCTTTATTTAAAGTGTGGGGAAAAGTCTGGGTTTGCATCTCTTTAAGGAGGAAAATAAGAAAGCTTAGACAATGAATATAATTTGATACTACTTTATACTTTTTAGAGATATTTCACATTTTGCTATTCAGTTTAGTGTGATGGTTCTGGGTAATCTACTTAAAATTCAATTTTTAGTTTGCTACTTTCTGCAGAGAGGGTAGAAAGAAGTACATAACCCATATATTTCACTGAATGAAAGGATGGGTAATTAACAAACAGATCTGAAAGTGCTAAGATAAATTTAAGTATTTTCTCATGCTAAGGAAAGCAATACATTGATGCTGAATTATATACACTTGAATTCCACCTAAAGTTTAATTTTCAACTTTATATATTTCTGTATTAGATTTTTTAAACTGTAGTTATGTCTTCTAAGATGAGAAAAAAATAGAAGCAAATTGCAGGTAGTGTTTCGTCTCCTACCATGTGCTGGGTGGTATAATGACAAAAAGATGCATAAGACTTGCATCTTGACTCCTAATAGCTTTGAATTTAGTTGAAGAAACAAGACATAAACACGGGAAAAGTTAGATAATTATGCAGGATGTAAATCGCAAGGCACGACGTGACTAATGGACAGACACATTGTTTGGACAGATCTACAGGAGTTCAGAAGAAAGGCCATTTCAGGCAGTGATGGTAAAGGAAGGAGTGTTATTGACAGAAAATGAAGGGAAAGAAGATCAGGGTTAAGTAGAGGGACTGAACCTTGGGAGTTATGAAGCCTTGTTTGACAGCTTCTGCCTGACCTTTCACCTAGTTTCCCAATCAGTAGAAGGGAATGATGATATGTTGCCTCCCAAACTGTCAGGAGGTGAGACAGTGATTGCAGAGTTCCTTGCAGAAAAGTCCTGGTCCTTCCATAATGTGTAGAAGGTACACACTGCACACCTTTGGAAGTTTTAGGTTATTAGTTTCTGTTGTTCCCATTTACTGAGTTTTAGGTTATTTCGTTTCTGTTGTTTTCGGTTCAGTTCAGTCGCTCAGTCGTGTCCCCATGAATCGCAGCACGCCAGGCCTCCCTGTCCATCACCAACTCCCGGAGTTCACTCAGACTCACGTCCATCAAGTCAGTGATGCCATCCAGCCATCTCATCCTTGGTCGTCCCCTTCTCCTCCTGCCCCCAATCTCTCCCAGCATCAGGGTCTTTTCCAATGAGTCAATTCTGTGCATGAGGTGGCCAAAGTACTGGAGTTTCAGCTTTAGCATCATTCCTTCCAAAGAACACCCAGGGTTGATCTCCTTTAGAATGGACTGGTTGGATCTCCTTGCAGTCCAAGGGACTCTCAAGAGTCTTCTCCAACACCACAGTTCAAAAGCATCAATTCTTCGGTATTCAGCCTTCTTCACAGTCCAACTCTCACATCCATACATGACCACTGGAAAAACCAGAGCCTTGACTAGATGGACCTTTGTTGGCAAAGTAATGTCTCTGCTTTTCAATATGCTATCTAGGTTGGTCATAACTTTTCTTCTCAGGAGTAAGCGTCTTTTAATTTCATGGCTGCAGTCACCATCTGCAGTAATTTTGGAGCCCCCCAAAATAAAGTCTGACACTATTGCCACTGTTTCCCCATCTATTTCCATTTACTGAGATGCAAAGAATTAGCATATTGCTAAAAGTTTGGCCTTTTTTTACAATGAGGAAAGACTCATAAAACTCTGAAGACATTTTATGCAAAACGACTAGACCAATGATTACTTTGGAAAAAAACTTTTCGTGGCCATGTATCCTGTTTTTAATCTTGATTTCCTTGAGCAAAGATAAGTAGTAGTAAGAAAACGAGAGGAACCTGATTCCAATTTAGGAGGAAAATAATTTGTAATTCACTTGTTCACCCGGAGTCCTTGAAAAAGTTGGTGGAAGTTGCAGACTGGCTGGCAACTACTTTAGGTGAATCCAGCTTGGCCCCTGGCATTTTGGAGACTGTGGCTTCAGAATTCATGGATTTCCTGGATATAAGGACATGAGTGTTAGTCATATCAACTTTACTGCTAATTGCTTTGGGGATATGATATGAATTAGGCAAGGAAGCTTGTACCCAGACTGTAACTAATGTGGACCCTTCTTATACATCTATTGATCCTTCAACCACTCTCTAGTCCATGTTTATGCAAATATTTATACTTGCTCCAGTTGCCAAAGACTTTGAGGCATCCAGCACCCTTGGGCTCTTAGTGTAATGGTGATAAACTGAGGACTGTGGAACTTCAGCCTCAGATCCACTGAGCGCACCTCTCTGTCTAGGGAGGGAGGTAGTTATTTTGGTGTGGTCTCACTTCCCTTCTCTAAGGTAGCAGTCATAAGATGGACTAAAAGTAAAATTCCTGAGTTAAAATTTTGAGTAGTGAATTCTGTTTTCCTGACTATATCCAGTTGCCTACATCCTCCACTGGTCCACTCTTTTGCTGCTTATGAACCTGGTGACTCAAGGGCTGTAAGCCTGATTTTCTCCTACTTTGGCAGATTGGGGACCTAGAGCTACAAGAAGGCAGAAAATATGACAAAATATATATGACAAAGAACAGTGGAGAAAGAGGAGAGATGAGAAGCTGAAGAAGGCTTGCATTACATCCATAGGGAGGGGATCGGGTCAGCTAGTGGTTCTCAAAGTGACGTGTCTGCCTCTTCCCCAATCTAAACGTCCACATCTGACTCAGTTTCCTTGGAGGACACGCACCAGGAAAATGAATCCAAGATGGTGCAATTCCTGCATTGCAAGTGTGTGTATGTGTGCAGGCTTGCGTTTGTGTGTCAGAGGTCAGCCCTGATGTAACTGCCATCAAAGTCATAGCAGGTGGGTCACGGTGGGTGAGGGTACATGCAGGCACCGCATGGCTGGGCCGCCCTTGGTGCTGTTCTCTTCCTGTGATTTCTCTATTTGGGGCACCTATCCTGGTGCCTAGCATACAGTAGGTGCTTGCTGGATGACTCACTGGATGAATGGGTGATAACTCTGACTCCTGTTGGGAGTTTTGTGACCTGGAATCACTATACAAGGAACGAGAAGTCTTGGAGCAGGTTTGTGTCCTGCTTGTGACTTTTTTGTTACAACTGCAAATAATGTGTTACTCAGATAGAGAGGCTCTAAACCCGAGCTCGGGAATAGAATGCACAGTTGAGATTTTCTAGGGAGAGAGTCAGAATGAGTCTGTGACCCAGCCTGGCTGAGGGGCAGGGTTTTAACCCAGCCTTACCCTAGCATGGACATGCCAACCCATTGAAGTTCCAGCATCTGCTGGAGGTTCCTGACAGAGGTCACCCTTTGCCTCTTGTTATGGAGGAAAAAAAAAAAAAAAAGGAAACTGTGCCTCCAAGATGATCTTGCCTTTGAGCCTGGTGTGTGTCCCCACCAGGAAGAAGACTTCCTGCTGATGGCCCTCAGCCTGACTGATTTGTCAGGAAATTCTTTAAAGGCGGAGCTGACTTTATGGAGTCTCTGCTCAGCAGACACATGGATGTTTATGAAGCAAAGGAGGAACAGTTGGGCCAGAGGTCAGAGGACTTCATGCTGATGTGCCCGTTGGCAGCTCCTGTCACTCTCCCATAGAGATCTTCCATCTGTAAAACTAGATGCCCGTTACCTCCTGACTGGAGCTAACAAGGCGAGCGTGTTGTGCAGGTTTGAAATGTGTACAAAAATTTAAAATATTAATAGAAAGATGTTTACTTATAAATGGTGGTTTCTCTCCTGCAAATAAATTCATAAGCCATTTTCCCAGTCTTTGAAATTGGATGTTTGATCAGTTCAGTTCAGTCGCGCAGTCGTGTCCGAATCTTTGCGACCCCATGAATCGCAGCACGCCAGGCCTCCCTGTCCATCACCAACTCCCGGAGTTCACTCAGACTCACGTCCATTGAGTCTGTGATGCCATCCAGCCATCTCATCCTCGGTCGTCCCTTTCTCCTCCTGCCCCCAATCCCTCCCAGCATCAGGGTCTTTTCCAATGAGTCAACTCTTCGCATAAGGTGCCCAAAGTACTGGAGCTTCAGTTTTAGCATCATTCCTTCCAAAGAAATCCCAGGGTTGATCTCCTTCAGAATGGACTGGTTGGATCTCCTTGCAGTCCAAGGGACTCTCAAGAGTCTTCTCCAACACCACAGTTCAAAAGCATCAATTCTTCGGCGCTCAGCCTTCTTCACAGTCCAACTCTCACATCCATACATGACCACAGGAAAAACCATAGCCTTGACTAGACGGACCTTAGTCGGCAAAGTAATGTCTCTGCTTTTGAATATACTATCTAGGTTGGTCATAACTTTTCTTC
>SJXQ01010323.1:86301-102124 GCA_006408695.1 Aepyceros melampus | reverse complement strand
TGGGCTGCCCTCTATGGGGTCGCACAGAGTCGGACACAACTGGAGCGACTTAGCAGCAGCATAGCCCTTTTATTTTCTAACTTTGGTATTCTTTCCTTTAGCAAAATAATAACTAAGAAGTGATTAACATTTTCCTAATGGTAACCAAAAGTTCCTGAAATGAGTACAATAGCAACCTCAAAGAGATTGAAACAAATTTACCCTTTATCAATTATTGGAGAGAAAAGACCATGAAAAAGGTCTGCCTGTCTTTGTGTTTCTATTTAGAGACATCCTCTCTAAATCATGGAAAAAGTCATACACTAGGGAATGCATCTGCCTTACGGAAATGGCTAAAAAAACAAAACAAACAAAACAAAACAAAACCTGTATTTTTTCTATTACTGTGAATTTTAAACATTCCATAGAACACTTTCTTTTTTTTGATGGTGCCACATGGCATGAGGGATCTTAGTTCCCCACTAGGGGTTGAACTTGCACCCCCTGCAATAGAAGAGAGGCATTTTCACCACTGGACCACCAAGGATGTCCCAAAAGACATATGTTAAAGAAAGTATTTAGACAGCTAGGAAAACTTGGATGCCAAAGTTACTGAAAATTAAGAAACTCTTATGGAAAAATTTATATATATATAAAACTTCTATATAAATGGCTCAGCATGGTCTGTGTTTTACCTTTCGCAAAAGACAGTATGTACATACATAGGCAAATGGTGAACCTAGACAGGCAATGTGGAGACAAAGTAGAGAATTTAGGTGATTATCTGAAGCAGGTGGGAGGTGGGAGAACTCCCACTGAGAACTCCAGGAATTTTTTTGAAACCTGACTTATCTATATTGAATACTGACATTAATGGTAAACACTAGATCCTAACTTGTCTCTCCAGAACTGAACTAACGTGTGTAAATACGCTTCAACAATCTCAACAACTGAGAATCTTGAAGGGAAGTCAGAACCGGAAAGGTGGAGTAGGAGGTATTAATCACTGGTGACTTTCCTATCATTCCCTTCCCTCGGGTATCTACATAGAGAGGCGCTGAGGCTCACACCCAGCTGCATCTCTGGACATCACCAGAGAAATGAAGGGATGCACTTTATTGTGAGGTTCCCATTCTCCTCTAGGTAGGAACTGAACACATCTAAGTAACAAAACAACTCTCAGTATCTAAAAACACAGCCTTTCAGATGCTTGCTTTGACACTGTTTCCAGGAAGGGTGAGCAATGTCAGAACCACACTGTAGAGGGCCAGGAATGGCGTGGATGGGGCAGCAGTGATAAACCATAAAAGGCAGTAGAAACATATGGAGCACAGTAGGATCAACGCGCTACCACTGCACTTTGCGGGCCAAGGACAGGTGAAAACTGTACTGAGTTCGGAAACTAAAAAGCACCACATATACACGTTGCCAGGACAGAGGCAATTGCAGGCAACCTGGCCTACATAGAGGAATTAATTACTTTTTTCCATGAAGGGTTTTTTCCCCTGGATTTTTTTCATTCTTTGAGACGGAGTTAATTTAATGAGATCTCTGCATGACTAGAGGCTTTTATTCTCAGCAATTCCTGGACAAGTTAGGCCTTTAAAATTTTTTTTCATAATCTATTCTTCAAAGTGCCCAAGGCATTTTAGACTAACTTCATCTGTGTCCAGTTTTCAGAGGGGGAAATTAAGCATCTTTTCATTACCAACTTGGTTTGGGAAGCAAAAGAAATTAAGCCCACCTCCAAGTAAAGCCACGTCGGTTTTTCCAACAGTTTATAGCTCTCTTCTTCCCAACCCCACTCTGTACTCCTAGAGAGAAAAATAGGCACGCCCTAGGGTGAGGATGAGGTTGGTTAAGGAGAACTTTTGATAAGCTTTATCAGAGATGCTCTGTAAATATTTGGATGACTAGCCAAAAGGATAGGGTGGGCGAGCCGCTGCTAGGAACCGGGGCAGCTCTGAGTTCCCGAATTCTGGAACTGATTTGCCTCCGGACACGTCATTAGCACTTTACTCATCTCAGGATGGGGCTTCCTCCGCTCTCCCCACTCCACCCCCATCTTGAGAAGTTTCGAGAACTTACAGAAGCATTAGAAGTGCCATTTAGGTACGGTAGGTAATTCCCAAGGCACTCAGGTTTCCTTACGGTTTATACAGTAGGATTCAGCAAGTTCAAAAGAAAAAAAAAAAAAAGACACTGCGGGAGGGGGTGTTGGAGGGGAAATTAGATTGATACAGTTAATTCAATTAATCGTTTGCTCTTCTTTTTACTATTTGGCACACAGTCCATCGCCTCCCCCCGCCGCGCCCACCCCCGTCCCCAGCCCTCTGCCGCTCTCTGCCTCCCCCTTCCTTCCCAGGGGCGGAGCTCGGACCTGCGCCGGGTGAGACTGGAGAGGATCGGAAGGACTCTGAGCAAACCTTTGCAAATCGCCAGGGCGCAGACAGCGCAGGAGCCCCGGCGAGCCGGGCGGATGCTAAGATGGCAGGAGGCACCCCGCGCCCGCCGGGCCCCAGGCCCCCGTCCTCCTTCCGCAAAGCTTTCAGTTTTCTTTGCTTTTCAACCTTTTCTGGTGCAAATACTTCAAACTGCAGGGTTACACCAAAAATTTAAACTAAACAGTCTATGGAGTTAGATCAGACAAACCCCCTACCGGACGCGAAAACATAAGGCTGTATTTCTAGCTAACAGAATGTGTGTCACCCATAAGAGCACGTGAGAAACTGAACCCTTTTAAATTACAAATCTGCGTTATCTTTGCCTGCTGGCAGCACCCAGAGACTCAAAAAAGTTGCCCCAGAGGTCTGAAGTTTGCTACAAGATCGGACAAGCGGAAGGTGGGGTGGCGTGGGGTGGGGGGGAGCTCCCTCTAAGGGTCTGTTGTAAGAAATTTCAATTCCTTTTCTTTCTAGGAGCCCCTGCCTTAGGAGACCTTTCGGAAAAGCACCCAGGCATCCACTCTTTCCTAGACTTCTGTTCGCCCTCTGCTCATGCTTTGTAAGTAACCGTCACCCATTCAAGGGATTTCACCTCCTGAATTGCCAGCGTGGTCGAGTCCAATGGTGGCTCTCTTGCGAGTCTAAGATTTTTCCATAGTGCTGTTAACATAAAGTAACCCTTTACTGTGGCTTTAAGAACCTCAATATCACAACTCTGATTTTTATACCTTTTGTTTACTGGGTAAAATTCTAGGAAGGAACCACGTGGAAGTCAAGTAACCGCAAGATCTTAACAAAGCACTTTGTTCAGAAGTTTGCTTTACAAGGCTATAGAACATCAATCAAGATTTCCATATGAAAAAGCACAAAGCGTAGAATTCTATAGCAAACACACTAAGCAAATTTGCATTTTGATTTTTGTATTGTTGTCAGTCAAACCCCCAACCTAGGCCCCTAACCTCGCCCTTCCCCACCCACCAAAAGTTACAAAGCACCTAGACTGTTACTGATCACCCCCAAAAGTAAAATTATAGTCTAAAATGGAAAACGAAATATCCAGGAAATTAGTTCTTTATCCTCATCAGAAAGATCTGAATCTTATTTACCTGTTGCATTATTAAAAGAAAAACTTTTCAGCAGTCAAAGAGTAAATACGTTGTTTAATTTTAACTATAAAACTACACTTTCAAGTTCATCATTCCCTTTATTGTGTCATATGAAAGCTACATTTAACACATTTAAAAACTTTAGAAAAGTTTCACTGCTAGAAAACGACACAGTTAGGTAAAGTTCTTTTAAAAACTTACTCTTTCTCTCAAAAGAAGTGAAGTAGGCAAGCCAAGTGATTGAACTCCTCAGAGGATGAAGTAAGATGAAAAAGCAAGCCCAGGCACTCAGACCTGTCTATTTAAAGTTTAAAAGTCTGCTGCTGTTTGGTACTTTCCTCACTCCTTCCCCCTAATGAAAGAAAAGTGCTGATACCTCGTAAAAGCTTTTTTCTTACTTGGAGCACAGAGCTTTTAAAAGTTTCAAGCCACTGACTCAACAGGGAGGGAGGGGCTAGAAGAAAGGGGAGGAGAAGAGGAAAGGCGGGCAGGGGGGTGGAGAGCGGGCCGGAGAACGTGGACGGGTTGGGGAAAGGAATAGCCAGGTCCAGACAAAGTTTGCTCTAAATGTGCTGACGAGACGAAGTAGCAGTAGAGACGTGAGTGCCACTGCTGAAGTCACTGCTTAACAAATACAATTATGGGTTTCAGTTAGTGCTTTTCTCACCAAAAGTTCGGGGATTTAAACTTAAAAAAAAGTAGTGTGCTTTAGAATAATAACAACCTTTTCTGAAAGTTTACTTACTGTATGTAATATATGTGTGCTGTAGTAAGTTAAAGTGGTGGAAAAGAATATAGCCAGGGCAGACTTTGTTTCCTACTGGACAAAGGTGTGTGAAGTTAAAGGTGGGTGGGTGTGAGTTCTTTCACGAGCGAATTCCTTTCTTCTTAGTTTAAGTAGGGACAATGAACAAAGGAAATGGAGATGGGAGAGAAATTTCAAAAAGGAACATTTCATGCTGATATACCCATCCCAAATCCGCCCCCCAACCTCTTGACAGCTTTGAATTTTATTCTTTACTGCAGCTTATTGTTTTATAAAACGATAGATATAACTACTTTATATGCAATACATTTTGACTATGAAGATCTAGATATCTGACCTCTACCAGATCTCCAGGGAACTGAAAATTTATACTATCTCAGCCCCATTCGTGCCAACTCACAAAAAATGAAATCTCTTTTGTAGTGAAATGGCAAGTTATTTTTTGTGAAATACACACATGTGAATTTGACATTGAGTGGGTCCTGAAACTATCAGCTTTTCTTGAGACCATCTGCCTTTTTAAAGCCCCCTGGATAGTTTTCTGCCTGATGCCAGCAGAGCTCCACATAGAGTTTTTATGTGCTTTCCCACCACTTCCAGGGTCCTCTCTCTTCAGCCCTCTGGCTCAGGGTTTATAATAGCCTGAGTCATGTGGCCTCAATCTTAGAGTGGGCAGATTCTTTGAGGACACTCCAGATGCCATGCTAGAGGGCTGTGGTAGGACACTTCCCATAAACTGGCTTCAGTGATGCTCCTGAGGCTGGGCAGGGAAGTCTCTGGAAATTATTGGCTGTTATTCTCTGGAAACAAGGCAACTGATTCAGCTTTAATACTCTTTACTCTTTTGTCACTAGTACGAATATCAGAATAAAAGATGATCACAAGTGTTTTCTGCTAGATACCCTCCCCTAAATTTCAGTTCATTAAAATAAAACACCTTAATAAATGTTACTAAAACACCTTCTGAAATGTTGTAGTATTAAGACACGGTGTTGCTCTCTTATTTGCTGACTATGCTATTTCTAAGAGTATATTTTTCTTTATGTTAAAGGGAACAAAGAAGTAGAAATAATAATCTGATTTTCAAGTCTTCAAGATCAGTAGTCCGTGACTATTGCTTCAGTCTTATATTTGTATTGTCCTTTCTTTCAAATGAGTCTGTTTTGTCCTAACTAAAAATTACTTTCCTTGATTCAGAACACATTCATGAAAATATGATTTACTCTTTTTATTTTAAGAAAATATGCTTTCCCTCCCTCTTAAAAAAAGAGAAGTCTGTGCTTCTTTTAATTTATGTAACTATTTGGCTTATTTTTGTAAAAGGATTTATCAAGTACACTTATTACTGAAATCATCCACTTTATGTTTTAAAATTTCTTAAAATGCTAATTCAGAATTAGTTACATTAAAGAAAAGTTGCAATTGGCTTTTTTACAGCAGGGTTTTTTTTTTAATGAAAAATTGTGTTTATTTCTGATTCTGTTTTGTTAGATATATAAAAGGATATTGTTATCCAAGTGTTTTGGTTCCTTTTCTTTTCAGTCTGTTGCTTATGTGGCCAACTGGAAAGAGAAAGAAAGAACCTCTTTATACCAAATTAAGTTACTCATGAGAATCACTTGAACCATTTTCTAAGCCCAAGAGATTAGTTATAGCATTAGCCAGTAATTAAATAAGTTCTCTTAACATATGGACTGTATTATATCATTTATTTCTAGAGTGATTTCCACAAAAATCATTCATAAAAGAGATGAAGACATCCTATGTGATCCTCTTTTCTTTTGAAATAATACCACCAAGATTTGATCCTATGAGTAATAGTGCTCAGAAAGAGCTAGCCACTGAACCTTGACCACAGTTATCTTTCATGGACACCTGGAAGCTTCTCCAAATGTCTAGTAGCAATTCCTATTATATTTCATACTGTAGCAGTGCTGGTGAGTTATATTTTGACCGATAATATATTTTGTATAAGGTCTCCCATTTCTCTGACCTTAGAAGTTTATCTCCATTGTCATCTTTTGCAAAAATTGTGGATAGATTTTTTTAAACGTGTTTTCCTCAGATTCTCAAAAATAGCGTTTCATTAATATAAACACTGACTTTACAGAACTATATATTCTCTGATTTCAGGCCTTGTCAATGCATAAGAAATGGATGTGGCCCGATTTGCTAGGCTATACTGCCCTATGAGGGATGAGAGGCAGGCATTGAGAATTCTGTCATCTGCAGAGTTCTTTAGGCACCACGCTTTGGACTCTGTTTTATCCATGTTTCACAGTGATGAGCAAGCTATTTTTTAGAATCATGAGAAGTATTTCTTAATGTGAAAACCAATTGCATTTTTAAAATTTTTACCTTTGTTTCAAAATAACAATTTTTGAAATTTTAAGAGATGAGTGGATTAATTTTTAAGGCTTTTAAGTGCTTATCTCACACCAACTCTCCCACTTCAATAAGTAGCATGAACATTAAAAAGCAATTGATTGCCATAGATTGAAGACTAGTAAGGAAAATGTTGTAATGGTACAGGAGTGAATTATAAGAACCCAAGGAACCTGAATTAGGGGACTAGGAGTGAAAAAGGACCAGAAGGTACTCGTCCTTTCTAGCCCTAGAACTTGATGACAGATTGAATGGGGAGGACAAGGGAGAGAAATGTGAAAGCTGATTTTGGAGTTTTGCTTGGGAAAATACTACTAACACACAAAAGTAAGTTGGTAGGAAGAACTGATTTGCTGAAAGGGATTTAATGATTTCAGTTTGGAAAATTTAGTTTGAAGAACTGAAACATCTTGGTGAAGATACCTGACTGGCAGTTTAAAACATGGGTTGTGAAGTTCAGGTTAAAATTGTTGTAGATTTGGGATTATATTCATAGAATTGATGTTTGAAACCACAGGTACAGGTAATATAACTAAGAGATAGGGTGTAGGCAGTGGACCAAAAAGAGCACGCACACAGACTCAGTGGATTTCCTCATTTAGTATAGGCAAAGAGAAAGAATGAAAGAGGCAAGGTGGAATCAGGTAGAGGAGAGTGGGCTTATATATAAGGAAAATATCACCCTGGTACTTGGGGGAGCCTTAATTTTGCAAAGGGAGTGGGTTTAGTTGCTAAGTCATGTCCAACCCTTGCGACCTCATGGACTGTAGCCCGCCAGGCTCCTCTGTCCATGGAATTCTCCAGGCAAGAGTACTGGAGTGGGTTGTCATTTCCTTCTCCAGGGGATCAAACCCTGGTCTTCTGCATTGCAGGCAGATCCTTTACTGACTAAGCTACCAGGGACTGCTTGAAAAAGGCAATTACTCCTTTAAATTGAGAGTGAATGCAGACCATAAAGGGGAAAAAAAAAAGTTTTAAAGTGGAGAGTGTGTGTTTTAGGAAGCTAGAGTTTGAAGGTAACTTCTCAAATAAGGTAGATGAGGTTATCATCTGACTCAGAATATAACAGATTGATCAGAGTTAAAGTTTGCAGTACCTCTGCAGGAGTACAAAGTCAGCTTTAGAAGAATAAAAGGATTATATAAAACTGGGTGGGGCGGGGGGGGGATGTCTGTGATTATTTTGTGTTGGATTAAGATAGCATTGTTTTATGGATTTCCTTTCATTAACGTCAGTAATTCTATCCAGGCACCAAATTTCCGTTTTATCTAATATTTATTGGACTTAAAGGAAAAAGTTAATTTGCAACCTCAAAAGTATGCATATTCAGAAATACTCTACCTAAACTGTTAAAACTAGCTAGAAAATGTGTTCTTAAAGTGACAGTTGGTCAATCATATTTCCCTTGGAATAGTGTAGATTTCCCAGCATTTTACTGACTTGTGTTAGCATCCTTTTTCAATAGATAAATATTTCTGGGGTCTGACAATATACTTAGAACTCCAGAGTATTCACTTAACTGAAACTTGGTTACCGTTTACTTACCTATCATCCATGTGAGTGATTTAAAGATAAAAGATTGACTCAACTTGGGTAAAATCTGAACTTATTCTGTAGCCTACACCTGTTTCCAAGTCAATCTTACTGTGGGGCTGCACACAGAAAAAGTATTTGTCAAAAAAAAAAAAAAGACTTACTTGTTTTGTTTTGTTTAACAGGAAAGAAGCCCAGCCAGTAGATAAATGTGTCTTTGGCTCCACCTTCTGTACAGAGTGAAAATCAACATCTAATTCTTTCACTAAATTTCTTCACCCTTTTTTATTAAGCTTGGCTAATTTTTATGATCATTTCTGAATGTTAATATTCATTTATTCAGCAAATATTTATTTTGTCTCAGGAAGCATTCTAGTGAGAGTGTTTTAGTTATGCAAGAAAGACAAAAACAGTATCAGGTTGAACTTCATTCAGCTTCAGGCTCTGGCTTTTCTTTATCTGAACTTTGAAAAGGTAAGCACGTAATGGTAAGAAAATAATACTAGTTAGAGACATATTTTTCAAAAGAACATGTTCTTTTCCTCTGTGTTGGCCATGAAAGGAGCTTGCATTTTTAAGCACCCTATTAATGGTGTGCCCACTTAAAAAAAAAAACAAACAAACAACAAAAATATTACCGGAAGCAAAGCTGGAGGTTTTGGATCAGAAACTCTTGATTTTGCATGTAGGTTAGTTCTGACTATATTAGAAAAGACAATGTGGCTTTTGTATGGACTGACAATTAATTGTTTGCTCTAACAGTTTAAGTCATCTAAATATTATCTTCCAAATGAGAAAATATTATATTTTAGGATGAATAGAATAAACATTTATTTTAGGACAAGTAGAATAAAAATTAATTGCAAATCATTCAATAAAGTAGTTATCTCATTAGCATACTCATTCGCCATGACTTTATGTTTGGCCTTGTAGTAGATGCGGTGGACATTTGCAGAACATAGAGACCATTTGATAAGTCCATGAGTTTCTTTATGTGCAAAATGTTTGCAAACAATCAAGACCATGAACAAACATATAATAACAAATGCATGAACATACGTAGTTGTTGAATTGATGCCAAAGAAAAAGAAAAGACTTAACGTTGCTTCAAAAGTCAGCCAAGATTAAAATTCCCAAATAAAAAAAATATTTATATGCTTAGTTAAAGCACCACTTACCGAAGTCGTTAAAATGCCTTTCTGTTGTATGTCTAAGTCTCCTTGGTGCACAGGAAAAGGTACCTATGGACAGCTTTATACATCTCCTTTTAGCCATCACAAAATGTCATAGAATTTTATTTAGATAGCATGAAACAACACAGTTATCTTCAAGGCATCATGCTTCCTAGTAATTATAAATTTTATATGTATTAAAAAGTAATGTAGCAAATATAGCTCTAAGAATGACGAAATTTAAAAACCCCAGTTGATTTTTAAGAGAGACTCCTATTTTCTTAATAGTCATTTGCTACTGGAAATGAGTAGTACATCTCAAGTGGTTAGTGATATAAAAACAAGATCCAAATCTGTCATAGCAGACTTAATATGTTTGGAAGTGACTTTTTTAATTCTTGGAGATTCATGTGGTCACCTACAACAAAACTCTTGAGGTTAAGGTCAGCCTAATATAAAGTCAGAATATTATCTATCATCCAGTGAAGTATAGCTTAAGGACATCCAAACTTCTTTCAGATCCAAGGCATCTGACCTAGTCATTCTGTTTGGAGGCTGGATTTTCCATCATTGTTTGATTTTTGGACTCAGATATTGGAGTTTTTAAGAAGGTGAAAATGGAAATGAAAGTACTTTTTGGAGAAGGTAAAAGAAAAATGAACAAAAATTAGTTTACCATTGTGACTTACAAAGGTAGTTTTAGAAGACTGAAGATATAAATTTTTACAGGAATATGCAAAAATAAATCAAGGGGCCTAGGGGCTCACCTAAATTTGATCTAACTGACTTTTAGTTCTTTTTGGCATATATTAGTGATTATCGCAAAAACCTGAGGGTATTAAAGTTACTCCCTCATGACACTAGTACCAGCTCAAAATAAAGAAAACCTTAAATCAAGTTTGACTTCATATTTAAATATTTATTTAATAAACACTTATTAGTAAGCAGACCCTAAACATTTCATACAACTTGCTTTGCATTCTCTACAAAATCCCAACTCTGTTCTTTTTAGGTGCTGAGACCACTACCTTGCATGAAAAGTTCTCTTAAAGCAGAAGTGACAATATTCCGGAAACTGCACTTGATGGTTATAGAAAGAGACTCAGCCACCAGATATCCTTCCAACCAGTGACTGGGTACAGGGCCATTTGAGGTTCAAGTAACTAGTTTCTTAAACCCTATTCACGCCAATGTCTCTTAAATTATAGCCAACCTATGAAAATTGAATACCACTCATTTCACCAAGGAGAGCCTGTTTCTACCATTCATTATGCTAATTAACAAATCATTAATTTTGTCAGTAAAAATCTGTATCTGACATTCAGGATGCGAATTAGAAAATAACTGGTATTTTTCAAAAGCATGAATACAGGAGCACCTGTAGTCTCTGAGGTTGCCTTTTTGGTGTATGTTTGCCACCCATGCCAAACCATGAATTCTTTCTTTCTTTATTATTTTAAATTCATTTTAATTGGAGGCTAATTACTTTACAATATTGTGGTGGTTTTTGCCATACATTGACATGAATCAGCCATGAGTGTGCATGTGTTCCCCAGCCTGAACCCCCTCCCACATCCCTCCCCATCCCATCCCTCAGGGTCATCCCAGTGCACCAGCCCTGAGCACCCTGTCTCATGCATTGAACCTGGACTGGTGATCTATTTCACATACAGTAATATACATGTTTCAATGCTATTCTCTCAAATCATCCCACCCTCACCTTCTCCCACCGAGTCCAAAAGTTTGTTCTATACATCTGTGTCTCTTTTGCTGTCTCACATATAGGGTCATTGTTATCTTTCTAAATTCCATATATATGCATTAATATATTGTATTGGTGTTTTTCTTTCTGACTGATTCACTGTGTATAATAGGCTCCAGTTTCATCCACCTCATTAAAACTGATTCAAATGAATTCTTTTTAATGGCTGAGTAAGGGACATGGTGATGGACAGGGAGGCCTGGCATGCTGCGATTCATCGGGTTGCAAAGAGTTGGATACGACTGAGCGACTGAACTGAACTGAACTGAATACTCCATTGTGTATATGTACCCCAGCTTTCTTATCCATTGGTCTGCTGATGGACATCTAGGTTGCTTCCATGTCTTGGCTATTATAAACAGTGCTGTGATGAACATTGGGATACATGTGTCTCTTTCAATTCTGGTTTCCTCAGTGTGTATGCCCAGCAGTGGGATTGCTGGATCGTATGGCAGTTCTATTTCCAGTTTTTTAAGGAATCTCCACACTGTTCTCCATAGGGACTGTACTAGTTTGCATTCCTACCAACAGTGTAAGAGGGTTCCTTTTTCTCCACACCCTCTCCAGCATTTATTGTTTGTAGACTTTTGGATAGCAGCCATTCTGACCATTGTGAGATGGTACCTCATTGTGGTTTTGATTTGCATTTCTCTGATAATGAGTGATGTTAAGCATCTTTTCATGTGTTCTTGATTAAGTAGCCAGACTCTATATGTAACTCTACATGTAACAACCAACCAACACACATATTTATAGTACTGCATCTTTGGTGAAATTTTTAAAAGTAAATTACAGACATAAAACAGGGAAATTGTGTACTGCTTATGTAGTGCAATTTAGTACATTGGAAAATGGAATTAGCTCTTGGATTCCTGATGTTAAGAGATGGAAGCAAAATCCATGAGTTGAAAGAAGATGCCAGAAGAATTGGAGCATTTTAAGAACATATAGGGATATGAAATTTAACAATTTTACATTTAAATGGCCCCATCTCAAGTTACATGCATGCATGCTAAGTCACTTCAGTAGTGTCTGACTCTTTGTGACCCTATGGACTGTAGGCACCAGGCTCCTCTGTCCATGGGACTCTCCAGGCAAGAATACTGGAGTGAGTTGCATGCCTTCTTCCAGGAGATCATCCAGACACGGGGATAGAACCCGCATCTCTGGCGCCTCCTGCATTGGGAGGCAGGTTCTTTACCACTAGTGCCACCTGGGAAGCCCTCAAGTTATGTATCTACCCCTAACGAAGGCAAGGATATTTTAAATGCTTTTAGTTTAAAGTAATATGGGTTCTTAATGCTTCATAATACTTTCTAAACATTTGCTTCATAAATAACTTGAATCTGACATCATGTGAAGTTCAAATTTATTCATATTCAGTGGGATTTTCTTTCTGTTTTGCAGTAACCCTCTTCAGCCCACCCCGGCAGCCCTGTCAGTTTCCTGGCCCTGGGCCAATCATGTTGAAATACTGGTTGGTTCAGTTCAGTTGAGTTCAGTTCAGTCGCTCAGTCGTGTCCGACTCTTTGTGACCCCATGAATCATAGCACGCCAGGCCTCCCTGTCCATCACCATCTCCCGGAGTTCACTCAGACTCACGTCCATCGAGTCCGTGATACCATCCAGCCATCTCATCCTCGGTCATCCCCTTCTCCTCTTGTCCCCAATCCCTCCCAGCATCAGAGTCTTTTCCAATGAGTCAACTCTTCGCATGAGGTGGCCAAAGTACTGGAGTTTCAGCTTTAGTATCATTCCTTCCAAAGAACACCCAGGACTGATCTCCTTTAGAATGGACTGGTTGGATCTCCTTGGATTTCCTTTCTGTTTTGCAGTGACCCTCTTCAGCCCACACCGCCAGCCTTGTCAATTTCCTGGCCCTGGGCCAGTCATGTTGAAATACTGTAGGAGGTTATTATCACCCAACGTGTGGTCTGGCAAGCAGCAGCAACTAGGTGTGTTCAGTATTCTCCTGGAAGTCCTGTTTTATAAAATTTCAAGTCACAACAGCAAACTTGATATGTTTGGGAGGTTCAGGTGACTTTTTTTAACCTATTGGAGATTCATGTAGGGTTAGATGGATTCATTCCAATTACTAATTTACCTTCAATAATTTTAATAGTTCCTTTATTTTCATTCTGAATAAAGTACAAATGTATTTTAACTATTAAAGTTCAAAATATTAACATGTGGAAAGTGAAAGAAATCAAGTTATGATTATTATAGACAATAGAAATTTCTTAAATCCAAGGCATTAACAGAAACAATGGATTTACACAGATGTGATTCTCCTTATATGCATATTTTTTATAAAGTTTCAATAATTTTCTTGGCTTTTGATGAATCAGTTTATCCATTGGGGAAAAGATTACCAGGGTTGTCAATCAGACTTTTTGATTATACCCATCTATAAGAAAAGAGCATATTGTGTATTTAGAATAAATTCTAAAATATTGTCAGCTTTAATAGACATTTTCAATGAATTGACCACTAAACCAGGTAGGACATAAAATCAATCTTTATTTTAGACCTTAACTAGGCATTGAAAACTAATTTTGGATTCAGATTCAAGAAACATTTATGGAAAGCCTATTATTTCTTTAGTAGTTCTTTATAATTCTAATTCTAATTACATAATTAGATGTATTTAATTCTCCTTTAATTAGAGATAATTCTAAGATAAGCCCTTTGTTTGGGAGGTTTTCAATTTTCTTAACAATGAAGACATCCCAAAACCATATTACAAAATGCTTGATAAACTTTAAAATTTAAATTAGTTAATAATTTTAATATAAATCCTCCCAAAGATATATAACTTTGCTATCCATATCATAAGTTATAGGATCTACTAAAACAATATAAAATTGTCTAATAGTTTATCATGAGGCAGGATGAGCTGGTAATGTTTAAAGATTTTTGATGAACATACTCTTCAAACTGTCAGTTTATCTCCTATCTGTATGTATAATCTCATTTGGAAATGATATAAAAAATTCTCATTTGAGACCCTTCCTGAATAGGAGGCCCTTCATAATAATGGCCTTTTTGTCCAGCCCTCACTATGTCCTCAGCCTCTGAGTGAAAGAGTCTGGATTCCAGGCTAGAAGTTAGAACTCCTCCTTTGCCACTGACTTGCAGTTTAATTTTGCTTTGGATAATTCTTCTGTCTCTTGTTTTATACCAACTTCTTAATATGTAACATACTTAAAGAAGAAGGAACATATACCAAATGTGCAGTTTGAAAGATTTTTGCAAATAAAATACACCTGTTTAACCAGCATTTCTCAAGAAATAAAAAATTACATCAATAGCATCCCCATAGCTTTCCTTGATGGAGAAGGCAATGGCAACCCAATCCAGTACTCTTGCCTGGAAAATCCCATGGACTGCAGAGCCTGGTAGGCTGCAGTCCATGGGGTCGCTAAGAGTTGGGCACAACTGAGCGACTTCACTTTCACTTTTCACTTTCATGCATTGGAGAAGGAAATGGCAACTCACTCCAGTATTCTTGCCTGGAGAATCCCAGGGACAGAGGAGCCTGGTGGGCTGCCGTCTATGGGGTCTCACAGAGTCGGACACGACTGAAGTGACTTAGCAGCAGCAGCAGCTTTCCTTGAAGACACTTCTTTTCATTTATGGAGAAGGCAATGGCAACCCAATCCAGTACTCTTGCCTGGAAAATCCCATGGACTGCAGAGCCTGGTAGGCTGCAGTCCATGGGGTCGCTAAGAGTTGGGCACAACTGAGCGACTTCACTTTCACTTTTCACTTTCATGCATTGGAGAAGGAAATGGCAACTCACTCCAGTATTCTTGCCTGGAGAATCCCAGGGACAGAGGAGCCTGGTGGGCTGCCGTCTATGGGGTCTCACAGAGTCGGACACGACTGAAGTGACTTAGCAGCAGCAGCAGCTTTCCTTGAAGACACTTCTTTTCATTAATAACATCCCCCATAAGAGTACTCACTGTTCATTCTTTGCTATTTTTCTCCTGTCTTTAAATTCAGTCTTAAAGAATGTACTTTTTTGTGTGTCTGGCCTCCTTCATTTTCATCCATCTTCTGGCAGGCAGCCATAGATCATTCATTATTATTGTTGTGTAATATTCCTCTGTATGTCACAATTTTTCTACTGTTAATGGACCTTTGGGTAATTTCTACTTTGATGATCCTCTGAACATGCTAGTACAGGTCTTTTGGATTGTCTGTCATTTTGTCGGAGTTCTTTATTCTATGAGTCCTTTGTTAGATAAGTGTATTGTAAATAGCTTTTCTTTTTCTGGGTTGCCTATTCACTTGCTTAGTTGTTTCTTTTAATTAAAAAATATGGATGTAATATAGTCTAAATTATCAATTTTTCTCTATAATTAGCACTTTTTAGAATCTTTTAAGAAATATTTGCCTACCTAACCAAAATCAAGAAGCTATTCTCTCCTGTTTTCTTCTAGAAGTTTTACTTACTTTTTTTTAAATTAATTTTTATTTATTTTTTAGTTTGTTTTGCTTTACAATACTGTATTCGTTTTGCTACACATCGACATGGATCAGCCACAAGTGTACATGAACTCCCAATCCCGACCCCCACCTCCCCCCTCCCGCCCCACACCTTCTCTCTGGATTATCCCCGTGCATCAGTGCCAAGCATCCTGCATCCTGCATCAAACCTGGACTGGCGATTC
>SJXQ01010323.1:0-85921 GCA_006408695.1 Aepyceros melampus | reverse complement strand
TCATAAGGCAGTTCTATTTGCAATTTTTTAAGGAATCTCCACACTGTTCTCCATAGTGGCTGTACTAATTTGCATTCCCACCAACAGTGGAAGAGGGTTCCCTTTTCTCCACACCCTCTCCAGCATTTATTGCTTGTTGACTTTTGGATCGCAGCCATTCTGACTGGTGTGAAATGGTACCTCATTGTGGTTTTGATTTGCATTTCTCTGATAATGAGTGATGTTGAGCATCTTTTCATGTGTTTGTTAGCCATTCGTATGTCTTCTTTGGAGAAGTGTCTATTTAGTTCTTTGGCCCATTTTTTGATTGGGTCATTTATTTTTCTGGAGTTGAGTTTTACTTACTTTTAGTTTTACTTTTACCTTCTAAACTTTTGTCCACGCAAAACCCTGAAAATCATTATTTATAGTAGCCTTATTCATAATTGCCCCAAACCTGAGACAACCAAGATGCCCTTCAATAGGTGAATCAACATATGTATGCAGTGGTTCACCCATACAATTGAATATTAATTAGTGATAAAAGAAATGAGCTATCAGGTCACCACAAGAAATAGAGAAACCTTAAATGACTATTACTGAATGAAAGAAGCCATCTGAAAAGGCTACATCTTTATGATTCCAGCCATATCACATTCTGGAAAAGGCAAAACTGTAAAGATATTAAGGAGATCAGTGGTTTCCAGGGATTTGGGGGAGGGAAGAAGGATGATTATTTGAAGCACAGGGGATTTTTAAGGCAGTGAAACTATTATATATGAAACTGTAAAGTTAGATAAAGGATATTATGTCGTCTTTGAAATCCATAGAACTGTACTATGCAAAGAATTAATCTAGATTTAAATTATGTCTTTTAGCTAATAATACTGAATCAATATTGATTCATTCGTTGTAACAAATTTACCATACTAGAGTGATGTTGATAGTAGGGGGAACTATGTGGGGGAGTTGGGAGTACACGGTGATGCTCTGTATTCCTCTTTAATTTTCATGTAAATTTTTATCAAAATCTTCTAAAATAAATGTTTATTCATTAAAAAATATTTTATTGGCTGGACATGGCTCTGCACTTTCATATGATTTTTGAAAATCATCATCTCCATTTTCACGTATACACAAAAGATTAACAATAAAAAAGAACTGTTAGGATTTTGAGATGACATTGGGATAGATCTATAGATTTCATTCTTTGTTTTACCTTTATTTTCAAGAATATCTTTTACTGGATATAGAATCTAGAGTTGACAGATTTTTTCTTTAAGCATTTTCTTTTTTTTAATTTTCCAAAAGCTTTTTTTTAATATATAATTTTATTTACTTATTTTTGGCTATGCTGGATCTTTGTTGCTGCTCAGAGGCTACGCTCTAGTTCCAGTGCACAGGCTTCTCATTTTGGCGGCTTCTCTTGTTGAAGAGCCCAGGTTCTCGGGGCACAGGCCCAGTAGTTGTGGCTCATGGGCTCTAGAGCACAGGCCCAGTAGTTGTGGCGCACGGACTTAGTTGCTCCATGGTGTGTGGGACCTCCCAGAGCAGGGATAAAACACTTGTCTCCTGTGCTGTATCTCAGAATTGCTCATAATTGATTTTCTTTTCTATTGGCTATGTGCTCCATGTATCTGGTTTCTCATGTGTCAGGCAAATTTTAATTGTACTCTAGGAATTATAAATGTTAAGTTGTTGAGATTCTGGATTCTATTACTTTCCCCTGATGTGTGCTATTTCTTTTGTTTTAGAAGGCAATTATCTCATTGGGATTTGTGAGGATAAAATTATTTTAGAGCTGGACTAGACCAGCTCTATGTTTATCTCCAGGGACATCTGGCAGTCTGGCACCTTATCTTGGCCAAGAAAAGGTCAGTGAGCTAACTAATGATTTATAATATTCTAAGTTCAAAGCTTCTCTGGAGATACCCAAGACTGGCTTGTTTATTGATAAATTACACCTGCCATGACCAGTTAAACTTTTGAGATTGGCTTTCATACCCAGAAAGAGCAGAAAAGGACTTTCTGGAAACTTTTGGGCAGCTCTCCTGAAACTAAGACTTATCAGAGAAATCTTGGCAATTCAACCCCAAGATGAAATACATATTCATTTGTGAATATAACAGACCCTGAGGAGCTGTGCCTGGAGGTTTCAAGCACCCTCAGTGCTCGCTCTCTCTCTCTCTTTTGTTTTTTACCTTTTTTCTCTTGCTGTACAATAGCTTTTGCCTTTAATAAAAGTTGTATATGAGTACATTCATCCCTTAGTATCCTTGGAGTATTGGCCCAGCAGATACCAAATCCAATGATACTCATGGACTTTATATAAAGTGACATAGTATTTGCATATAACTTACTTGTATCCTCCCCTGTACTTTAAATCATCTGTACATTATTCTAATACTTGATATAATATAAACACTATGTAAATAGTTTTAAATACACTGTAAATGCTATGCAGATAGTTGCTAGTGCAAGACAAATTCAAGTTTTGCTATTTGGAACTCACTGGAATTTCTCTTTTTCTGAATATTTTTGATCCATGATTGGTTAATTCCAAACAGTGGATCTCACAGATACAGAGGCCAACGGTGACCCCTGTGGAGTCTTGTAAATCCTTTCAATTATCAATCTATGCAAAGTTGAATTGCAAACTTTGTTTCTTGGGTGGCAGCTTTAGTTTCCTTTCAGATGGATTACTATTGGCCAAGATGCTTTCTGTTTCACACATGTGTGATCAACGGGTCAAAGATATGTGTGGGAACAATTTCAGAGTCCCCTTTCTGATTTTTTTTTTCTTCCAGAATTTACCTGTTCTCTTTCATGAGCAGACGGAAGAGCTTCAGTTTTGTGACCTTCAGTTTTCTGGTTTACCTTACTGTTTTCAATCGTGTCTTCACTGTTTTCAGCACCATTTGCACTTGGCCTCAGGATGAAAGTTTCAAAAAATGAGAACTCCACTTTTCTCGAGGAGTAGGCTTCATCATAATCTATCTCTTTCTCTTTACTTTCTAGTGCTTCTGTTGCTGTTCAGTCGTGTCCAACTCTTTGGAGTCGTGTCCAACCCCATAGACTGCAGCACACCAGGCTTCCCTGTCCTTCACCACCTCCCAGAGCTTGCTCAAGCTCATGTTTATTGAGTTAGTGGTGCCATCCAACCATCTCATCCTCTGTCGACCTCTTCTCTTCCAGCTTTCTATCTTTTCCAGCATCAGGGTCTTTTCCAATGAGTTGGCTTTTTGCATCAGGTGGTCAAAGTACTGGAGCTTCAGCTTCAGCATCAATCCTTCCAATGAATATTCAGGATTGATTCCCTTTAGTTAGGATTGACTGGTTTGATCTCCTTGCAGTCCAAGGTACTCTTAAGAGTCTTTTCCAACAGTACAGTTCGAAAGCATCAATTCTTTGGTGCTCAGCTTTCTTTATGATCCAATTCTCACATGCATACATGACTACTAGAAGAACCATAGCTTTGACTAGATGGACCTTTGTCAGCAAAGTAATGTCTCTGCTATTTACTATGCTGTCTAGGTTTGTCATAGCTTTTCTTCCAAGGGGCAGGCATCTTTTAATTTCCTTGCTAGTACGATTTGTATTAGGTTCAGATTTTATTATTATTTTCTGTGGAGGATTCAGCCTTGTTTGACCTTTTCCCATCATCATTAGAAGCAGAAGTGCTCCCATGAAATTTTAAAAATATTGCCTTTTTCCATAAAAAGGTGTTTTAAAACTAAAAAAGTTATATTTGTTTGTTTGGTATACAAAATCTATTATATATCCTGAGCTACTGGAATGTTTAGAACCAGAGCATTTAAAAGAGAGGCTATCTCATGTTAAGAATAATCATGAATCTTTTTCTTTTTAAGACCAGGATGGTCAGAAAATTATTTTTATCAAAAAAAATAAATAAAAATTTCCCCTCACCACCCCAAATCTTTATCAGTTCATTGTTAATTATAACTCAGTGGTCTGATCATGTATTTGATACCTTCACTGAAGTCCTGGCATTATTGAACAAGGACAAGTTGATGTCAATGAAATCTAGAAAGAAAGATTGCTGTGTAATACATGAGCATGATCCCTTTTTCCTTTCACCATGTTAATATGCTGTTTTATTTAATCATATTAATTCAGTTTGGCAAGCATTATATATCCATTTGTGCACCCCAACTATGGATTTCCCCAGGGGTTCAAGTAGTAAGGAATTTGCCTGCCAGAGCAGCAGACACAGGTTTCACCTTTGATTTGGGAATATCCCACATGCAACTAAGCCTTTGCACCCAGCACTGCTGAGCCTGTGCTCCCAGAGCCCGGGAGTTGCGACGACTGAGCCCGTGTGCCGCAGCTGCTGGAGCCTGCGCACCTAGAGCCTGCGCTGCAACAAGAGAAGCTGCCACAGCGAGAAGCCCGTGCACTGCAGCCAGAGAGGCGCTCCTGCTCACCACAGCTAGAGAAACCCTGAAGAGCAGTGAAGACCCAGCACAGCCAAAAATAGATAAATACAATCATATAAAAAAGAGATAAAAGATGCAAATTTGCATTCGTGTTTATTACAGCTTTAGTTATATATAAAGAAAGCTGAGCGCCAAAGAATTGATGCTTTTGAACTTGGTGTTGGAGAAGACTCTTGAGAGTCACTTGGACTGCAAGGAGATCAAACCAGTCCATCCTAAAGGAAATCAGTCCTGAATATTCATTGGAAGGACTGATTCTGGAGCTGAAGCTCCAGTACTTTAGCCAACTGATGCAAAGAATGGACTCATTGGAAAAGACCCTAATGCTGGGAAATATTGAAAGCAGGAGAAGGGAATGACAGAGGATCAGATGGTTGGATGGCATCACCGACTCAATGGACATGAGTTTGAACAAGCTCTGAGAGTTGGTGTTGGACAGGGAAGCCTGGTGTGTTGCAGTCCATGAGGTCACAAAGAGTCGGACATGACTGAGCAATTGAACTGAACTGACAATGTTAAAAAACAAGAAACAAGCAAACAATAAAAAACAGACTTATTGCCCAACAACAGGGAAATTGTAAATCAAAGAATTTAAATTGCTTTAGGGAGCTATTAAAATTATATTTTCAAATGTTTTTTAGTTCTTATAAGGAAAGAATATATTATAATAGGAAGCCATGATGGCAGAATGAGATAATTTAGAATATGATCTCACCTCTGTAAGAAATTGTACAGAAAAAGATGAGGAAATTTTTATTAAAATAATAATTAGCTTCTTTCTAAGAAACGTTTGAAATTCACTTATTCAAGAAATATTTTTAGAATAATTTATGCAGAAATTTTTACTATGATTATGATTGTCTCTATAATTTCTGTATTTTTATATATGTTAAAATAAGCAACTGAGAGGTATATTACATTTAGATTGAAATTGTAATGACCTTACTTAAATCCTTATTATGTTCCAAACATCATTCTAAGGTGCTTTCAGGTACACTATCTCAATCAGTGTGTCCCTTATGAAATTAGTTGTCAGGTCTATTTGCTCCACAAGAATATTTTCCTTCTAAAGGAGCCATAAATCTGTTGATTGACAGAGTGATTCATATGTTCAGTTATCTAGTCACCACCTATAAGTTGTTGAGGGGATTAGAAAATAACCCCTGAAGAAATTTCCAAAATTGAAAAGAAAGCTTTTAAATTATCATAGGTCAGTGAACAGATTTTTGCTGTGATTAGAAGATGTTAATTATCTTTCGCTTTAAGTAAATAGTTACATGAATGTCTGCAATTTTGTCAGAGTTACTGTGTGTAAAGAGATTATGCACAGTAGTATTCAGTTGCAATCATAAAATTCATTTATTGTGTAAATGGTCTTTCTGCAAGATTTTGGAATTATTATATTGTATTATTAATGTTTACATGTATTATTAATGCATATATACATTATATATGTTAAATATATTCAGAGTTAATTTATTTTCTACACACAAAGTTAAAAGACACTTGCTCCTTGGAAGAAAAACTAATACAAACCTAGACAGTATTTTAAAAAGCAGAGACATTACTTTGCCGACAAAGGTCCATCTAGTCAAAGCTATAGTTCTATTAGTCATGTACAGATGTGAGAGTTGGACTATAAAGAAGGCTGAGTGCCAAGGAAATAATGCTTTCAAATTATGGTGCTGAAGAAGACTCTTGACAGTCCCTCGGACTGCAAGAAGATCAAACCAGTCAATCCTAAAGGAAATCAAGTCTGAATATTCATTGGAAGGACTGTTGCTGAAGCTGAAACTCCAATATTTTGGCCACCTGATGCAAAGAGCCGACTCATTAGAAAAGATCTTGATGCTGGGAAAGGTTGAGGGCAGGAGAGAAGAGGGCAACAGAGGATGAGATGATTGGACGGCATCACTGAATCAATGGACATGAGTTTGAGCAAGCTCTGGAAGAGAGTGAAGAACATGGAAGTCTGGCCTGCTGCAGTCCCTGATGTCGCAAAGAGTTGGACACGACTTAGTGACTGAACAACCACCACCACATTTACTTATGAATAATTTTCATTCCACCTGTTGGCTCAAAGGGAATAAAAGGTTACAAAGTTGTCTGACTAAAGGATCTTCTGGTCAGATTTTACGGCCTGCACACCCTGAAATTTCAGATCATGAGAGGACATTATTTGGGGAGGCAATGCACCAAACCTCCAAGGAGACTGCTGTGGCCAGCTCTCACAAGACAGAGATGTAGGCAGAGGTTTCCAGCTTGAAACCTCCAGTGGATTGTTAACAGTAAACGTGGGATATTTCTATAATGTTACAAAGCAGGCACCTTTGTGTTGCAATAGCCTGGGGTAGTGTTTGAGCAGGCCAGAGGGGAGACACTATACCCGTCTTGTTTTTCCCACATAATGCAAAGCAAGAAAGTTACAAATGCTACCTGTCCAAATAACTTAATGTGCATTGTATCTTCCATTTATTGAATGCCAAAGACCATTCTTAGTGATTCACACAACAGTTCACTTACTTGTAACTAAACCATATAGGATAGGTACTATTACACAGGAAAAGGAACTTTTTTCTTTCTTTTTTTTTTTTAACAAATCAAGAAACTGAGGCTTTGAAAAGTTACTTGACCTAGATCATACAGTTACTAAATGTCTGAGCTCATATTTGTGCTCTGAATCCAAGGGGTTCATCATAAAAAATGAACAATTTTTACACTATAACTGAATAAATAAAATTTTTTTCAAGCTGATCTCACGGTGCCTTTTTTTTTAAAAGTTCTGATCTGTTTTTAAAATATATATTCTTGGGATTTCCCTGTCAGTCCAGTGGTTAAGATTCCATGTTCCCAATGCAGGGGACACAGGTTGGATCCCTGATTGGGGAACTTAACATCCCACATGCCACTCAGCGAGGCCTAAAAAAATGTTTGTTTTTGGAAGTTGAAGGCATGGGGATACTCTATTAAGTGTGCATACTAAGTCTCTTTAGTTGTGTCTGACTCTTCACAATGCTATGGACTGAAGTCCTCCAGGCTCCTTGTGCATGGAATTCTCCAGACAAGAATACTGAAGTGGGTTGCTCTGCCCTCCTCCAGGAAATCTTCACAACCCAGGGATCGAACCCACGTCTCTTTGTCTCCAGCGTTGGCAGGCAGGTTCTTTACCACTAGCGCCACAATCTATTAAAATATCTTAAACTAATTCCCAATGCCACTTCATTGCATTGATGCCAGTGATTGGGGAATTCTGTTCTAGTTGAACAAAAGTTATGACCTACCTAGACAGCATATTAAAAAGCAGAGACAGTACTTTGCCAGCAAAGGTCCATCTAGTCAAATCTATGGTTTTTCCAGTAGTCATGTATGCATGTGAGAATTGGACCATAAAGAAAGCTGAGCACCGAAGGATTGATGCTTTTGAACTGTGGTATTGGAGAAGACTCTTGTGAGTCCCTTGGACTGCAAGGAGATCCAACCAATTCATCCTAAAGGAGATCAGTCCTGAGTGTTCATTGGAAGGACTGATGCTGAAACTGAAACTCCAGTACTTTGGCCACCTCATGCAAAGAGCTGACTCATTTGAAAAGACCCTGATGCTGGCAAAGACTGAAGGTGGGAGGAGAAGGGGACGACAGAGGATGAGATGGTTGGATGGCATCACTGACTCAATGGACATGAGTTGGAGTAAACTCTGGGAGCTGTTGATGAACAGGAAGCCCTGGTGTGCTGCAGTCTACGGGGTCGCAGAGTCCGTCCGACAGGATTGGGCGACTGAAATGAACTGAACTGCATTTTCAATGCTTACCACTAGAGGGAGAGATCAGACCATGGAGAGCAGCGGCAAGTCCACTAAGCAATTCCTTGGTCACCTTCTGCACTGGCAGCTGAAGTAGCCTGAGCAAGAAACTGGGGGGCCTCTGTTAATAAAACAGATGTCTTCTTGTTATCTGAAAGAGATGATTTTGTAATTCTAGTAAAGAGAAGAGCCAAGTTGTGGAGCCTTGACGTGAGAGAGGCTAATATGCTTAGTATTCTAGATTTGATCTTCTGCGCTATTGACATTTTAGACTGGACAATGCTTCATTCTTAGGGGTTGTTCTGTGCATCACAAGATGCTTCGCAGCATCCCTGGCCCCTTCCTGTTGTTGTTTAGTCGCTAAGTCATTTCCGACTCTTTTGCGAACCCATGGACTGTAGCTCACCAGTCTCCTCCGTTCAAGGGATTTGCCAGGCGTTTATTCCTTCTCCAGGGGATCATCCTGACCCAGGGATTGACCTTGTATCTCCTGCATTGCATGTAGATTCTTTACTGCTGAGTCACCAGGGAAACCCCAGCTTCTACCTACTAGATACCAGTAGCACTCTTTTCCCAGCGGTGAAAATAAAAAATGTACAGACATTGCCAGATGTCCCTGGGGCAAAATTGCCCCTGAGAACCACTGTCTTAGAGATCCAAAATTTCCTGAAGACTTGAGTCCTCAAAGATAAAGAAAATATTTCTTTCCCCTGGCGACTGGGAAATCTTGGCTTCTTCTTGGTTTGGGGTTCCTCAATTCAAGGATATATATGGAAAAATGAGGTTAGCCCCTGTTTATAAAAGACATGGATAAAGGACAGCCCATATTGTAACACCCATCCAAGTGGCTAAGAATTCAAGAAACAGTTTAAAACTTTGCAACTAGGGAGAAAAGAGTGAGAGTTGAATCCAGAGGGGTTACAGAGATGATGTTAGGCAAGAAGAAGTTATCAGATTCAAGAAGCAAAGCCCAAGCAAACAACAAAAATGAGGCAAAGCCTTCCACAAGGGGAGAACTCTTAAGAGACATCTGTATGCACCGCAAAGGACTAAGTTCTTTGAACAAATTCAAATGCTTGTCCTAGAAGCTTTCTTTTCCAGTATTTTCTGTCTCGCTTGCTAGTACTATTCTCCAGGGCTAGAAGCCCTGGAGTCATCCTTTGCAGCCTCTCTCTTTCAGGAAGGAAGTGATTTAAATAGGACTTTGCCTATCTATTAGACACATTCTTGATGCACAGGACCTAGCGTATATTGAGAGTTGTAGTGAACACTCTGCACATCCCAGTAGGCTGGCAATAACTTCCTTACTTGCAAGAATGAAAGTGAAAGTGAAAGTCGCTCAGTCATCTCCAACTCTTTGTGACCCCATGGACTGTACAGTCCATGGAATTCTCCAGTCCAAAAATAACCCAAAAAGTTTAGTCAAGAGGAAAAACACATTAGTATTTTAGTGCAAGAGGAAGCCCAAACTTGTAGAGCAAATGAATCCAAAGCCCCATGTATTATATAGAAGTTTGTATATTGTCAAGAACTCCGCTTTTTTCAAAAGTATTATCCATGGGTCCTGGGTCTTGACATCAACAGGTCAGTTATTGTTTCTCCTGGTAGGCCCAGGTCCTCCCTTTGGTGGACAGCTATCCATTCAGTTCTCCCTTTGCAGAAAGGATAGCTTAAACGTAAAGGAATTTAATCATAGGATGGTGCCTGTGCTTGCCTAGATTACTTTTGTTAGATGAAGTACCCATCCTACAGGGGCTCAGAATGTTAACTACTAACAAATAGAAAAATCCACCACCACCACCCCCCCCACTCACCTTCTGAGAACATTCCTCCAACAAGCCATTTGAACAGGAGTCTCCATTTCTGGCTCTTCTTCTAGAGAACATGATCTAAGGTTCATTGATTGCATACTCAGAGCTATCAAGACCACATGTCACATTGATTATCTTTCCCACATTTTTCAGAAAAATAAAAAAAGAATGTCACAGCATCCTAATCACAGATAACTCTTCTTTTTTGGCTGCACCATGATCTTAATTCCCTGGCCAGGGATGAAACCCGTGCCCCCTGCAGTGGAAGCATGGCGTCTTAACCACTGGACTGCCAAGAAGTCCCACAGATAAGTATTGTCCAGTTGTTTTGAAGTCACCACTCTCATCTTATTTTAAACTTTTATTTAAATCCAGTATTATCAATAAGTCCTTGTGTGAAAGCAATGTAATAGAAAGGCCTCAGGACTGGTATTTGTAGAATGGTAGAATATGACATCAGGACTTCCCTGGTGGCTCAGATGGTAAAGCATCTGTCTACAATGCGGGAGACCCGGCTTTGATCCCCGGGTCGGGAAGATCCCCTGGAGAAGGGAATGGCAATCCACTCCAGTACTCTTGCCTGGAGAATCCCATGGACTTCTCTGTCCATGGGGTCGCAAAGAGTCGGACACGACTTCACTCACTCAGAATATGACAGCTGGACAGGATCTTAGAATCATCTAGCTGAACTTTTTACTTTACAAATGAATTGCTTGTGGCCCAAAGACATGATCTTCTCAGGGAGATACAGTTAGCGAGTGGCAAAGCGGGAATAGAACCAGGTTAACCAGGTTTCCAATCTTCCATTGCAGTGCTCTCTCCACACATCTCTGTTTCTTGTTAGTGACTTTGCTTACATGAGGGAATCTCAAAAAGTGGGTACTATGCAGGCAAAGTGGAATAAATATCTTTTAAGCACTTAACATCCATAAAATATTATTTGAATAAATTTAAGAACAATGTGACTATAGGATTCCTACCGTAATACATAGATCTTTACTTTTTATTCTTCTATAAAAATTAACTGAATTTCCTTGCCAAGGATAAATACATTAATAAGACAAGATCCCATCTTCAGGAAGTGCTGGGTCTAGTGTTATAAGCAAGGTGTGGAACCAGAGAGAAGTGGTAATTAATCTCACCTGGCATAACCAGGGAACGGTTCTCAGAGGTAACATTTGAGATAATTCTGGAAGAGTGAGTAGAATTTTGATAGGTAGAGAAGAGAGACAAAAAGCAGAGAAACTGGAAAGTCTGGGGGCATGGAAAGCCTTCCTGCATGGCTGAAGTAGGTACATCTCAAGAAGACAGGCTCGGAGCTTGACAGTTTGGAAGCGACTGCCATGAAGGCTCTGGGATACTGGACATAATGTTCTGTCGCTTGATTATAATGCCTCTCCATCCCAATTTTCATCTCCCCATAAATTGTTCTAGTCTTCTTTAGCTCTCATAGGCTATGGCACCATGCTGTATGCCTTGTAATATACACTTAAATTAGAGAAGGGGAAAAGGAGAAGAAACTGACACCTATCATCTTCTCTCTCTTTAAAACCTTTTTATTTTGTATTGGAGTATAGCTGATTGCGGAGCAGGCAATGGGACCCCACTCCAGTACTCTTGACTGGAAAATCCCATGGACGGAGGAGCCTGGTGGGCTGCAGTCCATGGGGTTGCTAAGAGTCGGACAGGACTGAGTGCTTCACCTTCACTTTTCATTTTCATGCATTGGAGAAGGAAATGGCAACCCACTCCAGTGTTCTTGCCTGGAGAATCCCAGGGACGAGGGAGCCTGGTGGCTGCCGTCTGGGGTCGCACAGAGTCGGACACGACTGAAGTGACTCAGCAGCAGCAGCAGCATAGCCGATTAACAATGCTGTGATAACTGCAGGTTCACAGGAGAGTGACTCAGTCATACACTTAGACACTTACCCATCTCTAACCTCCCCTCCCACCTGCTGCTGTCATCTTGATCTCCTTTCTTGGGTGTTAACGAAGAGAAATGAGACCAAATCATGAGATAAAACTGTTGCTTCGACAAAAAGGCTAAACTGTCAGTTCCTTAATTAATGAAGAAAAGAAACTGACATATTGACCTTGTATGATTACTATTAATTATTGCTATTGCTACTAAGTAAGTATGTAAGCACTTTGTGCTCAGATGCTCCGTCATGTCTGACTTGTTGTGACCCCATGGACTGCAGCCTGCCAGGCTCCTCTGTTCCTGGATTTCCCAGGCAAGAGTACTGGAGTCGTTTGCCATTTTCTCCTCCAGGGAACCCAGGGATCGAACCTGTGTCTCTTGCATCTCCTTCAGCTGCAGGAGGATCCTTTACCACTAGTGCCCCCTGGGAAATCCCACGTAAGCACCTTAGAATTGCCTAATTTAATTCTCACAAATCACTCCATGAGATATATGACTGTAATTATCTCAGGTATAAAAATAAGAAACCTCAGGTATGGGAATCCAGTCACATGTCCAAGGTCACAGAACTACCTTGACATGGAGCACTCTGAACAGTTTCATCTTTGACAGTAGGCTTCCCACGAAGCATCTACTGAGAGTTGAGTGCTGGAATCCTGAGGGTTCCTTTTCTTCCTTCCTTCACACCTTTTTTCCTTCCTCCCTTTCTTTCTTTCTAAAATTTTTGGCTGCTAATATACACTTAAATTAGAGAAGGGGAAAAGGAGAAGAAACTGACACCTATCATCTTCTCTCTCTTTAAAACCTTTTTATTTTGTATTGGAGTATAGCTGATTGCGCAGCAGGCAATGGGACCCCACTCCAGTACTCTTGACTGGAAAATCCCATGGACGGAGGAGCCTGGTGGGCTGCAGTCCATGGGGTTGCTAAGAGTCGGACAGGACTGAGTGACTTCACCTTCACTTTTCATTTTCATGCATTGGAGAAGGAAATGGCAACCCACTCCAGTGTTCTTGCCTGGAGAATCCCAGGGACGAGGGAGCCTGGTGGCTGCCGTCTGGGGTCGCACAGAGTCGGACACGACTGAAGTGACTCAGCAGCAGCAGCAGCATAGCCGATTAACAATGCTGTGATAACTGCAGGTTCACAGGAGAGTGACTCAGTCATACACTTAGACACTTACCCATCTCTAACCTCCCCTCCCACCTGCTGCTGTCATCTTGATCTCCTTTCTTGGGTGTTAACGAAGAGAAATGAGACCAAATCATGAGATAAAACTGTTGCTTCGACAAAAAGGCTAAACTGTCAGTTCCTTAATTAATGAAGAAAAGAAACTGACATATTGACCTTGTATGATTACTATTAATTATTGCTATTGCTACTAAGTAAGTATGTAAGCACTTTGTGCTCAGATGCTCCGTCATGTCTGACTTGTTGTGACCCCATGGACTGCAGCCTGCCAGGCTCCTCTGTTCCTGGATTTCCCAGGCAAGAGTACTGGAGTCGTTTGCCATTTTCTCCTCCAGGGAACCCAGGGATCGAACCTGTGTCTCTTGCATCTCCTTCAGCTGCAGGAGGATCCTTTACCACTAGTGCCCCCTGGGAAATCCCACGTAAGCACCTTAGAATTGCCTAATTTAATTCTCACAAATCACTCCATGAGATATATGACTGTAATTATCTCAGGTATAAAAATAAGAAACCTCAGGTATGGGAATCCAGTCACATGTCCAAGGTCACAGAACTACCTTGACATGGAGCACTCTGAACAGTTTCATCTTTGACAGTAGGCTTCCCACGAAGCATCTACTGAGAGTTGAGTGCTGGAATCCTGAGGGTTCCTTTTCTTCCTTCCTTCACACCTTTTTTCCTTCCTCCCTTTCTTTCTTTCTAAAATTTTTGGCTGCACTGGGTCTTCACTGCTGCACACAGGCCTTTTCCAGTTGCAACCAGAGGGGTCTACTCTTCGTTGTGGTGCATGGGCGTCTCACTGCCATGGCTTAGCTTTTCTTTTTGCAGAGAACAGACTCTAGGGTACTGGCTTCAGAAGTTGTGATTCTCAGGCTTAACTGATCCAAGACACGTGGAATCTTCCCGACTAGTGATTGAACTCTTGTCCTCTGCATCGGCAGGCAGATTCTTATCCACTGTATCATCAGGGAAGTCCCTTTTCTTCTTTTTTTTTTTTTTAACTGAAGCCTGTAGCTCAAGTGGTAAAGAATCTGCCTGTGATGCAGGAGACCAGGTTTCAATCCATGGGTCAGGAAGATCCTCTGGAGAAGGGAATGGCAACCTACTCTAGTATTTTTGCCTAGAGGATTTGATAGACAGAGAAGCCTGGCGAGCTACAGTTCATGGGGTTGCTAAGAGTCGGACATGACTGAGAGACTTCACTTTCACTTTTCACTTTCCTGCATTGGAGAAGGAAATGGCAACCCACTCCAGTGTTCTTGCCTGGAGAATCCCAGGGACAAGGGAGCCTGGTGCGCTGCCATCTATGGGGTCGCACAGAGTCGGACACGACTGAAGCGACTTAGCAGCAGCAGCAGCATGATAATCTCTAGGTCCATCCATGTTCTGGGAGTATTACCAAACACAAGCTCAGTTCATGTGCCAAATACACAGTGAGACGAAACAACCAAAACATCAGAGTTTCGAGAAAAGAAAGGTTTATTACAGGGACAAGCAGGGAGAACAGGTGGCACATGCTCAAAAACCCCAAACTCCCCAAAGGTCTTGGGGGAGAATTTTTTGTTGTTGTTATTGTTGTGCTGGGGCTTTCGTTGCTGTTCTCCAGCGGGGGTGGTGGCGGAGGAGGGACGCTCTTGACCTGTGATATGTGGGCCAATCGCGGTGGCTTCTCTTGTTGCAGAGCACAGGCTCTAGGTGCACAGGCTTTAGTAGTTGAGGCAAACAGGCTCAGTAGCTTCGGCTCGTGGGCTCTAGAGCTTGGACTCAGTAGTTGTAGCAAATGGACTTAATTGCTTTGTGTCATGTGGAATCTTCCTGGACCAGGGATCGAACCCGTGTCTCCCATGCCCCAGGAATGCTGTGCTCAGCCTGAAGCTACCATTCTCCACCTGGACGGTGGCCTTAGTTCCTACAGAATAACTATATTTCCTGTTACATATATTCCTTTATTTTCTTGGGCTCTAAAATTATTGCAGATGGTGACTGCAGCCATGAAATAAAATGACACTTGCTCCTTGGAAGAAAAGCTATGACCAACCTAGACAGCCTGCTAAATAGCAGAGACATTATTTCACCAACAAAGTCCATCTAGTCAAAGCCATGGTTTTTCTAGTAGTCATGTATGGATGTGAGAGTTGGACTGTAAAGAAAGCTGAGAGCAGAAGAATTGATGCTTTTGAACTGTGGTGTTGGAGAAGACTCTTGAGAGTCCCTTGGACTGCAAGGAGACCAAACTAGTCAGTCCTAAAGAAAAATCAGTCCTGAATGTTTGTTGGAAGGATTGATATGAAGTTGAAGCTCCAATACTTTGGCCATACTCTCACTTGAGGAACTGACTGATTAGAAAAGACCCTGATGCTGGGAAAGATTGAAGGTAGGAGGAGAAGGGAATGACAGAGGATGAGATGGGTGGATGGACTCAATGACTCGATGGACATGAGTTTGAGCAAGCTCTGGGAGTTGGTGATGGACAGTGAAATCTTGTGTGCTGCAGTCCATTGGGTCGTAAAAAGTCAGACATAACTGAGTGACTGAACTGACTGACTGATATTCCTTGAGGAGGAAGCAAGATCCTGCCCCAAGCTTGCACTATTTACGCTCTTGACCTGTGATATGTGGGCCAATCGCGGTGGCTTCTCTTGTTGCAGAGCACAGGCTCTAGGTGCACAGGCTTCAGTAGTTGAGGCAAACAGGCTCAGTAGTTTTGGCTCATGGGCTCTAGAGCTTGGACTCAGTAGTTGTAGCAAATGGACTTAATTGCTTTGGGTCATGTGGAATCTTCCTGGACCAGGGATCGAACCCGTGTCTCCCATGCCCCAGGAATGCTGTGTTCAGCCTGAAGCTACCATTCTCCACCTGGACGGTGGCCTTAGTTCCTACAGAATAACTCAAAGATATTGTAACACATATTTCCTGTTACATATATTCCTTTATTTTCTTGGGCTCTAAAATTATTGCAGATGGTGACTGCAGCCATGAAATAAAATGACACTTGCTCCTTGGAAGAAAAGCTATGACCAACCTAGACAGCCTGCTAAATAGCAGAGACATTATTTCACCAACAAAGTCCATCTAGTCAAAGCCATGGTTTTTCTAGTAGTCATGTATGGATGTGAGAGTTGGACTGTAAAGAAAGCTGAGAGCAGAAGAATTGATGCTTTTGAACTGTGGTGTTGGAGAAGACTCTTGAGAGTCCCTTGGACTGCAAGGAGACCAAACTAGTCAGTCCTAAAGAAAAATCAGTCCTGAATATTTGTTGGAAGGATTGATATGAAGTTGAAGCTCCAATACTTTGGCCATACTTTCTCATTCGAAGAACTGACTGATTAGAAAAGACCCTGATGCTCAGAAAGATTGAAGGTAGGAGGAGAAGGGAATGACAGAGGATGAGATGGGTGGATGGACTCAATGACTCGATGGACATGAGTTTGAGCAAGCTCTGGGAGTTGGTGATGGACAGTGAAATCTTGTGTGCTGCAGTCCATTGGGTCGTAAAAATGTCCTGAATATTTGTTGGAAGGATTGATATGAAGTTGAAGCTCCAATACTTTGGCCATACTTTCTCATTCGAAGAACTGACTGATTAGAAAAGACCCTGATGCTCAGAAAGATTGAAGGTAGGAGGAGAAGGGAATGACAGAGGATGAGATGGGTGGATGGACTCAATGACTCGATGGACATGAGTTTGAGCAAGCTCTGGGAGTTGGTGATGGACAGTGAAATCTTGTGTGCTGCAGTCCATGGGATCGTAAAGAGTCAGACATAACTGAGTGACTGAACTGACTGACTGATATTCCTTGAGGAAGAAGCAAGATCCTGCCCCAAGCTTGCACTATTATTATTGATGGCTCCTCCTTTCTTTCTGCATTCCATCCCTTCCCTGATTAGAAACCATTTCAATCTGCCTTTTGGAAATCAGGGAAGGCCAAGGAGGCTAAATGAAACCTATTTCCTACAAACAAGAAATGGGGAATGCACAAAGATCTTTGTGTCTGGGAGCCCCACAGGGTCCTGCTCAGTTTCACGGCTTCTCTTTGTAAAGGAAAGCATGGGGTGGGGGGAGAAGAAGAGAGAAAACCTAGATAGAAAAAGAAATGGAGATAAGAAGGAGAGAAACATTTAAAGGGGGCCCTGTTACCTCACCACCACCCAAGCAGAAGAAGTCATGTACCCTGCAGCCTTCACCCCAAATCTTGCCTGTAAAAACCTCCCCTCAAACCATCAGGAAATATGGGGGTTTTGAGCATGATCCACTTGTTCTCCTTTCTTGGTCCTTGTGATAAACCTTATTCTGCTCCAAACTCTGATGTTTTGATTTATTTGGCCTCAATGTGTATTGGACAGGATTCCCAGCTGGCTCAGTGGTAAACAATCCACCTGCCAAGCAGGAGACGCAGGTTTGATCCTTGGGTCAGGACGANTTCTCCTTTCTTGGTCCTTGTGATAAACCTTATTCTGCTCCAAACTCTGATGTTTTGGTTTATTTGGCCTCACTGTGTATTGGACAGGATTCCCAGCTGGCTCAGTGGTAAACAATCCACCTGCCAAGCAGGAGACGCAGGTTTGATCCTTGGGTCAGGACGATCCACTAGCAGAGGAAATGTCAACTCCAGGATTCTTGTCTGGAAAATCCCATGGAGAGAGGAGCCTGGCGGGCTGTAGTCCATAGAGTTTCAAAGAGTCAGACGTGACTGAGCAACTGAGCATACACAAGCACATGTATCAGATACATTAACTTATGTCCAGTAACAAAGATAGTAAAGATATGCTTTAAAAGATTGGGTTAATTATGAATCATTATTCTACCAAGATATACAAATATACAAATGTTACATCTCTCGATACATAATGATAAAAAGAAACTCTGAAGAACACACTTCGCAGTTTATTTTAATCTTTGTTTTACATAGACTTAAATTATAAAGTAAAACTGAAGACTTCCCTGTCAGTCCAGTGGTTAAGACTCCAAATTTCCACCACAGAGGACACAGGTTCAATCCCTGATTGGGGCGGTATGATCCCACATACTGCAGAATAGCTAAAAAAATAAAAAAAGATTATAAAGTAAAACTAAACAGAAAGATGACCTTCAAAGGAATGATCACAACCTTTGGTAACAGTGTAAACACCTTTTAAGAATTCATCATCTAAAATGATGCAAGAATATACTCAATGAAATATCATTTACATTTCAAATCTATTAAAATTCCTTATTTTTCTGAAAGTAATATATTGAATTATTTTTAAATTCCCTCATCCATATGTATAATAATAATAATAATAAATTACTTCCAAAAACACATTATGTTTTCCCCTGTGGATTAGCATTGGTAAGTTAAACTTGGCTCAGGAATGAAATGGGAAATACTAGATTTCGGACAGAGGAAGTTTTCTGCCCACACAGAGTGGATAAAGACACATTGCATTATTTACATATATGTGTTTCTTCTCTCTCCAACTTGGGAAAACAAAGGCTATAAACTGTCTTTACTCTGTTAACGGGAGTCTTTTTTCAGGGAACCTTACAGAGCATCAGGTGTTTTCCTCCTTGTGTCTTTAAACTGAAACTTAATTGTGCCATGTCACATCTGTTCATATTAATCACACTGCATTATTTTCNGTCATTTTGTATCTAGCTAGTAGAGTTGCTCTGAAATTTAAATAGAAGTTTAAAACCTCAATCTGGGTTTCCCTGGTGGCTCAGACAGAAAGGAATCCACCTGCAATGCAGGAGACATGGGTTCAGTCTCTGGGTTGGGAAGATCCCCTGGAGGAGGAAATGGCAACTCACTCCGGTATTCTTGCCTGGAGAATCCCATGGACAGAGGAGCCTGGTGGGCTACAGTCCATGGGGTCACAAAGAGTTGGACATGACCAAAGCAATTTAACACACACACACACACACACACACACACACACACACATTATATTTAAGGTGCACAATGTAATGAGATATATTTGTGTATAGTGCAAAATGATCACATCAATAAGTCTACTTAGCATGCATTGCCATGCATAGTTACAAAATATATATATATATTTTTGAGATCTACTTAGTCTATTGCATGCTGCTGCTGCTAAGTCACTTCACTCGTGTCTGACTCTGTGCGACCTCATAGATGGCAGCCCACCAGGCTCCCCTGTCCCTGGGATTCTCCAGGCAAGAACACTGGAGTGGGTTGCCATTTCCTTCTCCCTATTAGTAACTTTCAAATATACAATACAGTATTATTAACTATAGTCACAATGTTGTGCACTGCATCTGGAAAACTTGTTTTATAACTCAAAATTTGTACCTTGTGAGCACATTCACTCATTTAATTAACCCACAAACTTCTGCCTTTGGCATCTATCAGTCTGATCTCTGTATCTGTGAGGTTTATATTTTGCAATATTTTAGTTCTGTTTTTCAGATTCTACATATAAGTGAGATCATAGCATATTTTTATTTTTTCTGATTAATTTCACTTAGTATCGTACACTAAAAATCCACAGATGGATATTTTAGTATTATGCAAATATCTAATAAGACTTAAAATTCAAAAAATGAATTCAAAATTTACTTTATTTAAATAATTTATTTGAAAATTGTATGCACATTAATAATAATTTGTATTTTGACTTTTAGCATATCATTTATATATTTTAGAATAAAATAACTGGGGAAACTATATGTAAAATAATTTTTAATTTTTATATTTTAATTTTGCTGAAAACATGTTAAATTTTGTACTCGTAGACTATGGTTATAAATATTATAAAAAATAATTTTCATTGAATTATAATTGACCCAGCAGTATGTTAGTCCCAGGTGCACAGCATAGTGATTCCATATTTCTGTGTATTAAAAAATAATCACCAGTGTATCTACTGAGATGATCATACAATTTTTATTCTTCAATTTGTTAATGTGACCTGTTACATTTGATTTGGATATGTTGAATCACTCTTACATCCATGGAATAAATGGCACAATCATGGCATGTGATCCTGTTAATGTGAATATACATTGTTGAATCCAGTTTTTTTGCATGATTGTGCCTCTATGTTCATCAGTGATACTGGACTTTAATTTTCCTTTTTCTTGAGTATTTCATCTGATCTTGGCCTGGAGTGATGCCAACCTCACAGGAAGGGTGCAGAAGTATTCCTTTCTGTTCAGTGTTTTAGAATACTTTGAGAATATATGGTAACTTCTTTAAATGTGTCATAGAATTCAACTGTGAGGTTTTCTGATGACAGACTTTCATTTGTTAGGATATTTTTCCCTTTGTTCTACTACAGATTCAATTTTATTGCTGGTAATTGATATGTTTATATAGTCTATATCTTTCTAATGTAATTTTGAGATCTGTTACATATCTAGAAACATATCCATTTCTTATAATTTGTCCATTTTATTAGTGGATGCCTGTAGGAATCTTATAATTCTTTGTATTTCTATGGTCTTAGTTTGGTTCTTTTCTTTTTTAATGTCTAATGTTATTTTTTTCAGCTCTCTTTTCATGATGAGCCTAGCTGAAGTTTTAAAGATTTTATCTTTTTAAAGATCTAGCTCTTATTTTCATGTGTTTTTTTCTACTTTTTTTTTTCTTTACACATACTAACTGTGAGTACTGTTTCTTCTTCTTTTTCCAGTTTCTTTAGTTGTTAGTTTATGTAAGATTTTTTTTATTGAGATAGGATTGTATAGAAATAAACTTTCATCTTAAAATTTCTTTTCCCATATCCCATAGATCTTGCATTATGGTGCTTCAATTTTCATTTTTGTCAAGGAATGTTTTTTATTTCCTCTTTGATTTCTTTGGTGTCCCATTAGTTGTTTGATAACATATTGCTTAGCTTCCATGTGTTTGTGGGTTTTTTTGCAGCTTTTTTTCTTATAATTGATTTCTACTTTTATAACACCATTGTCAGAAGATGTGGTTGATATGGTTTCAATATTCTTAAACTTATTGAGACTTGTTTTGTGACCAAGCATGTGATCTACCTTAGAGAATGTTCCATATTCTATATCTACCTCCATTTGATCTAATTAATCATTTAACATCATTGTGTTCTTGATTTTTATGTCTGGATGATCTGTCCATTTATATAAATTAACTATTAAAGTCTACTGTTATTGTGTTACTGAAGTTACTGCCTTTAATTTTGTTAATATTTGCTTGATGTATTCAAGTGTTCCTTGTGGAGGGATTACATATTTACAATTGTTCTATCTTCTTGGATCAATTCCTCTATTATTATATAAAGTCCCCATTTGTCTCATGTTACAATCTTTGTTTAAAGTATATTCAGTCTGATATAAATACTACCTCTGCTTTCTTTTCATTTTCATGGAATATTATTTTTCTTTTAAAAAAATAATATAAATTTATTTATTTTAATTGGAGGTTAATTCTATCAACTTCCTTCCAGTTTGTGTATGTGTGTGTGTCTCTAGATCTGAAATGAATCTCTTGCAGGCAGCATATATATGTATATTATTTTTTTAATCCACTCAGTCACTATATATTTGGATAGTAGTGTTTATTTATACATTTTGATTTACAGTGTTTATTGATAGGTATGTATTATTACCATTTTGTCACTTTCTTTGAAATTACTTTTGTGCTTCTTTGCTTTCCTCTTTCTTCTTTTGCTCTCTTTTATGATTTCATGATTAGTTGAAATCTTATGTTTGATTTATGGTTATCATGAGGTAGACATAGATATAAATCTACATATGATTTATCTATCTCTTCTAACTAGCAAATGCCAATTTTCATCCCAATCCCAAAGAAAGTCAATGCCAAAGAATGTTCAAACTACCATATAATTGTGCTCATTTCACATGCTACCAAAGTAATGTTGAAAATCCTTCAAGCTAGGCTTCATCAGTTTGTGAATCAAGAACTTTCAGATGTGCAAGCTGGATTTAGAAAAGGCAGAGGAACCAGAGATCAAATTGCCAACATCTGTTGGATCATAGAGAAAGCAAAGGAATTGAAGGGAAAAAAAAAATCTACATCTGCTTTATTGATTATGCTAAACCCTTTGTGCGAATCACAACAAAATGTGGAAAATAATGAAATGGAAATATTAGACACCTTACCTCTCTCCTGAGAAACCTGCATGTAGGTCAAGAAGCAAGAGTTAGAATTGAAAAAAAAAAAAAAAAAAGAGTTAGAACTGGACCTGGAACAACAGACTGGTTCAGATTGGGAAAGGAATATGTCAAAGTTCCTTGCTTATTTAACTTATATGCAGAGAACATCATGTGAAATGCTGGGCTGAATGAATCCCAAGCTGGAATCAAGATTGCCAAGAGAGGTATCAACAACCACAGATATGCAGCTGATACCACTGTAATGGCCAAAAGTAAAGAGGAACTAAAGAGCCCCTTGATGAAGGTGAACAAGGAGAGTGAAAATCTGGTTTAAATAAAAAAAAAAAGAGTTAGAACTGGACCTGGAACAACAGACTGGTTCAGATTGGGAAAGGAATATGTCAAAGTTCCTTGCTTATTTAACTTATATGCAGAGAACATCATGTGAAATGCTGGGCTGAATGAATCCCAAGCTGGAATCAAGATTGCCAAGAGAGGTATCAACAACCACAGATATGCAGCTGATACCACTGTAATGGCCAAAAGTAAAGAGGAACTAAAGAGCCCCTTGATGAAGGTGAACAAGGAGAGTGAAAATCTGGTTTAAAACTCATCATGAGAAAAACTAAGACCATGGCATATGATCACATTACTTTATGGCAGATAGATGGGATAAAAGTAGAAACAGTGACAAATTTTCTTTTCTTAGGCTCCAAAATCACTGCAGACTGTGACTACAGCCAAAAAATTAAGAGATATTTGCTGTGACCAACCTAGACAACATATTAAAAAGCAGAGACATCATTTTGCCAACAAAGATCCATATAGTCAAAGGTATGGTTTTTCCTGTAGTCTTGTACTGATGTGATAGCTGGAACATAAATGAGGCTGAGTGCCAAAAAATCGATGCTTTTGAATTGTGGTGCTGGAGAAGACTCCTGAAAGTCCCTTGAACAGCAAGATAAAACCAGTTAATCCTGAAGGAATATTCTTTGGAAGGACTGATGCGAAGCTGAAGTGTCAATACTTTGGCCACCTGATGCGTTTAGCTGACTCACTGGAAAAGATCTTGATACTGGGAAAGATTGAGGGCACACAGAGAAAGGGGTGACAGAGCATTATGGTTGGATGACATCATCCTCTCAAGGGACATGGGTTTGGGCAAACTTTGAGAGATGGCGAAAGAGAGGGATGCTAGCATGATGCATTCCATAGGGTCATAAAAGATCAAAAATTACTTAGAAACTAAACAGCAACAACAACAATGGCTGTTTTAAGTTGATATCTTAAATTTGAATTCATTGTAACAACTCTGTATTGTAGTCCTTCCACATATTTAATAGATTTGATGCTACATGCTGCATCTTTTTGTTTTGTATATCCTTTAAATACCTGGTATGGTTAAAGATTATTTTTTTTTTAATTTTTATTTTTTTAACCATCCTACTAGCTTTGTAAGTTTTTGATCTACTTCCACTAACTTTACTCCATTTTTACCTTTACTATTGAGATTTTTCCTCTTATAATTTTTATATTTCAATTTCTGTTTAGGGATTTCCCCTTAACATTCTTTATAAAACTTGAAGTGGTACTGAAGACCTGTTTGCAAAACTCTTTATCTCTCCTTCAAATCTAAATGAGAGCATTGCTGGGTAGAATAATCTTAGCTGTATATTTTTCTTCTCATTTTTAAATTTATTTTCCTCTTCCTTCTTGCTTGTGGTGCTTCCATTGAAAAGTTGTCTTATAGTCTCATGGAATTATCTTGTATGTAACTAATTACTATTCCATTGCTATTTTAAAATATCTTTTTATTTATTTATTTTTTCTTGGTTACAATATGTTTCTTGGTTATAATAATCAGCCTCTTTGGGTTGATTATGTTTGAGACTCTGTGTTTCCTGTATTGCATGCCTGTTTCCTTTACTGAGTTATGAAATTTTCACCCATTATGTCTTAAAGCAATGTGTCTTTTTTCCTTCTGAGAAACCACCTCCCCCCATAATACAAATGTTATCATGCTTTACGTTTCCAGGAAGTATCTCATTTCTTTAAAGCTGCTCTAAAACTCTTTTGCTTGGATAGATTTCCATTACTCTGGCTTACAGTTCACTGATCCATTCCTCTGTATCATCTAATCTACTGGTTTTAAAAAATTTATTTATTTCATTATTTTTAAATTTATTTTATTATATATTCTTTTGCTGTATTGGGTCTTCCTTGCTGCACGTGGGCTTTCTCTAGCTGCCTTGAGTGGGGCAGCCCTCTAGTTGCGGTGTGTGGGATTCACATTGTGGTGGTTTCTCTTGTTGTGGAGCACAGACTCTAGGGTGCATAGACTTTGTTGTGCTGCACAGGTGTAGTTGCCCTGAAGCATGTGGATTCTTTCTGAACCAGGGACCAAATCCATGTCCCCTTCACTGGAAGGTGTATTCTTAACCACTGATCCACCAGGGAACTATTCATCTAATCTACTGTTGATTCCTTCCACTGTACTTGTATTTTAATTGTCATATTTTTAGCTATATTTCATTCTTCTTTATATATTTTAACTCTCTGTTAAACCTCTTTTGGTGTTTTTGTACTCTTCTCCTATGTTTCTTGGACATCTTGATGATTATTTGGTTGAATTCTTTATTGTTAGATTGCTTACTTCCACTATGTTTAATTCTTATTCTGGGGTTTATTTTATCTCTTTATTTGTAACATATTTCTATATTATTTCGTCTTGCTTATTGTGTCTTTATTTCTATATATTAGGTAAGACAGTTATATTTCCTGGCTTTAGAGAGGTTGCTTTATGTAAGAGTGTTTAAATAGGGCTCAGCAGCACATTCCTGATTGGTCACCAGACGTACTTGCTCTAGACGTACTCCCTATGTAGACTGTATGTACCATTGTGTTGTCATAAGGTTGACTACTGTTTTGCACTAGTAGGCAAGACTGGCCCCTGACACAGCTGGCTGTCAGGAACTGCTTTGTGTGGAAGTAGCTGGCTTTTAGTGGTTGGTTCAAGGTTCTGCGTGCAATGTGGGAGACTCAGGTTCTATTCNTACTCCCTATGTAGACTGTATGTACCATTGTGTTGTCATAAGGTTGACTACTGTTTTGCACTAGTAGGCAAGACTGGCCCCTGACACAGCTGGCTGTCAGGAACTGCTTTGTGTGGAAGTAGCTGGCTTTTAGTGGTTGGTTCAAGGTTCTGCGTGCAATGTGGGAGACTCAGGTTCTATTCATGGGTCAGGAAGATCTCCTGGAGAAGGAAATGGCAATCTATTCCAGCACTCTTGCCTGGAAAATCCCATGGACGGAGATCCCTGATAGGCTACAGCCCATGGGGTCGCAAAGAGTCGGACACAACTGAGCAACTTCACTTTCACTTTCAAGGTCCCCAAGAAGATGGCTAGAGGGGCAGGGGGTCCTCAGCTATTACCTGCTCACTGTTTGGTGGGACTGGGACCTTGTAAGGACATCCACTTTGCCTGAGGAGTTCCAAGACGGGTGCCAACCAGCTGGTGATTGGGCAAGCCCATAGCATTAATGGGCAAGAGGGAATTCTACAAGTCTATAAGGCCATCTCTAACATGAATGAAACTGACAGTCTCCATTGGCTAGGAGAAATTTCATCAATTCCTCCTCCTATCAAATTAATTGGTCAGATTAAAGATATTTGAATAGACACCCATAACAGAAACTGGGACTTTTTATCATGTACAACAAAGGAACCAAGTGCCTGGTAGTGTACAGAAGAGATGGTGTACACTTGGATCTACTTCTTTCTATATGAATCCCCCTGGTAATGAGAGTGAGCTTCTGCTTCACATTTGGAGAAGGACTACTCTACTATACTCTTGCTTTTCCTCTCTCTCTCTCTCTCTCATCTCTCTCACCTTTACTAAAGATAACTGGGAAAAGCCTCTTCTCATTTTGCAGAAAATGATTTTTCCCCCACTCTCTGTCAATCTTCTTGAAAAATTTAATATTAACAAGGGTAAGACAGGAGAAGGTACACCAAGGATACTCCTTATTTACCATCCCCACACATTTTTGTAAAATTTACCTGATCTTGGGTTGAGAAACACCAACTGGTTTAAGATGTGAGTTAAAGGCTCAACTAGTAACTGAAATTACATTAATGTTATATTTCACCAACGATATCACAGAATTATTAGTGGAAGCTACACAACTCGAGAGACATTTTTTCCTACATTTTGCTTATCCAAATTCCTTCTTACAATATTTTTGCTCTGTAAATCAAGATGTTCCCCTGAACTTTCAGTCCTGTAGTATTAAATTTAGAAAAATAATTTAAAGTTACCTATTAATTAACAATTTCAATTTAAACCTTAGCTCTTCCATAATGGATTAGGAGAACATCAGAAGATCATTTTTATAAAAAGTTAATTAAATTCCTTGATAATTTTATCTTAGTTACATTTCTATCATAGATCTCGATTCTTATTATATCATTCTGATGACTCAGAGATCATAGAAGCAAGAGATTAAGATGTTCCCCTGAACTTTCAGTCCTGTAGTATTAAATTTAGAAAAATAATTTAAAGTTACCTATTAATTAACAATTTCAATTTAAACCTTAGCTCTTCCATAATGGATTAGGAGAACATCAGAAGATCATTTTTATAAAAAGTTAATTAAATTCCTTGATAATTTTATCTTAGTTACATTTCTATCATAGATCTTGATTCTTATTATATCATTCTGATGACTCAGAGATCATAGAAGCAAGAGATATCCCATATTTTCCCAGAAATAAAATATTTCAGTATGTAAATAGCTATAATGGCTCTACTGCAATATGGATGTAATGCTTACTAAGAAAGTTACATCTAAAATGAGAGAAATGAAACTGTACCTCATTTTCACTAAAGACATATAAACATGGCCTAATATCATGCTTGTAAAGTTTCAAAATTTTGACTAGTTCACATCTTTTTATATGATTTTTTCGATAATATTTTGAAACTATTTTCAAACCATGCTGTGATCGATGATTTTGTTGTTGAATACAACTCATTTTAGAGGTGCTATTTTTTCTCATTTCAAGCATTCTGCTATCTTTTAGAGGAAACCACTCACAAAGGTTTATGTGCAAATGAATCATGGACTGAGAAAGCAAATTTCCCAGTCAATATTCAGGAGTTCAAATATTCAAAAGAAGAAAATGCCTGAAAAGAAATACTTTTTTTTTTTTTTTTTTGGTCTTGCATGCAGTTCCATGACACTTGATAATCTATGCAATAAATTACAACACCTCTAATATTTGAACCTATGCTTTTAAATGTCTTTCTGACACAGGAATTGAACCAGGGTCCCCTACATTGCAGCTGGATTCTTTACCAACTGAGCCATCTGGAAACCCCTTTAAATCTTTATGGAAATATTATATATATATATATATATATATTTGAAATATTATGCTATTTTAATAATTATATGTATTAAAAAGAATACATTTCTATATAGCTTTTTTACACAGAATAATATATTTCAAAAGTAATGGTTTCACCTAACCACAGCTGCTGGTGAATTCCAATGATCAATTTCAAGGTAAGGAATTTTCACCAGTAGTCTAATTCTCCTTTACAAATCATTGATCACTTATGCAAAGCAGTTAAAGTAGTCAAATAGCTGAGAAGATGAAAAATAATCTTAGCTCATTTCCAGAAATCTCTTCTCTTATCTTTATTTGATGAAGTGTTAAGAAGAATTTATTGAACTCGGTGTATACAAATCGTTTGTTCTCTTTAAACAAGCAACATATAATGCCACTGAAGCATGGACCAAAAAAGTATTCCCTTAGTGGATGTATGAATCAAATTCTTTCAAGAAGATAAAGCAATCTTTGTTCTAAAATATGAACAGTGGCTTTGAGCAGAAATAGATGTTTAAAAAAAATAAAGAAATAAATAAAATAAATGCAAAAAAAGAAAAAGAAAATAAAAAATAAAATGTGAGGGCCTTGTCAATGGGTTAAAAAAGAAAGTTGGTTTTGTCCTAAATATCCTCTCTGGGGCCCATTATGCATAATAAGGGGCCACAGCCCATTTGCAAGGCCTCTGAATGAACTGCATTCATTCTGTACTTGGAAATGTTTCTTCAGCCACAAAGAGAAACAATAGTTATAACCTATTATAACCTAATTTCTTTGGCACCAATCTCAGCAGAGGAAAAACCATTATGAAAACTCTAGTAACTTCTGTCGGTGATTATGTAATTCTGTATTCATTGATCATATTTGTGTGTTCAAATAAACACTTTTTAAAAAAAAGAAAAATTATATGTTTAGACAGAAGATGACAAAAATATAAAAGTGTACATCATAGGTATTTGTTAAAATTTATTAGTTTCTAAACTTGACATTTTGTGAGTGTGGATGATGTGTTCTTGTCCTGTGAACAACAGTCGTCTTGTACTAATACAAAACTGACTTGCTACTCTCTGGTAACTTAGATTCCATCACTGAGAGCTAGAGAAACATATTACTTTGGATATGTGACATCTTACTTTGCAAGTTTCTAAAAATTACCCTCTATCCACTCTTATCAAAAAATAAACACACAAAAAAACAAACAAAACTACCACTAGAGTAACAATAATCATATCAATGAAAAGCACCATAAACTTACTACGGGCTATTCTCACACTACAATCTCTAGTAGTGACACTGAATGTAACAGTGCCTTCAGCTCAGATCGTTTACTCAGTTGTGTCTGACTCTTTGTGACCCCATGAATCACAGCATGCCAGGCCTCCCTGTCCATCACCAACTCCCAGAGTTCACTCAAACTCAAGTTCAAAAAGTATGCACTAAATTGGGTCAGGATATGTAACTTATACTAAATTTCTCCCCATCTCCAAATATCATACAAAGATTTCCCAATTGCTGAGTGTACTGTTCCATTAGGAAAATAAGGTAATTTTTTTCTTTCTTTATTTTTTTAAGTTATAGGATAAAAATGATTTTACCTTAAGGAAAATAATATTACTTAGCAGAAAGTTGAATATGTTTTGTTTAGAATATAAACTGCCAAATAAATGAGGAAGAGATTCACATGTGTGAGAACGGAAAGCAACATTTCTTACTATCCCTAAATCTAAAAATTCTGGGACCAGAATGTTTTTCTGATTCTCTGTTAAATACTACAATGGAAAATCAAAAAGAACTTAGACACACTTGATCCAGGGAATACTTGCTAATTGAAGATAAGGCCGTTTTTCTTTCTGGCTTACCGTGAACCAAAAACAATTGAGCTAATTATTAAAAATAGCAGTTTATCCATCATGGCTTTTCTGAAGACTCTGAAGACTCATGGCTTCTCTGAAGATTCTCACCAATTCAGTTATTATATCACAAAACTTGCCCAATTCTAGCCAGTTCCTCACTATGCAAGACCTGACTTAAATTCATCCAGCCCAAGGTCTAAAAATAGTATGACTTCCCTGACTTTCTCCTTCTGAGATCTATTAAGAATCTGGAAAGGCCTAATAAGATCATCTTTGCTTGGCCAAATGGGACTTTCTGGTAATCTTTTAGTAAATTGATGTTTGATAATTCTGAACCTCAAGGTTCAGCCAACATCCTGTTAAGACAATTTTGCCACCATAGTTCAGTACTTTTGATGTGGAAGAGCTCATGTGTTCCTGAGCCTCCTGCTCCAGAGGTCTGTTCAAATGTAAGAGTCAAGTAAAGGCTATGTTAAATCTGAGATCCAATTTCTTTTCATCAAACTCTAAAAAATAAATAAAATTTTATTTCCTCTTTTAAGAATAAAGGGACAATTTTATCTACCTTTTGAATATCTTATCAGATTTGAAAACTCTAATCCTTCATGGAAAACTGCCTTGTTACTAACAGCATTGCTGTTTATTTCTCTGTTGGTCTTTGCTGCTCTTTGTTGCCTATATATATGTGTGTGTGTGTGTGTGTATATATATATATATATAACAAAGAAAGTGAACGTAGATCAGATGTTAGAACAAAGCTTTGTGGAAGCTGGCCCTGAAGATTGACAAAATTAGAAGTTTTTTACTAACAGCATTGCTGTTTATTTCTCTGTTGGTCTTTGCTACTCTTTGTTGCCTATATATATGTGTGTGTGTGTGTGTGTGTGTGTGTGTGTGTATATATATGTATATATATATATATATAACAAAGAAAGTGAACGTAGATCAGATGTTAGAACAAAGCTTTGTGGAAACTGGCCCTGAAGATTGACAAGATTAGAAGTTCTCATCAAACTGGCATCTTTATAGGACAAGCTTTGTCTTGAATCATTTATCAAGATTTTATGAGAATTAGGAATTCCTCAGTTATCTCATTTTGTCCATAAGAATGTTATATATAAAGAAATCTTTCCAAAGTTTATTTTGGATGAAGATTGCAAAATTTAAAGGTGTGCAAATGGAAATGACTATCTGTTAATGTAGGGATCTAAGCAATGTAGTAATTTATTTAAAAGATTATTTATTGCTCTTAGATTCGTCTTGGTTTAGGTCCATGCTCCAGTCTCCTGTTACTTAAATGCTTTTGTGCTCAAAATTTAATTCATATGCTAATCTTTCTTCATTCTATGATAATAATTCAAAATTAGAATAGTTATTTAGGGAGATTGTGATATACATAAAATTATATATGAAGCTCATTAAAATGAAAATAGTAAAATTTCAAATATTTAAGATCTGCATTTTTATTGGAATAAAGATGCTTCCAAAAAACTCAGAATTTTTTATTTAGTAAAGTCCTTCAGTTCAGTTCAGTTAAGTCACTCAGTCATGTCCCCAGCTCCCAGAGTTTAACCAAACTCCATCCATTGAGTCGATGATGCCATCCAACCATGTCATCCTCTGTTGTCTCCTTCTCCTCCTGCCTTCAATCTTTTCCAGCATTGGGGTCTTTTCAAATGAGTCAGCTCTTCGCATCAGGTGGCCAAAGTATTGGAGTTACAGCTTCAACATCAGTCCTTCCAAACACCCAAGACTGATCTCCTTTAGGATGGACAGGTTGGATCTCCTTGCAGTCCAAGGGACTCTCAAGAGTCTTCTCAAACACACAGTTCAAAAACATCAGTTCTTTGGCTTACCCAAGGCAAATAAACAATCTGAGTAACTAAAACTGTTTCTCTATCAGGTCATCTCAAACTACAGCCTGGATCTCAATGTGTTTGTTTCATGGTTTTTCTCCTCCTGTAACATATCCTCCAATACCTTTGTTCTTGTCCTTTTTCTCTCCCCTTATGGTTAATAAAAAATCCTGATTTCTCTCTGCCTTTTAATGATAAACTCTGGTTATAAGAGAAAACAATATTCATGGCTGATTTTTAGCCATAGTTTTTGTGTGTACTCAAGTCATTTTCAAAAAATGTTCTAGTGCCTATACAATTAGAAGCAAGCATAATAGTTTAGAATAGTTTTAGCAGCATAAAATCTAAGGGATCCAATCAGTGCTACAGATTCATATGTTAGAAGGACCATCAGTGGGAAAAAATCATAAAAAAAAAAAAAAAAACAGGACCTGGAAGACTTAAGAAACCATATACTTGTAGAAGTTCAGAGGTTCCAAAAAACTGTAGATGTTAGACAAGAAGTTTTAACAGTTATTTCCAGAATATTTCTTATGAAAATTGACTGGGTTGAAATCCAGTTATGAGATCCAAAAAAATTGGGTTTTTTAAAAATTCATAGTTAGGTTCCTTAGTTCTTTAAAAGGATATTCAGAAGTAGCAGTTATGACAACAGTTCCATACCTCACATTTTGTGAATAGCTTTTAGCTAGATTTAAGTGAATAAGTGAATAAAAATGCAAACAAAAAATAAATCAGATGAGAAATATCTCCATTGTCAGATCATTTGTTTAAACATTTCAAAAGAGCAATAAAAGAAAAGTCAACTACGATTCAGAAACAAAAAAAAACAGAAAACAATGGCCTTAAAGTTAAAACAACTAGATACAATCTTCCCAGTCATTAAATCTAAGAGGGCAATGTTTTCATAAAGGGATATGTAAAATTGTATGTGGTGTATCCATTTCCATCAGTGTTACCATCACAAATTACCACAGATGTACTTAACACACACAAATGTACTCTCTGTTCTAGCAACTAGAACTCCAAATTAAGGTGTCAGCAGGGTTGGCTCCTTCTGAAGTTTCTGAGGGAGAATTCAAATTTTTTTTCTTTTCTTTTTCTGACAATCACTGGAGCTCATTGGGTTGTGGCCACATTAATTCCCATCTCTGCCTCTGTTTTCATATGACCTTTCTCTCTGTGTGCTTCAGTGTCCAAGTTTCCCTCTCCTTTCTCTTATATCTATAAGATCTTATTTGTAAATGAGGTCATATTCTAGGTCCTGGAGAGATGTGAATTTCTCAGATACACTGAACCAACTTCAAGCTGGAAGAATATTATAAAAACATTTTCTAGCATTGCCTAAAGAACTGAAGTGTGGAGTAAAAAAGGCAAGAGTTCAATTGGGTTTCTGTAGTGACAATATCACAGCCTTTTTTCAACTTATTGTTTAACGTACAAGAAAGAAATCACTAAAAAAGATAAGCTTATAAATTTTCGTTGCACCCTTTATAATGCCAATTTATAAAACTCTTCATTGTTGCACAATTTCTACCAGAGAATTAACAAAAAATGCTATATGGTTATCTTTAAATGCTTTGCATTCTCCAGATCTTAGCACATAGCTGTCTCTCACAAATATTTAAAGAGCATTCTTCCCTGCTATATGATATCTGCTCAAGAACTTGATAAAGATTTTACATGGACAATAGAATTGCCTAATTAAGTGATTTCTTGATGTCCTTTTCCTGAAAATTCCTAAAATCTCTACTGCTTAAAATCAAGAACTAGCTCTTTGAACTGTTACCTATTCATATTATTTGTTTTTAAACTAAGAGTATGTTTAAGTTCAATATGATGTGTCAGCTTTATAACAAAACAAAAATTCCACTGTTATGTGCAATTACTGTACCAGAACTCAAGAATTAGATCGACCAAATTAAATATTTAGCCAAACTTGCACAATATTCTCTGAAACTGGAAGCCATTGTAATACTCAAACTGTCATTCAATGGGAAAGAATATAGATATTTATAATTTCAAGGCCATAAATAAAATAAGTATGCCCTTCTCTTCTGGGGAACCATACTTGAATAGTATCTATTCTCAGTATAATACATACATACATAATTTGCAATGAAAGTCTGTGTTCCACCTCATTTGGATTCTTTTAGTTAAAGATAGTTAATTCTATCCTTCCCTTTAAATTTCAACCATATATTAGACAGTTATTCTTCTGGAATTTATTAAGACCTCTACAAATTTTTATATGCCTTTAACCAAGACCTAAAGGACTAAAGTTTTCCTGTGATTCTACTCATGCCCAATATGTGGATGAATTATGTTCTAAAACTGAAATGTTCTCTTTACTATTAATTGCCAAGAGAAATATCAATAACCTCAGATATGCAGATGACACCACCCTTATGGCATGAAGTGAAGAAAAATTAAAGAGCCTCTTGATGAAAGTGAAAGAGGAGAGTGAAAAAGTTGGCTTAAAACTCAACATTCAAAAAATGAAAACCATGACATTGGTCCCATCACTTCATGGGAAATAGATGGGGAAGCAATAGAAACAGTGACAGACTTTATTTGCTTGGGCTCCAAAATCACTTCAGATGGTGAATGAAGGCACACAATTAAAAGATGCTTGCTCCTTGGAAGAAAAACTATGTCCAAACTTGACAGCATATTAAAAAAAAAAAAAAAAAAAAACAGAGACATTGTTACTTTTCCTGACAAAGCTCTGTATAGTCAAAACTATAGTTTCTCTAGTAGTCATGTATGGATGTGAGAGTTAGACCACAGAGAAGGCTGAACACTGAAGAATCGATGCTTTTGAGCTGTGATGTTGGAGAAAACTCTTGAAAGTCCTTTGGTCTGAAAGGAGTTCAAACCTGTCTATCCTAAAGGAGATAGATCCTGAATATTCATTAGAAGGACTGACACTGAAGTTGAAGTTCCATACTTTGGCCATCTGATGTGAAGAACTGACTCATTAGAAAATCCCTTGATGCTGGGAAAGTTTGAAGACAGGAAGAGAAGGAGATGAAGAGGATGAGATGTTTGGATGGCATCACTGACTCAAAGGACATGAGATTGAGCAAACTTTGAGGAATGGTGAAGGACAGGGAAGCCTGGAGTGCTGCAGTCCATGGGGTCACAAAGAATCAGACATGACTGAGCCACTGAACAACAACAACTTTCTATCTATAAAGTTTAACTATTCACTCATTGTTCTAACTCAGAAAAGATAATGTCTTTCAAGAAATGTATTAATTTTGTTAAGACTAATTTCATGATGTAGGCCTTGATTTATCCCAAGGATGCAGCTTTTCATGTTTCCAATATTATACACAATCCAAAACCTATTTCTACCTATTCGTGTTTAAGAAATTCCATGCAAACTTTTGGTGTCTCTACTCAGCACACAAAAGTCATTAGAGACTAGTAGTTTATTACCACTTTTTATTGACCTAATTTCAAAACTCACCGTTTCTCAGGGAAGAGGCAGGTAAACCATTATTCTACTAGACTTTGGAAACCCTTGCTGACTGGGTTTGAGAGACTTAATTTTCCTTCATGTTGTTCAAACCTTGTCATTCCATATGTATATCTATGGCTGATTCATGTTAGTATATGGCAGAAACCAACACAATATTGTAAAGCAATTATCCTTCAATTAAAAACAATTAAATTGAGAAAACTTTGTCACTCACCAAAAATATACAACATTTTTCAGCACACAAGCTTTCATCCTTGGAATCCTATTACCACCCACATTTCAATTCATAGGAGTATTATTTTAAATTGTGGCACTCTTCTATTAAAAAATGCTAGCTCCTTGAAAGACAAGCTATGACAAACCTAAATAGTATATTAAAAAGCGGAGACATCACTTTGCCAACAAAGGTCTGTATAGTCAAAGCTATGGTTTCTCTAGTAGTCATGGATATGAGAGTTGGACCATAAAGAAGGCTGAGCACCAAAGAATTGGTTCTTTTTGAACTGTGGTGCTGGAGAAGACTCTTGAGAGTCGCTTGGAGAGGAAAGAGATCAAACCAGTCAATCCTAAGTTAGTCAACACTCAATATTAATTGAAAGGACTGATGCTGAAGCTCGAGTACTTTGACCACCTGATGTGAAGAGCCGATTCATAGAAAAACACCTTAATGCTGGAAAGATCGAGGGCAGAAGAAGAGGATTACAGAGGATGAGATGGTTGAATGGCATCAACTGAGTCAATGGCCATGAGTTTGAGCAAACTTAGGAAGTTAGGAAAGACTGGAACCCTGCAGTCCATGAGGTTGCAAAGAATTGGACATGATTCAGCAACTGTAAAACAGAAGCAACTCTTTTATTTCCAGATGTGACTATCCAGTTACCTAGTCTTTTTCCAGGAATGATTTATACACTAAACATATTTGTATAGAATACCACTAGAAAATTCATATTTGATTTAGTTGGTTTATGTTTATGAAAGAAGAAAATATCAGAAAAAAAATTACATAATAAGTAATCAGCTATCCCTAGTACATGAACAATTGCCAGGGGAAAATTCAGACTAGATGGAAGAAATCATTGTATTCAAATTTAAATTATACCTAAATTTGTGATTAACCAGAGGATCAATATATGCAGTTAGCCAGTATATTTTGGAGGTAGTCCATGGATTTTTACTTTTTAAAAAATATTTATTTATTTATTATTTGGTTGCTTTGGGTCTTAGTTGTAGTGCATAAGATCTTCAATCTTTATCACAGCATGCAGAATCGTTTAGTTGTGACATTCAAACTCATAATTGTGGCATGTGGGATCTAATTCCCCGACCAATAATCAAACCAAGGGCCCATGCCTTGAAAGCTCAGAGTCTTATCCACTGGACCACCAGGAAGTCTTGGTTTTTATGTTTTTGGGAAACAATTATTTTTACCATAGTAGAACACACAATTAAGAATGATCAACAGATTAAAGAACTTTTAAGTTCTTAAATTTTTATATGCCTTTAACCAAGACCTAAAGGACTAAAGTTTTCCTGTGATTCTACTCATGCCCAATATGTGGATGACTTATGTTCTAAAACTGAAATGTTCTCTTTACTATTAATTGCCAAGAGAAAAATCAATAACCTCAGATATGCAGATGACACCACCCTTATGACAGAAAGTTAAGAGGAACTAAAAAGCCTCTTGATGAAAGTGAAAGAAGAGAGTGAAAAAGTTGGCTTAAAACTCAACATTCAAAAAATGAAAACCATGACATTGGTCCCATCACTTCATGGGAAATAGATGGGGAAGCAATAGAAACAGTGACAGACTTTATTTGCTTGGGCTCCAAAATCACTGCAGATGGTGAAAGAAGGCACACAATTAAAAGATGCTTGCTCCTTGGAAGAAAAACTATGTCCAAACTTGACAGCATATTAAAAAAAAAAAAACAGAGACATTGTTACTTTTCCTGACAAAGCTCTGTATAGTCAAAACTATAGTTTCTCTAGTAGTCATGTATGGATGTGAGAGTTAGACCACAGAGAAGGCTGAACACTGAAGAATCGATGCTTTTGAGCTGTGATGTTGGAGAAAACTCTTGAAAGTCCTTTGGTCTGTAAGGAGTTCAAACCTGTCTATCCTAAAGGAGATAGATCCTGAATATTCATTGGAAGGACTGACACTGAAGTTGAAGTTCCATACTTTGGACATCTGATGTGAAGAACTGACTCATTAGAAAATCCTTTGATGCTGGGAAAGTTTGAAGACAGGAAGAGAAGGGGATGACAGAGGATGAGATGTTTGGATGGCATCACTGACTCAAAGGACATGAGATTGAGCAAACTTTGGGGGATGGTGAAGGACAGGGAAGCCTGGAGTGCTGCAGTCCATGGGGTCACAAAGAATCAGACATGACTGAGCCACTGAACAACAACAACTTTCTATCGATAAAGTTTAACTATTCACTCATTGTTCTAACTCAGAAAAGATAATGTATTTCAAGAAATGTATTAATTTTGTTAAACTAATTTCATGATGTAGGCCTTGATTTATCCCAAGGATGCAGCTTTTCATGTTTCAAATATTATACACAATCCAAAACCTATTTCTACCTATTCGTGTTTAAGAAATTCCATGCAAACTTTTGGTGTCTCTACTCAGCACACAAAAGTCATTAGAGACTAGTAGTTTATTACCACTTTTTATTGACCTAATTTCAAAACTCACCGTTTCTCAGGGAAGAGGCAGGTAAACCATTATTCTACTAGACTTTGGAAACCCTTGCTGACTGGGTTTGAGAGACTTAATTTTCCTTCATGTTGTTCAAACCTTGTCATTCCATATGTATATCTATGGCTGATTCATGTTGGTATATGGCAGAAACCAACACAATATTGTAAAGCAATTATCCTTCAATTAAAAACAATTAAATTGAGAAAACCTTGTCACTCACCAAAAATATACAACATTTTTCAGCACACAAGCTTTCATCCTTGGAATCCTATTACCACCCACATTTCAATTCATAGGAGTATTATTTTAAATTGTGGCACTCTATTAAAAAATGCTAGCTCCTTGAAAGACAAGCTATGACAAACCTAAATAGTATATTAAAAAGCGGAGACATCACTTTGCCAACAAAGGTCTGTATAGTCAAAGCTATGGTTTCTCTAGTAGTCATGGATATGAGAGTTGGACCATAAAGAAGGCTGAGCACCAAAGAATTGGTTCTTTTTGAACTGTGGTGCTGGAGAAGACTCTTGAGAGTCGCTTGGAGAGGAAAGAGATCAAACCAGTCAATCCTAAAGTTAGTCAACACTGAATATTAATTGAAAGGACTGATGCTGAAGCTCGAGTACTTTGACCACCTGATGTGAAGAGCCGATTCATAGAAAAACACCTTAATGCTGGAAAGATCGAGGGCAGAAGAAGAGGATTACAGAGGATGAGATGGTTGAATGGCATCAACTGAGTCAATGGCCATGAGTTTGAGCAAACTTAGGAAGTTAGGAAAGACTGGAACCCTGCAGTCCATGAGGTTGCAAGAATTGGACATGATTCAGCAACTGTAAAACAGAAGCAACTCTTTTATTTCCAGATGTGACTATCCAGTTACCTAGTCTTTTTCCAGGAATGATTTATACACTAAACATATTTGTATAGAATACCACTAGAAAATTCATATTTGATTTAGTTGGTTTATGTTTATGAAAGAAGAAAATATCAGAAAAAAAATTACATAATAAGTAATCAGCTATCCCTAGTACATGAACAATTGCCAGGGGAAAATTCAGACTAGATGGAAGAAATCATTGTATTCAAATTTAAATTATACCTAAATTTGTGATTAACCAGAGGATCAATATATGCAGTTAGCCAGTATATTTTGGAGGTAGTCCATGGATTTTTACTTTTTAAAAAATATTTATTTATTTATTATTTGGTTGCTTTAGGTCTTAGTTGTAGTGCATAAGATCTTCAATCTTTATCACAGCATGCAGAATCGTTTAGTTGTGACATTCAAACTCATAATTGTGGCATGTGGGATCTAATTTCCCGACCAATAATCAAACCAAGGGCCCATGCCTTGAAAGCTCAGAGTCTTATCCACTGGACCACCAGGAAGTCTTGGTTTTTATGTTTTGGGGAAACAATTATTTTTACCATAGTAGAACACACAATTAAGAATGATCAACAGATTAAAGAACTTTTAAGTTCTCAACTATTTCCTAAGTAGGTTATTGCTACATATACCAAGGCTAGGACAAAATGATAACACAAAGACTTAAGTACACACTCTGGTTGATCATATGCCAGATAGCCAAATTCTGGGATATAAACCCTATGATGACAACTCAAATGTAGAAATCTTTGATGAGGTTAAATGAGACTTTTATAGAATCCTAACAACTGACATCACAGAAAAGTGATAAAATGGGTCTGAAAATTACAGGAGGAAAATCTTAGATGTTTTCATCATGGCTGCATGTTAATTTCAAGGGACCTCAAGTGGAAACTTGCAAAGATTTTACACTGCCACTGCAAGGAAAAAAAAATCATTGTACTGATCAAAATTTACAGTGGAAAATTTTCTAAAATTTCTGAGATTTCCCTGATGCTTGTCTCTCCTGTAACCAGTTTTATACTGGGAGCATTCACAATGAGACATGACACAAGCCCACCCCTCAGAGGGTACTTTAATATTTCTAAATAGTATTCATACATTTACCCCCCCTCCATGATGGTTTCTTTATATGGTCTTATCATTATTTGCTTAGTCTCAAGATGACTTGCCACATTTATTTACAGAGAGCCATAGTTCTAACAGTAGCAGAAGGTACTTTTAATTTTTATTCTCAGTTAGAGAATCCCCAATTTATCTCTTCAATGACAGGAGCAAGCATTTTACCAAAAGAGCATAAAGGAGCCTTGAAAAATCCTCTCAATTACTCAAAATCTTTAATTTTCATACCATAACAAACATCCAGGAAAAAAAATTGGAGTTCTAAAACTACAGTTAACAAAGCTCTCACAGATACTTAAACTTTTATAATTTTGATATTCACTTTAGTGACAAAAAGATTGATTTTCTTCTGAGATTCACCAACTTTCCGTTTATGATTTAGTAACAAATTGACCAATACCTAGGAGTTTCACCTTTGAGTTTTAGTCTCTGCTTTATTGCAGGTAGACTTTGCAAATGCTAAAGTATTACATGCAATCATATCATCACTAGCAACAGTTTGCACTCAACATCTTTTTAAATGACTCACACTTGTGTGACCTAACATCAGAGTTTTATAAAACATACCAGATTTGTACAGGAGGTTTTTTTTTTTTTTTTTAAGAATTCAATTTTAAGTTCAGAGAAAAACAGAAAAGTACAGAGATGTCATGTATATCTCTACCCCAACACATACATAGCCTCTCCTATAATCAGTATTCCCACTATAGTGGTATATATGTTATAACTGATGAACTTTGTGCTTCCTAGGTGGTGCTAGCAGTAAATAATTGGTATGTATGCCAATGCAGGAGATGCAAGAGACATAGGTTCAATCCCTGGGTCTGGAAAATCCCCTGGAGTAGAAATGCCTCCCCACTCCAGTATTCTTGCCAGGAAAATTCCATGGGCAGAAAAGCCTGGTTGGCTACAGTCCAATGGGCCACAAAAGGTCAGACATAACAGCACTCCTGATATGTCATAATAATTCAAAGTTCATAGTTTACAGCAAGATTCACTCATGATGTTGTATATTCTGTGGTTTGGACAAACATATAATGACATATATGCATCATACAGAATATACATCATATAGAATATTTTTACTGCCTTATAATCTCTTTAACACAAAAAATTTTGCTACAGCTATGAAATATCAAAGAAAGAGATACAACTAAGCATTATTAACAACTATCATGGAAACTAGAGACTAAGAGCTGAGAAATCTCAGAATTGTTTAGCATGATAAAGAAGCTCTTACCAAAATCCTCTAGTTTCAGGAGATAAAAGTGTATAGTATACAGCTTTCTACAAATATCCTTGAAATAAGATCCAAGACAACCAAATCACACAATACATGCTTTATTCTACATGCTTTTGTTTTATGATTAAGTAGTTATTTATTTTCTTCTCTTATGATGATAAGATTCTGGATTATTACTAGATATTATTGTTCTTAAAAATGCTACTAATAAAATGCATATCCTTAATATTTATCTTTGTGGTTTTTGCTTACATTTATTATGCATCCAATACCTAGCTACAATTTGTTTGCTATTTGGCTAAAACATACAAACAAACTTTTGAGTTTATATACAATTTCTATTCTGTTCCACTGTTTCCTTTGACAGTAATTTTTGCATTAAGACAGTTGATTTAGGAGTAAATGGATTCATTGTTTGCTTTAGTTAGTGATGCTTTAGATAGAAATAGACACAACAGCCCAGGCATCCAGAAATCTATCACAAACTCTATCACAATCTACCTAGAAAATCTGTTTTCTGTCAATGCAGAAATAACGTTTGAGAATCTGTCATGAAAGTCAGTCTCTGTACCAAACCAAATACAGAAATAAAGCTGGAAAAGAGCCAGACCAAATGATGTATATAAGATGTCATCAAACTTTTCAGATCTCATAAGAAAGATTCATTAGTTAGGCACCGAGAAGCTATTTTACTTTGTCTATCTGATGATCTCCATAGTACAAATTTTATCTCCTGCTACCAGACCAAGCTTTGAAAAAGTGCCAAAATATTTCCATAATATTCAGCAAACCTATGTGAATACCTTGGTAAAACTATACATTTAGTTGTCTAAGAACTGGTATTAGGTTTATGTTCATATACCTGCATTTGAGACTCTGATATTTTTCAAAGGGCCAATTGTTGACATTGATTTTATTTCAGAAAGAAAGGAGTTTCATTTAAAAAGAAACATTAAGCCTCAATTTGAATAGAAAATAAATTTAAAAATTTTTTAAAGTGTTTCTTAGTCCCCACATATATATATATATATATATATATATTTTTTTTTTTTTTCTGCACTGCATAGATTATTGAATCTTAGTTCACCAGTCAGGATTGAACTCAGGCCCATGACTGTGATAGCATAGATTTCTTTTCCTTTTCTTTCTTTTTTTTTTTTTTTAATTGGAGAATTGGAGAATAATTATTTTACAATACTGTGATGTTTCTTTGCATACATAAGTATGAATTGGCCATAGGTAAACATGTGTCACCTTAATTAATCCTGAATTTCCCCTCCCAAATTTCTCCCTATCCTATCTCCCTTGGTTGTCACAGAGCATCAGCTTTGTGTGCCCTGCTCCATGCATCAAACTTGCACTGATTATCTATGTTACATCTGGTAATGTATATGGTTTAATGCTCTTCTCTTATATCATCCTACCCTCTCCTTCTTCCACTGACTCCCCAAGTGTGTTCTTTACGTCTGTATCTCTTTTACTGCCCTGTATATAAGACTGTCAGTACCGTCTTTCTAGATTCCATATATATATGCATTAATATACAGTATCTGTCTTCCTCTTTCTGACTTACTTCACTCTGTATAACAGTCTCTAGGTTCATTCACTTCATTAGAATCGACTCAAATATATTCCTTTTTACAGTGGTAATATTCCCTTGTGTATATGTACCACAACCTCGTTATCCACTTATCTGCCAGAATAGAACTACCAAAAGATCCAGCAATCCCACTACTGGGCAAATAGCCCAAGGAAACCAGAATTGAAAGCACAGATTTCTAACCACTGAACTTCAAGAGAATTTCCTGGGCTACTTTTATCTGTTCCCAAATTTCTTTTTTGTTTTGTAATGGCCCTGAAAAATGAAATACTCATATATGCTGTCGTGCAGAGAATAATTTGAATTGTAGAAAAGGTATTTAAAGTTACAGAACTCCTTCTAAGAGAAGTTTAAAAAATCATGCAGGTTGTGGCTCAGACTAAATCCAATTTATACATAGTATGTTCTCTTTGAGGTAAAATATGTAATATGGTAGGGTAAGAATATTGCATATACATCTTCAAAGATCTCTTTTGAATATTCTCCATTAGGAAAAATATTTTACAAAATAGATTCAACTAGTTCATTGAAAGACCCAATCTGCCAAATCTAACAAAAGAAGAAATGGATAATCTGAATAAGCCTGTATTTATTAGAGAAATTGGATCAATAATTAATAATCTTCTAAAAAAGAAGTCACTAGACACAGATGAATTCTAAGAAACATTTAAGGAAGAAATTGCACCAATTCTTTACAATTTCTTTCAAAGGATTGAAATGAGGGGGATAGTTTTTAACTCATTCTTTGAGGCCAGCCTTACCCTAGTATGAAAACTAGACAAGGACAGTACAAGAAAACTATAAACTAATATATCACATGAACAGAAAAACAAAAATTCTTAACAAATTTAGTCAAATGAATCCAACAATGTATATATATATATAATAATATATAATAATAATATTATGTATATAATAATAATAACCAAGTAGGATTTATCCAGACTTTTAGGGTTGGCTTAATATTTGATAATCAATTAACGTTAATCATCACATGAACAGAATAGCAAAGAAAAATGACATGGGGAAGAATATAAAATTCGGATCTGGAGAATATGTGCTCAATATAATATACTAATTATTTGATTGAATAATTAAAACATCTTAATAATGAACTATAAACCTTTTCTGAATTCTCAACAAGCAATAAAAAATAGTAGAAAAATATCACAGATTTGCAAAGAGCATTAGTGTAGAAATGGTTAGCAGTGGTTACAAAAAGCTTCATGAAAGACTGAGGAACTATGAAAGGATAAGTGGAATTTATATACTCTGTATATAGAGGCAGAGCATTTAGAACAATTCAGGCAGCAAAATCCTCAAAAGAGAATTTGTTGTGAAAACACTGCTGTGTGAATTGATGAAACAATTACTTGGTCTTTCTTTCTTCTCACTGAAAGATTAATGGAACTCATCTCTACAATATCTATCAAGTGGAATCCTAACTTTTTTTGAGATTAAAGGCAAGCTCCCTCAGTGGTAGGTTCAGATATGCTTCTTTACTTAAAAAAAAAAAAAAAAAAACTGGATTGAGAGCTCTATATTTGGATCACCAGGGTCTTTAAGTAATCATCAGATAACTCAATTACTGATTATCTTTTCTGTTTTTCTCTTTGAATGTTTTAGATTTATGTTCATTTGACAGAAGCAGAAAAGCATTTTGTGGTACTCCTGCTGCTGCTGCTAAGTTACTTCAGTCATGTCCGACTCTGTGCGACCCCATAGATGGTAGCCCACCAGGCTCCCCCGTCCCTGGGATTCTCCAGGCAAGAATACTGGAGTGGGTTGCCATTTCCTTCTCCAATGCATGAAAGTGAAAGTGAAGTTGCTCAGTCGTGTCCGCCTCTTAGCTACCCCATGGACAGCAGCCTACCAGGTTCCTCCAACCATGGGATTTTCCAGGCAAGAGTACTGGAGTGGGGTGCCGTTGCCTTCTCCGTTTGTAGATGTTTATTTTTCTTATAAGCTATAGCTTGAAGAAAAGTAAGATAATTCATTTGGCATATTAGAAATGTTAAAATAATAAACAATATGTACTTGTGTGTCTGTGTTACTCTATATTTTAACAGTCATCCATGTCAATAGAATAAATGCTATGCTACAAAATAACTAAACATTACTGAAAGTTTCTCTAGTATTCATTATGAAAAGATAGTATCATTCTGGTTAATTACTTAGAGACAAGTGTTTTGCCACTTACTAGCATTGAAAATTGACCAATATTTTCATCTTGAGTGTGTTTTTTTTTTTTTTTTTGAGAGACTGGTTCTTTTTATTTCAAAAAAGACACACGAATTTTCAGTATCCAAAACTGTTACAATATTGGCTTTTCTTTCTCCCAGTTGGCTCCCAAAGAGATCACACCAAAGGAGAGAAGCTTCTCAACCAACTAAGCTTCAAGATGCACACCTACCAGACCTTACTGGGACCTCACCAAAAGGTGGGGTTGGGTAGGGAAAGAAAATTTACAAGATAAGGGCCCCACCAGCCCATAGACTATAGATAGCTCTCACAGTCAAATGGGGTGCCCACTGTGCCCCAATCCCAAAGAAACAAAATTTCAAAATAATATAAAATTTAAAAACTATTTTGTACATAAGTTATCCCATATTTCTCCAGCACTAACTGATGAAATGAGATGGCTTTCCTAGAAAAAGGATGTTGTGTTTCATATGGCTAAATCAGCAGCAAAAAATAATTTTTCCTTTCTTTAAGGGATGCAGGAGAGCAAGTAAGTGGTCATGTCAACATAGGGTCATGTCAACACATTATGCATTCTGTGAGCAACTGGGAGCAGGGTAGAGATGGGACAGGAATTTGATTGCAGACAGAGACTTCAACATCTTAATTTTTTGGTCCACTCTGATGAAAATAAATAAATAAAGTTCCCCCAAAGATACCATACCAGGAGATGGTGACATGACTGAGCGATTGAACTGAACTGAACAATGTATAAAACATTTAAAATAATGACCCATACATAATATGTCCATAAATGTATTCTTTTAATCATTATTTCTGGCCCACTTTTTATCATTTACTCAAAGATTTGTATATACCAGGCAATTTTCTAAAAACTGAATTATAGTAGATTTACATAGTTTTATTAGGTCAGGAGTACAGCAACATAGTTCATATATATATATAGGCTATAGGTTATTACAAAATATTTTTATTAGTATTGCTACAATTATCTATTATGTAGAAGAAATTTAGTGACCTACACCCAAGTAACTTAAATGTCACATTGCAGAGAAAAACCTATTGACTTTAAAATTTTTGAAGTTAAGTTACAGTAAAAATGATATTAAATTTTAGAATTTCATTATCACTGTCATCCCCATTGTCATGATCATCATGACCACTTAGTTTCCATTATCACTAATATGAAGTGACTCAGTCGTGTCCAACTCTTTGTGACCTCATGGACTCTAGTCTGCCAGGTTCCTCCAACCATGGGATTCTCCAGGCAAGAATACTGGAGTGGGTTGCCATTTCCTTCTCCAATGCATGAAAGTGAAAGTGAAGTTGCTCAGTCGTGTCCGCCTCTTAGCTACCCCATGGACAGCAGCCTACCAGGTTCCTCCAACCATGGGATTTTCCAGGCAAGAATACTGGAGTGACTTGCCATTTCCTTCTCCAGAGTATCACTAATTGTCGCTGTTATAATCATTATCATGTTATTGTCATTATAAAATGTTATTATCATATTATTATAATGATAGCAAGGATATTAACTGAATCTTTAAATTTTGTTAGATTTAACATATATTTTGTTGTTGATCAGTCACTGAGTCATGTCCTACTCTTTGCAACCCCATGGACTGCTGCATGCCAGGCTTCCTTGTCCTTCACTGTCCTGCCTTCATTATTTTCCAGCACCAGGGGCTTTTCTAATGAGTCCGTTCTTCACATCAGGTGGCCAAAGTATTGGAGTTTCAGCTTCAACATCATCCCTTTCAATAAATATTTAGGACTGATCTCCTTTAGGATGGACTGGTTGGACCTCCTTGCAGTCCGAGGGACTCTCAAGAGTTTTCTCCACACCACAGTTCAAAAGCATCAGTTCTTCAACACTCAGCCTTCTTTATGGTCCAACTCTCACATCCATACAAGACTGCTGGAAAAACCATACTTTAACTAGGAGGACCTTTTTTGCCAAAGTAATGTCTCTGCTTTCTAATGCTCTGTCTAGGTTTGTCATAGCTTTTATTTCAAGAAGCAAGCATTTTTTCATTTCATGGCTGCAGTTACCATCTGCAGTGATTTTTGGAGCCTAAGAAAACAAAGTCTGTCCATTTTTTCCCCATTTATTTGCCATGAAGTGATGGTACCAGATGCTATAATCTTAGTTTTTTGAATGTTGAGTTTTAAGACAGCTTTTTCACTCTCCTCTTTCACCTTCAACAAAAGGTTCCTCTTCACTTTCTGCCATAAGGGTGGTGTCATCTGCATATCTGAGGTTATTGATATTTCTCCCGGCAATCTTGGTTCCAGGTTGGGCTTTACCCAGCCTGGCATTTCTCATGATGTACTCTGAGTACAAGTTAAATAAACAGTGACAATGTACAGCCTTGACATACTCCTTTCCTATTTGGAACTAGTCTGTTGTTCCATGTCCAGTTCTAACTGTTGCTTCCTGACCTGCATACAGGTTTCCCAGGAGGCAGTTAAAGTGATCTGGTATTCCCATCTCTTTAATAATTTTCCACAGGTTTTTGTGATCCATATAGACAAAGGCTTTAGTGCAGTCAATGAAGCAGAAGTAGATGTTTTTTCTGGAATTCTCTTGCCCTGTCTAGGATCAGTTTGATCTCTGGTTCCTCTGCCTTTTCTGAATCCAGCTTGAACATCTGGGAGTTCTTGGTTCATGTACTGTTGAAGCCTAGCTTGAAGAATTTTGAGCATTACTTTGCTAACATGGGAAATTAGTATAATTTTGCATATATTAACTCATGTAATTTATCTAAAATAGACATTGATGGTTAAGAATATTCAGTTAACATATAGAGAAGCCAGAATTTGAACAGATTTTGAGATTTTGTCTCCAGATATCACAATCTTAAAAAATATGTATATGTAATATATATAATGCATATAAATATAATTTTATATAAACATATAAAATATATAAACACCTTACAAAAGAGAATGCTTTCTGGTAAAATAATGTCACATGCATCAGGACATTTGTAATATATTTAATATATAAAGTAATTTTATGAATCTATAAAAATTCACAACCTAAAATGAATTGGATAATAGGTCTGAAGATAGAATTGCCAAGAGATAAATACACAGTATTAATAAGATAAAAAGTTCAATGTCATTCAAAAAGTAGAATTATTTTCCTTGAGTTATAGAAACACAAAAAATGTTTACTTATACAATTTCTTTTTCTCTCTCTCTCTCTCTCTTTTTTTTTTAAATTTAACCAGTAAAATGATAAAAATATTTCAGCTTACTTGCTCTCTTTTATCTGGGCACTATAAGTTTTGTTAAGAGTAGTGATTGCATCTGATTGTGTTTCATGATTTTATTATAATGAAAATGAGGAGTTTTTAAAGGATAAGGAGACAATATTTTAAGAAGTCTAATTCCAAAGTGGTGTGAAGAATGAAATAAAGCCTGATTTTAGGACAGACGTGATCCTATGATGATACCTATGATACTAATTATTGATGGTCTAAGTTATAAAAATGACAATGGAAAATCAGAAGCAAGGGAACCAGGCGATATTTCTAAAGAAGAATAAACAAAGCATAGATGTAGTAGTTAGGAAAATAAATACTGTATAGTACAGCATCCAATGGAGTTTCTCACACTGTTAAACAAGGCTCTTGGTGAACTGCCTTTCATAAATCACCATGGGTCAACCTCTGTCACTGAAATATCAAAGTTCAATTTGACAACACAAAATTAGTGAGAATCACATTAACCATCTGACGTTACCATTATACCACACCAATGTTAATTTTTAAATCTGAAGTTATAAATGGAATTTCTGTGAAGATGTATTTAATCTCTCAACATCACAGTTTCATAGTGTTGAGAAATCTGAGTGGGAAAATACAGTGTAATTAAAACTTGCCAAATAAACAAAGAATCTAAGCAAGAGGGTTCACTACATAATTTGAATGTTTATGGACATGAAGCTAAGCTTGAGTGCCAAACCCAATTTACATTTATTTTTACAGTCAGTCCAATGGATATCTGTGTCAGAAGAATCCTCCTTTCAGGGGGAAAAGTAATTTTCCTAGAGGCAAAACTGTTTCTGTAAGTACTCCTATCCTTTATTTCTGTGGTTGTAAAGTGAACTAACACCACTACTGCTTATATACACAACTTTATATTACCTACTATATTTGTGTGTGTGTGAGTTAGCTGCTCAACCATGTCCATCTCTTTGCAACATCACGAACTGTTTAACCCATTAGGCTCCTCTGTCCATGAAATTCTCCAGGCAAGAATACTGGAGTGGGTTGTATTCCCTTTTCCAGAGGATCTTCCTGACCTAGGACTTGAACCTTGGTCTCCTGCATTGAAGGCAGTTTCTTTACCATCTGAGCTACCAGAGAAGCCCAGTATATTTTTAAAGCTTTCCAATAAGACCATCTGGCAAGTGTGTTACTTGTGGATATGTAATGTGGTTTTGGACTTCCTGGCTCTGATCTACTTTAAGTTGATTTAGTTTCCTTCTCAGGAGACAGTAATGGAAGCTGCTCTATGGAAATATTGTGAGGATTAAATGAATGAATATATGCAAACTGTGTAAAAGAAGGTCTGGCAAGTGATTCAGTTCAGTTCAGTTGCTCAGTCATGTCCCACTCTTTGCAACCCCATGAATTGCAGCACACCAGGCCTCCCTGTCCATCACCATCTCCCAGAGTTCACTCAGACTCATGTCCATAGAGGCAGTGATGCCATCCAGCCATCTCATCCTCTGTCGTCCCCTTCTCATCATGCCCCTGATTCCTCCCAGCATCAGTCTTTTCCAATGAATCAATTCTTCACATGAGGTGGCCAAAGTACTGGAATTTCAGCTTTAGCATCATTCCTTCAAAAGAAATCCCAGGGCTTATCTCCCTCAGAATGGACTGGTTGGATATCCTTATGGTCCACGGGACTCTCAAGAGTCTTCTCCAATACCACAGTTCAAACACATCAATTCTTTGGTGCTCAGCCTTCTTCACAGTCCAACTCTCACATCCATACATGACCACAGGAAAAACCATAGCCTTGACTAGACGGACCTTAGTCGGCAAAGTAATGTCTCTGCTTTTGAATATGCAAGTGGTTAGCCATGTATAAATATTTGCAGTCTGCTTCTTCTCCAATACCACAGTTCAAACACATCAATTCTTTGGTGCTCAGCCTTCTTCACAGTCCAACTCTCACATCCATACATGACCACAGGAAAAACCATAGCCTTGACTAGACGGACCTTAGTCAGCAAAGTAATGTCTCTGCTTTTGAATATGCAAGTGGTTAGCCATGTATAAATATTTGCAGTCTGCTATTATTATTAATTTATTATATTTTTCTTAAATTTTCATGGATATATTACTATCAGATAGTAGTGCTAAAAGATTCAAGGTTGCACTCCTTATTGATCAAGAGAATGATTCTATCACTCAAAGCACAGGAATTATTTTCAGACTGATGTTGGGCTTCCAGCTCGGCTTCCTACTAAGTGTGAATACCTGAGCAAGTATTAAACTTTCCAAATCTCATGTATCTAATAATATGGTCATATCACCTATCTATGTTGTTTTGAGGACTAATTGCATACATGCTAGCTACTTGACCATTTCTGGACATGGTAGTTATTTGTTTGTTTTACTTCTATATTGTTTGTTAAATGTGAGACTTTCAAAATAAATAAAAGTGAATATGAACCATTGAAGAACTATGCCAAAAAGATCTTCATGACCCAGATAATCAGGAACATATGGTCACTCACCTAGAGCCAGACATCCTGGAATGTGAAGTCAAGTGGGCCTTAGGAAGCATCACTATGAACAAAGCTGGTGGAGATGAAGGAATTCCAGTTGAACTTTATCGAATTCTAAAAGATGATGCTCAATATGCCAGCAAATTTGGAAAACTGAGCACTGGCCACAGGACTGGAAAAGATCACTTTATTCCAAGCCTAAAGAAAGACAATGCCAAAGAATGTTCAGTCTACTGCACATTTGCACTCATCTCACACACTAGTAAAGTAATGCTCAAAATTCTCCAAGCCAGGCTTCAGCAATACGTGAACAGTGAACTTCCAGATGTTCAAACTGAATTTAGAAAAGGAAGAGGAACCAGAGATCAAATTACCAGTATCCACTGGATCCTTGGAAAAAAAAACAAGAGAATTCCAGAAAACATCTACTTCTGCTTTATTGATTATGCCAAAGCCTTTGACTGTATGGATTACAATAAATAGTGGAAAATTCTGAAAAGGATGGGAATACCAGACCACCTGACCTTTCTCTTGAGAAACCTGTATGCAGGCCAGGAAACAACAGTTAGAATTGGACATGGAAAAACAGACTGGTTCTAAATAGGAAAAGGGGTACGTCAAGGCTGTATATTGTCACCCTGCTTATTTAACTTCTATGCAGAGTACATCATGAGAAACTCTGGGCTGGAAGAAGCACAAGCTGGAATCAAGATTGCCAGGTGAAATACTGATAACCTTAGATATGCAGATAACACCACCCTTATGGCAGAAAGTGAAGAGGAACTAAAAAGCCTCTTGATGAAAGTGAAAGAGGACAGTGAAAATGTGGGCTTAAGGCTCAACATTCAGAAAACTAAGATCATGGCATTGGGTCCCATCAATTCATGACAAATAGATGTGAAAACAGTGGAAACAGTGTAAGACTTTATTTTGGGGGGCTCCAGAATCACTGCAGATGGTGATTACAGCCTTGAAATTAAAAGACTCTTACTCCTTGGAAGAAAAGTTATGACCAACCTAGATAGCATATTGAAAAACAGAGACATTACTTTGCCAACAAAGGTCCATCTAGTCAAGGCTATGGTTTTTCCTGTGGTCATGTATGGATGTGAGAGTTGGACTGTGAAGAAGGCTGAGCACAGAAGAATTGATGCTTTTGAACTGTGGTGTTGGAGAAGACTCTTGAGAGTCCCTTGGACTGCAAGGAATACAACCAGTCCATCCTAAACAGATCAGTCCTGGGTGTTCATTGGAAGGACTGATGCTGAAGCTGAAACTCCAATACTTTGGTCACATTATGCGAAGAGTTGCCTCATTGGAAAAGGCCCTGTTGCTGGGAGGGATTTGGGGCATGATGAGAAGGGGATGAGAGAGGATGAGATAGCTGGATGGCATCACCGTCTCAATGGACATGAGTTTGGGTAAACTCTGGGAGTTGGTAATGGACAGGGAGACCTGGCATGCTGTAATTCATGGGGTCACAAAGAGCCGAACATGGCTGAGTGACTGAACTGAACTGAACTGAACTACTTGGGAAAACAATCATTTTAAAGCAATTAAAATCCAGGTTCCCACTGAACACTTCTTATGCTTATAGTGGCAGCATCCATAGACCCATCCTTGGACTTTTTCTCTAACTAAAAATACTGAAGATCAGGTCCCAGTAAATAGGCAGTAATTTCATCTGAATTTGGTGCAATTGTGTGCTCTGAATAATTGCTTTCTAGTCTCACAAGTTGCTTTACATCTTCTTCCTTTCTCTGGTCAATTCTACTCTTTCCATCAAAGCAAGTATACTTTAGTACAATCATTCCACCTGTCAAGAAACAAGCACTAAACAGCAACAACTTATCAGTAACTTATCAGTAAAAGAAACTTATCAGCAACTTATCAGTAAAAGCAAATAAGCTCTTCCCAGGTCCAATGGTAAAGAAACAGCATGCCAATGCAGGAGACGGTTTCAATCCATGGGTCAGCAAATCCCCTGGAGAAGGAAATGGCTACCCATTCCAGTATTTTTCCCTGGAAAATTCCATGGACAGAGGAGCATGGGAGGCTAAAGTCCATGGGGCTGCAAAGAGTTGGACATGATTGAGCCCCATCCCCCTCCCATGAACACACAAAAGCAAATAGCTCCTTATGAGCCTAGAAACACGTGATAATCTGTGAATTAAAGACTAAATAAGCTGAAGCCTGAACTGCAACTGGACTTGCTTTGTGTAAGGCCTCTCTTGGCAATTGCCTTGAATAATATAAGCTCTGAGGAATGACTGTTTAATAAAGGAGATGACTCATGCAGACTTAATAAAAGCAGGACACTGTGTGGTTTAAAATAGGGGAAAAAAGGTCACCAAATGTTGTGAGTATTCAGAGAAGACTATTTGACTTGAATTAAGATAAGGAATTAAGTTTATAAAGGAAACACACAAATAAATTTGGAAATAACTAACTCTAGGGGTTAGTTATTAATTAATTGTTTATTTGAAAAACATGCCATTCCCCATAAATTTTTAACATAATCCAGGTTGTGCTTTAGCAAATTTCAACTGGTGTCAGTTTAAAATAATAATATTATTTTATTTTAATTCACTAATTTTATTATTACCATTAAATGAGTGGGGAAGAAATATTAGGTAATCAAGATAACTTATACTATTAATGATTATAATTTACCATTTTTTTACTTGCACAGGAAAACTGTCCCATTTAAGTATTTAAAGTTAATAGTTCAGGTTTGAAAAGTTCCTTTTTGTAAATAGTAATTCTGTGTAATTTTGTGTAAGAGAACTATTGAATTAATAATTTTAATGCTCATACTTATATATGGAAACATAACCCAATAAAAGGTTTATTAGGGATTTTACAGTTAAATTGTGGTCAGACATTCATAATTTCAAGGGACAGTACAATATTTCAACATTCACTAAAACAATGGCTATTATTTTTTTTTTTGAATTAATTTTTATTTTTTTAGTTTGTTTTGCTTTACAATACTGTATTCGTTTTGTTACACATTGACATGAATTAGCCATGAGTGTACATGAACTCCCAATCCCGACCCCCACCTCCACCCTCCCGCCCCACACCCTCTCTCTGGATTATAACTAGTATACCCTGTTTAGATGCTCAGTTATGTTCAACTCTTTGTGACTATGTGGACTGTCGCCCTCATGGCTACTCTGTCCTTGGGATTCTGCAGGCAAGAATACTATAGTGGTTTGCTATTCCCCACTCCAGGGGATCTTCCCAACCAGGCAGCGAACTCATATCTCTTATGTTTCCTGCATTGACAGGTGGATTCTTTATTACTAGCTCTCCTTGGGAAGTCCAACCAGTATATTAAGCTGATGTTTTATTTTGGGAGAATATATCTCAATGCACAAGGAAATGTATTTAACTTTCTCAAGGTAGTCTGATAAACAAAATCAAATGTATTTGTAAAGCTGTCTCAGGCATAGGAAAAGGCCCATATGCATGTGAGAATGAAACTGATGCAATAGTGGGCACTATTAATGAGACAATTTTATGCAACACTGGCTGATGCCATCATGGAATATTTTCAAAGTAAATACAAACAACAATGATAAAAATTACTGAGTATTTCCAATATGCAATGTATTTCCCTTGACACAGGGAGAATTATATAAAGACATCTTTGATAAGCCCTACTTAAACATTTTTCTGACTTTAGTGAGCATACAATCTTAACATGAGGAAAGAATGAACACATATGACTAAATGAATAAATTAAATTCACTTTAAAATCAAGAACTGGGGAGAATTCAAGTTCCAGCAGACACTTTTCAGAAGATAAATATTTTGGGTGATCAAGAGGGGCTTTATAGAGGGAATGGGGCTTGAGAAAATTAACAAAGATTGAAGAATTGATAAAACACATAAATAAAGTCTAAAAAGAAAGTATAAAAGACAGATAAGAAAGAGTACAAAGGGAACTGACTTGTAATAAGCAGAAGCAACACCATAACACCAAATTCCCAAATGTAGATATTATGATATTTGAGCTTTGGCAAATTATGTGAATTGTCAAAATTTATACTGCTGTGAGTGATTGAGGCAGGATTTGAAGTAGGATTCTTTTTGCTAATTACATTAAGTTGCAAAGAAGTGTGTTAATTCAAATGAATATGGATGAAACATACTTCCAAACACATAGCAGTACAATCATATAAATATATATGTATAAACACACCTACATACTGGGCTTCCCTAGTGGCCCAGCAGAAAAGAATACATTTGCAATGCAAGGGACCCAAGTCAATCCCTGGGTCTGGAAGATCCCATGGAGGAGGGAATGACAACCCACTCTAGTATTCTCTCCAGGAAAATTCCATGGACAGAGGAGCCTGGTGGGCTACAGTCCATGGGATTGCAAAGAGTCAGACACAACTGAAGCAACTAAGCATGCATGCATGCACATCAACTTATTATTAAAGGTTGCAATAAGGATTTAATGTCTGTGCTCAGTTTACAGCAATTATATAAAAATAGAGATAGATAAAATATATCAAGTTATGATATTAATATGCTAAAAATACAAAGTCATGACAGATATCAACCTTATAAATATAGATGCAGAAAAAGAGTTGCAGAACACAACAAAACTATTTTAGCAAAAGAAAAGCAAGATGCAAGACAATAAATATATACTGATGAAAGAATTTCACGAAAAAGTTCTTCAAAATTGAATGATGACAATAGATTATAAATTAACTTTGAGCAACAAACACACTAATAAAAAGAAAGCAAATGTTTACTTGTATAAGATGGTTTTAATTTATTGCTACATGAAAATGTTGAACTTCTTTTCACATCTTTGAAGAATTATTTGGAGATTTTATACAGTAAGTAAGACCCATTCTTTTGACTAACTATAGGAAGGACACCCACCTTTATCTTTGGAGGTCACATTGAATATTGGGAATATTAAAAGCAAATAAGCATTCAAAGCAAATAAGCAAATATATAGTGAAAAATAGCATGATTAATATTCTACTTCTCAAAAATTAACAAACCTGCTAAAAGAAGAAGAGATAAAATGAGCATTATAAGTCTTGTGAATAGACCACATACTTCATAAATATTTGAGTAACAAAGTTATATAAAGGCTATTTATGTTCAAGACTAACTTCTAAGATGTCATCAGCCTCAAAGAAATCATAACATTTCCTGATGAAACTTTCTTTTTTTCCCTCAAAAAATGCTGACAGGCCACTTTCAATGGAAAACATGAAATCCTAAGGCATGGTTTGGATTAAAAGACAAAACATAGACACACTCATAAGTTAACATGAATATTGAGTTAGAGCTTCAAGGGAGAGAGAAGGGACTGAAGTAACATGGTTGAGCAGTGATAAGTTGAAGTTTGCTAGAAAAAAATACTTGTCAAAAAGAAATTACCACCCTGGGAGTGATTAAAAGATTTTGAAGGGCACATACATCTAATATTAAACTTTGAAAGTAGTGTTTAAATACAGCTTAACAAATATATATCTTGTTAAGTGGGAGTTTTTGAAGGATTATGGTCCAAATCTCCACCCAGGCTTTAGATATAAAACTCAACTGTGAATGGGATGTCAACAAGAAGAGAGAAATGAAAGCAAGAGAATGTAAGCTTCCGAGGATTTGCAGAAATCTAAGGAAAGGATTTAGACTTCTGACAAAGATATAAAAAGGAGGTTAAAGAAAATTGTATGTAAATCTCAAAGTTAGTCTTTAAGCTGTCATATAGTTTATATTTGGATGGAGAAAAAATGAATATGTACACATCTCTATTCATCCATATATCCATCAAGGTCTTTCAAGAGGAGGTTAATTCTAAATCTTCAAAAGATTAATTATGGTTTCTTCTTTAATTATATTTTCTTCCAGTAAAATATAATTATAATGAATATTTGCATTTGCTATAATGAACTGGCATTTAATATAAGGAACTTCCATGTGCACTGTCCAATTTAATCATCATTCTCATCTTGTAAATTATATTTTACTCTATTTTCCTTTTGAGGAAGTGAAGCTCAGAATGACTAAGTGTCATAACCAATATAACTGGTAAATCTGGGGATCAAATTATGTCCTTTGATATTAAAATCTGTATTTTTACAACCATCTTACTGCATCATCTGATGCTCTATTTGGACTCTCTTTTATTCTTTATAGAACAAGCTCTGATCAATCTTTGGGAAAACTACAAAGTAACCACCTACCCTTCACCTTCAAGTCAGTGTTATTTGTTTATTGAAGTTCAATTGTCTTCTGGCTGCCTAGGACAGCCTGAACAATTCTCTAACTCACGTCTACTTTCATCAAAATTGCCAGTGTCCGTGCCTTTCATATCCAGAATGAATTCCTTGCTTCTGAAAACAAACCTGGTTTCATCACCCTGAGGAATTTCTGAATGCTTATATAACTGAATATTGCTGCTGCTGCTGCTGCTAAGTCGCTTCAGTCGTGTCCGACTCTGTGCGACCCCATAGACGGCAGCCCACCAGGCTCCCCCGTCCCTGGGATTCTCCAGGAAAGAACACCGGAGTGGGTTGCAATTTCCTTCTCCAAGACTCCAATAAGTTATTAATACTTCATGCATTAATGAGTCAGGAAAATAAGCAAGGGTGCTTAAATCCCTCTAAGAACTTTCCCTTCCATATAATATGTATTTTACATATATTACCTAATGTTGGCCTTCAGATTATTATTTTTATTTTTAATGTAAGGAATTGACACATTTAATGAGGCTGGTTTAATATTTTTTCAAGTCCTAGAAACTAGATAGATAAGGCCATCCAATTAATGACAATCATCCATAACTCTGGGCACTGGGGTACATTGTTCTGGGTTTATTAGGGCAAATGAATCCAAAACAAACAAACAATGCCCTCCAACCGCAATGACAGGTTTATTAAAGGTGACCAGCTTTGGGGATGACCTACTCTTTTCCATTTTAAATGAAAATATATATTATGCAAGTTTCCAAATCTATTTGAAAAAAAAATACATGCATTACGGGTATCACAGGTGATGAAGTAAATATAAGGGAGATTTTCATAAAATTCCAATGATATGACATTCCAGTTAACTTCTGATATGTTTAAAATATAGTAAAATAGAGCCTAGCTAAAGGTATAAGAGTAAGAGCTATGCCACATGTTTGTTTTATGCAGAAATCATTCTAACCCAATTCTTCCCAATAGAAATACAAATTATTATAGAAGAAATCTTAGAACATTTCATTTATATGACCTTTAGTAAATGTGGTGCATGAAATTTGATTTCTACAAGTTAATTTGAAAGGACTTAGTTTGGGATATATTCTAGAAGAGAGAAAAGAATTTGCCACACTATCGAAAAATACTGGAGGGCAGTGAAGAAATCAATCACTATGATAAAATGTCAAAGAATATGAGGCTGAATTAGGGTTGTTGTGAAGTCTGATGTGTTTTAACAACTTTATTAAAGCCTCAGAAATGAGAATTGATTGACTTCGGGAATTGAAGTTGCTCCTTCTACATAAAATTATTTAGAAAACACAAATGCTAGTGAATTAGTATGTATCTATTTATTTTCAAAAATAGAAGATTGGCACACCTATTTCATAAGACATTTTCCAGAACTAAGTATCTGGATTTAAATACAAGTTATTAAAATTGCCATTTGATATTGTAGGGGAGGCAAAATTTTACCTCCACGGTCTTGGGTTTTTCAACTGAATCTGAGAATTAAACTGACATAAGACAGATTAACAAGGAAGTACAAATATTTAAGTAAGTTTTTCATGACACAAGTCTTCAAAAGGAAATGAAGCCTCCAAGAAACGATGAACCTGTAAAGACCAGCAATTGTGGAAAGTAGCTAAATTATGAGAGGCAGCTAAAAGAAGACATAAATTATTTTACCAAGGTCTATTTGCACAGAATTGTCTCTGGCTCAATTTCTTATTCTTAATGTTAAGAATGATACTTTCCTTCTAGTACAGGAAGGGCATCTTTCACATGGGAATTTCATCTCTTTCTTTTAAGAAAAAAAAGAAAGGTCACAGTGTTTTTCTTCTATGTACTATTTGCTGTTTGTTTTTGTTTAGTTGCTATGTCATGTCTAACTCTTCTGCAATACTGTGCACTCTAGACTGTCATGCTCCTCTGTCTATGGAATATCCCAGGCAAGAACAGTGAAGTTGGTTTCCATTTCCTTCTCCAAGGGATCTTCTCAACCCAGGGATAGAAGCTATGGCTCCTACTGCTTGTTATGCAACTTTAACTCAAAGTAGTAAATATGCCAAAGTGGCATATTTTGGGATGATGTTAATATATTCTGTTACCTTTTAATATCAAAAGTTTCATTTGTTTAATTTCTCACGGACAGTAAAATGATTGTGCTAGTGGCTAACAATATACTAAATATATCTTATTTGATGATGGAAGACAATGACATGCCTATGTGTTTCATTAAGATTTTCATATTCATTTACCAATGCACAATTTTGCTCTATATTATGCATACCTGATTTAAACCCAGTGATCAAACTGATGAAAACTTACAAAATAATCGGAAACAGAAACCCATGTATACTTTAAAAGTATAGAACTCACAGAAAGAAAGCATTAATTCAGCTAAATAATTTCATATAATATATGTGTATTTAATATCTATAACAATAAATGACTTCTCACCATTAAGAAAAGAAAAATGACTTAATTTTGTTGTTATTCAGTTGCTAAGTCTCGTCCAACTCTTTGCAACCCCATGAACTGCAGTATGTCAGGGTTCCTTGTTCTTCATTATCTCCTACACTTTGCTCAAACTCATGTCCGTTAAGTCAGTGATGCCATCCAACCATCTCATCCTCAGTAGCACCCTTCTCCTACCCTTAATCTTTCCCAGCATGAAGGTCTTTTCAAACGAGTCAGCACTTTGCATTAAGTGGCCAAAGTACTGGAGCTTCAGCTTCAGCATCAGTCCTTTCAGTGAATATTCAGGGTTCATCTCCTTTAGGGTTGACTGGTTTGATATCCTTGCTGTCCAAGGGACTCTCAAGAGTCTTCTCCATCACCTCAGTTTGAAAGCATCAATTCTTCATTGCTCAGACTTCTTTATGGCCCAACTCTCACATCAGTACATGACTACTGGAAAAACCAAAGCTTTGACTATATGGACCTTTGTTGACAAAGTGATGTCTCTGCCTTTTAATGCACTGTCTAGGTTTGTCATGGCCTTTCTTCCAAAAAAAAAAAAAAATTGCAGTAGATATCTTGACATTTTTGCTTATTCATTATTCTTCTGACTAATCACTTCTTTGGTTCTGTAGGAGCCTTCTGAAAAAATGGACTGACTCTTCAGACTTCTCTTTGTGGTCTTGAAAAAGGCATTTTCTGAGATGTTGTGTGAGATCTGTTTACAATTCTCAGTAATTTGCCCTCCAGCCATGGACAGAGAAAACTTACAAATGTGGATGAACTAAATCATCTCCTTGGATTAGGCCAAATTATTCAGTTGTCTTTATCTTAATGTACAAAGAAAAATGTATACAAATTTAATACAAAGAGCTATACAGCCATACATATTGCTCAGAACATCAAATATCAATTTAAGTAGTTCTTTAAGAGGAGAGAAGTTAAATGGAAATAGCTTGCCCTTTATCCTGGGGTACACTCACCAATTTCTTTCTCATAAACAAAAACAATAAAAGATGATCATGAGTCTGACCCTCAGATTTTGAAAGAGAGTTTTCAATTCAAAATAGCTATATTTCTTCATTTAATAATTAATTTAATGAGACATGATCAAGTTATTTTTAAAAAGTTTTGTCGTTGCAGTCGTATTTTTGTAAAATTAAAATAGTTCATTTTTCCTAATTGTCTAATGATGTGTTAATCATTGTAAAAATTCAAGGCAATGAAGGAAAAAAAAAAAGGAATAAATGTATTCCTTCTTTAATGCTAATGTAGACTAATAAATAGATAGCCAAACGGATAACTTTGCATGAATAAGTTCATTATATGCATGATATTTTTATTTCAAGCATCCCTTTATTTAATAATTTTTATTCATTAGTGATCCCATTCCTCTTTCATCTCTATTGTCCTTTCACCTCCCACATCCCACACATTCCAGAGGTAAAACATGACTCTCCATGTCAGATTTATTATTAACCATTTCCATAATGTGAAATAATAGAAAACATAGTTTTGGGGTTCAGGCATGATACTAAAAATTCTTTCAATTTAACTACTGAAACTAACTCACTGTTTTTAATGATTACATAATAATCCATGTTTGATTATAACAGAATGTATTGTTTTCTCTATTGATGATTAACTTCAGATTCCTTACAGAAAATTTTTTCCTCTCATACCATGCTACAGTGTACATTCTTTCTTCTTATTTCTATGGATAAATTTGCAACAATGGAAATTATTTTAATAGTCATGCCATAAAGCAAACCAAATAATTTTTAAACTATGTATAAATGCACATTTTACTGGCAATGAATGAAAGTGTCATTTTTTCAACCCTGGAATTTCCAGAAGCGATGGATTTATTACTCCTTTTATTGTTGCATGTTTTGTGTGCAACAGAAGATAGCAGATAATATCTCATTTTTTATTCAGTTTGCATTTCTTTAGCTTTTAGAAACGTTAAAGAGCTTTTAGTGACTGTTTTTCCTCTGCACTTTGCTGACTGCCTATTTATGTTTTCCCTTTTTTCTATTGTGTTTCTTTTGTCTTTTTTCCTAATTAACTTTCCAAACTTTGTATTAAACTCATAGCTATTGTCAACTTAGAAAAAAAAGACATAAAATAAGAGTTGCAAGTTCAGTTTTATTAGGGGCAAAATGAAGGCTGCAGTCTGGGACATATCACCTCAGATAGCTCTGAGAAACTGCACCAAAGAGGTAGGAGGGGAGGACAATATATATGTGATTTTGGTGAAAGGGAAATACATGCAATCAAGCATATGTTTTCCAGAAGGTTCTTGCTAATCTTGTGAAGCTTTTATTAGTCAAAAGGAGCAGTTGTTACCATGAAGGACAAAAATGTCCAAACAACAAATTATCCCTCCAGACTAATAAAGAAGTGAAAAGTGAAAGTGTCAGTCACTCAGTCATGTCTGACTCTTTGTGACACCATGGACTATAGCCCTCCAATATCCTCTGTCTATAAAAGTTTCCAGATAAGATTACTGGAGTGTGTAGTCATCCACTTCTCCAGGGGTTCTTTCCAACCCAGGGATCGATCCTGGGTCTCCTGCATTGTAGGCAGATTCTTTGCTATAGGAGCCACAAGGAAAACTCAGTAATAGAGAAATGAGGGAGAATACAATTTAAGTATTGAAAAAATAAATAAATAAGAAGATCTGTGTTACCTGCATTAAGGTGGCACTAAAACAACTACAAATTTCACAAAATTTTCAACCGAATTTCACACAAATTTACAAGAAAAAGTAGAACAGATAAAAATAAAAAAATTTTCCTATATACTGTGAGATAATCTTGTGTATAGCTTATGAAAGACCTTTGAGTTAATCTGAAGGATCCTAAGATTCAGAAAGCCCATGAACTTGCATTATAAAATCAAAAGGTTGGCATTTTTATTAGCTCTATTATGGTTTTAGGAAGACACCCTAAATAGGAGAGAATGGGTAGGCAACAGCCTTGCTACTCATTATTTTACCCTAAGAGTTTCACAGATATATTTTACATAACTGAATTTTGATGCAATAATTACTCATTTTCCTTTCTCATTCATTTATTCCTAGGTTGGTTCCTGTATAGACATGGCTCTACTTAAGTAATGGCAGTTCAGAAAGACTTTGATGCTGGGAGGGATTGGGGGCAGGAGGAGAAGGGGACGACCAAGGATGAGATGGCTGGATGGAATCACTGACTCGATGGACACGACTCTGAGTGAACTCCAGGAGTTGGTGATGGACAAGGAGGTCTGGCGTGCTGCAATTCATGGGGTCGCAAAGAGTCAGACACGACTGAGCATCTGAACTGAACTGAACTGAACTGAAGTTGAAGCAAGTAAATATTATTTGTGAAATGATTGTTCCAAATCATTAATAAACCTAATTTTTAATAGATAATTATGAGAGATAAGGAAGGTTGGTGATTTGAAAATTGCTGTCTTGTGATAAAGAAACATGTGATCCTAACATAGTCATAGTCACAATTACCCTTCTAAATGTAGGCAAGGGATTTGAGTATTTAAGGAATTATGAATTATTGAAAAGTGCTCAGGGCTAAATTGGGTAAGAGTGTCTGTTAAGTGAGCAATCAAGGACTCTGTCACACAAAACACCTCAGCACTAAAAGTGAATTATTTTCAAAAGCAAAATTGAAGAGTCAGTTGAAGAGCAGACCATTGCACAACTTCTGCAACACATTCTTTTCAACAACTAAAAGCATCATATTGGGAAATTAATGAGTTGCTTCAGACAGTCTTAGGAACTGCTTCATCATGAGGACTGCAGGTCACAAAGGGAGCATGATGAGTTTCTTCTTCTGTGATTAAAATTGATCATAAAATAATTAATCTTTTAAGTTGTAAACATATCATACAAAGTTTTAGTGTTTTTGATCATGAAAGACTATGATTATAAATTGTCTTTCAAAGTAACTGTAGCCTATGCAATGTAGAATCTTCAACACTATAAACATTTATAGGAGTAAAGAAGTAACTAACAATGCAGTGAACTAATATTATAAATACTACCTTTAATAGCAGTTCAAATGTGATATATGTTCTTACTGGAGTAAATTGCCATAAAACAGTGAAGTGGGAATATAACAATAAGATATACATCTATACAATGTCATTAAAATAGCTGAAATGAAGAAAGCATCACAGTAATTTTGTCCCTGAATAGCTTGGGGACCAGGCCAATCTTGGCCAGTATTATCAGTAAGGGCACTAAAAGATGTGTGGGTGTGTGGGTGTATGTGTGAGAGAGAGCTAGAGAGAGAGATAAGGCAGAAATGGAGGCAATTTAGCCCTCACTAGGGCAATTCATTATCATGTTGTCAAAGTAATACTAAGCCAGGAGGGGAAATGAATTAAGTGAGGAAGAAAGTAAGTTTGAAAGTCAGGGAAGCAGATCAATCAATGGGTCAAATTAGAGGAATTACAGAGAATAAAATATATAAAACAAGTAAAAAGAGGGTAAGAGTCATATACTTTAAAGTTGGGGAAATATTTCTTCCAATGTTATCTACCATCTGGAATCATTTTTGCACAGGTGACTCATAATTTTTTAAAGCAACTTCATGACCCTGGAAATGTTTGACCCAGGTAGTTACACAAAACTCTTCAAGGAGAGCTACTTCATAAAGCTTATGGATGACAAGTCTGCTACTTTGTCACAGCTATAGACCTTTGAGGCCTAAGCCTTTTTATATTAAAGTGGCAAGGCCTGATTCCTCATTAAATTTGAAGAATTGTTACGTGCATATCTTGAACTGTAAATACATAATCTTGTGCCATTAAATTTTTAAGTTCTTAATTTATACAATAAAACCCAATTTGCAATAAAAATGGCTATTTACTAAGATCTTTTTGTGTTTGGGTGCTTCCCAGGTGGCACAGTGGTAAAGAATCCACTTGTCAGTGAAGGAGACACAGGAAATGTGTGTTCATTCTAGGGTTGAGAATATCCCCTGGAATAGAAAATGACAACCCCCTCCTGTGTTTTTAGCTGGAAAATTCAACAGACAGAAGAGCCTGGCAGACTACAGTCCAAGGAGCTGCAAAGAGTTGGACATGACTGGGCATGCAACATACACTTTATGTTTTAGGAACTTTATGTGTTTTTCGGCTTCCTTACAGAAAAACACATTACAAGGTGAAGGAACTAAATTTTAGTTAAATGGAGTCTCTTGCCAAGAATCATAAACTACAATAGGGCTGTCCAAGGCAGCAGAGGATGACATGGTTAGATAGCATCATTGACTCAGTGGACATGAATTTGAGCGAATTCTGGGAGATAGTGAAGGACAGGGAAGCCTGGAGTGCTGTAGTCCACGGAGTTGAAAAGAGTCAAACATGGCTTAGCAACTGAACAACACCAACCACTTATGGCTGTGTGTCTGCAAAGCTTAGGCTCTATGCTTTGTTTATTTTATCATGCCAATATTGGTATTACTTGCATTACTGTCATTATTAACATATATGCATAATTAAAATATAAACAGATTCAGAAAAGTTTTGTGTAAATCCTCAAAAAAAAAATGTAGAGCAGGCAATTAGGGATATGGAAAACCATTCCCAAACTTCTGAGATAAAATTGTGTGAAACAAGGTGACTCTAGAGCAAGACAATCTAACAACACTCTTTGTTGGGCTCTGTGTCTTTAGCTTGGAGTGGAATTGCCTGCATTTTTGTTCTCTTTTTTAAATTATGTCTTTGTTAGGGCTTTACAGCCCATAGGCTAAACCTGTGTTCAGACATAAACTTCCAAGCTCTGAATTAAGGTTACCAATTTTCCTAGTTTACCTGGGATGGTCCCTGTTGCCTGAGAGTTTTCCTGCTTTAGCAATGAAATTTCAGCTTGAGATATAATATTAGAAGAGGTAAGTAAGAATCAGATTCCAAATGGAATATGTCCTAAAAATGATGTGTGAAGATTTCAAGTTCATGTGGTTCAAATTGTTGACTATTCACAAACAAGATATAATGCCTTTGACTATGCTTATTCTAGAATGAAATTAAAAAAAGAAAACACATTAGATAAAGAGTAATTAAATATCATATACTAAAACATATCTATGGAATCTTGAAAGACGGTATTGATGAACCTATATCCAGGGCACCAGTGGAGATACAGACATACATAGACTTGTGGACGCAGTGTGGGAAGGAGAGAGTGGGACCAGTTGAAAGAATAGCATAGAAACATATGCATTACTGTATGTAAAATAGATAACCAATCAGAATTTGCTGTATGACACAGGGAGTTCAAACTCAGTGCTCTGTGACAATCTAGAGAGGTGAGATAGGGTGGGAAATGGGAAAGGGTTTCTGAGGGAGTGGACATATGTATACCTATGGCTGATTCATGTTGATATATGGCAAAAACCAACAAAATATTTTAAGGCAACTATGGGCTTCCCTTGTGGCTCAGCTGGTAAAGAATCCACCTGCAAGAAGGGAGATGTTGGTTTGATCCCTGGGTTGGAAAGATCCCCTGGAGAAGGGAAAGACTACCTGCTCCAGTATTCTGGCCTGGAGAATACCATAGACTGCACAGTCCATGGGGTTGCAAAGAGTCAGGCACGACTGAGTGACTTTCACTTCACATCCTCAAATTAAAAATAAATAAATAATTATTTCTGTCATCAAAAATCTAATTTCCTTACTTTCTTGTTTATATTAAGAAGCAAACTGCTCAGATCATTAACTTATGTTTGAAAGAAAGCTTTGTTTCTAAATAACTAAAGTTTTAAGAATTCTTTTTCATTTCAGAATTTTCAGTCTGCAGCTTTTAAAAAATACAAATATTTCTAAACATAATATTAAGACTCCAGTGTTTTAGTGTGCATATAAGGCTACAGGATCAATTTCTCTGAGGCAAGAAAACAACACAAAATCATTAGTGTTTTTTGAATGCTGAGAATCTATAAAGAAGATGGAGAGGAAAAAGGAAACATGATAAAGACAGTCAGTGCACATTTTTGATAAAAAATTTGAAGAGACATTTTAAAAGAAAAATATTCCTCCCTACTGGACATGAACACATTCATAAAATTTGATACATATCCAGGATTTATTGATCTAGAAATATTCAAAGAAATTTGGGGGACTTAATGTCAAGAAGACAAGGTAAGAGTTCATTGCCAGAAGATGTCACTTTTATCTTCTTTTTACATGTTCTTTTTGCATTTTATGGATGAGAGTAACATTAACATAATTAACTCTATCAAAAATTCCTAATTCTAGTCAGCAGGAACATGTTTCATTGTAGAAGGTAAAGCCGACATGCATGATGCTATTAACTGCAGTGTTTTGATAGTATCTAAGATTATGGCTTCTGTTCCCATCACTTTATGGGAGATAGATTAGAAACAGTGGAAAAAATGTCAAACTTCATTTTCTGGGGCTCCAAAATCACTGCATATGGTGATTACAGCCATGAAATTAAAAGACGCTTACTCCTAGGAAAGTTATGACCAACCTAGATAGCATATTAAAAAGCAGAGATATTACTTTGCTGACAAAGGTTTATCTAGTCAAGGCTATGGTTTTTCCAGTGGTCATTTATGGATGTGAGAGTTGGACTGTGAAGAAAGCTGAGCACTGAAGAGTTGATGCTTTTTTGAACTGTGGTGTTGGAGAAGACTCTTGAGAGTCCCTTGAACTGCAAGGAGATGCAACAAGTCCATTGTAAAGGAGATCAGTCCTGGGTGTTCTTTGGAAGGATGATGCTAAAGCTGAAACTCCAATACTTTGGCCACCTCATGAGAAGAGTTGACTCATTGGAAAAGACTCTGATGCTGGAAGGGATTGGGGGCAGAAGGAGAAGGGGATGAAGAGGATGAGATGGCTGGATGGCATCACCAACTCGATGGACATGAGTTTGAGTGAACTTCGGGAGTTGGTGATGGACAGGGAAGACTGGCATGCTGTGATTCAAGGGGTTGCAAAGAGTCAGACACGACTGAGTGACTGAACTGAACTGAACTGAAGAAATGTAAGCTGATCTTTAGTAAACAAATACTCCCATGTAGAGTTTATGTGGCTTTTAAATAAATAATTGGTAATATTCTACTGAATTTTTTATTTATCTCAAGTAATTCAATTTCTAAAAGCAATAATCTTTGTGTAACTTTCTTTAGCTCTTTTATTATCAGCCATTTGAGATATTTGGATATTTATTAAATACACACAGCTGCGTGTACATATTATCAACTTATTTTTGTTCACATTTTAAATAAAATGAAACTCAAGAGCAAAAGGCAAGATAACTTTATTTCTTATAAATAAAATTGACACCCCATCAAGTATGAACCATTTTGTGCTATGTTTTCTTCATTTAACAGTTTATCTTGAACCTTTTGTCAAGTCACCACCACATATATGCAACATATATATAGATGGGAGAGTGAAAGGATTGAGTTCCTACAGTATGAACGCCTAGCAACATGAAAGCATCATCTGTGACTTATGGTCTTGAACTAAAGTTAGACAAGTCAAATGATTGTATTTTTTTCCCCATGCCTTTGAAACTTTCTGGGTACAAGAGTAGAGTATAAAACCTCTTTGGTTGAATCAGCAATGTGGTTTGGGAAAGAAGTTGGATTGAGAAGGAAAAATGCTCAAGGTGTAGGTAATGGAGTGACTAATATGATTTATCCTGGATTTTTTAGCCAATAAAGGAAGAAACAGAAGATATCAAGGATGTGAGGGACTATGAAAATCATGCATAGTTCAGTTCAGTTCAGTTCAGTCGCGCAGTCGTGTCCGACTCTTTGGGACCCCATGAATCGCAGCAGGCCAGGCCTCCCTGTCCATCACCAACTCCCGGAGTTCACTCAGACTCACGTCCATTGAGTTGTAAACAATCACATGTGGCTGGATACACCTGTACAGGCAGGCTAGATAACCTTTAGAGGAGTCCGTAAGTTGAAACACTCTTGTCACGGTCAGGAATTTTTATTGACTTGGAGATGTAAGTTAACTCCTTCTCTGAGAGAACTGGTGGGGAACAGCCCCCCCTCCCCGCCCCATAAAGTCAGAGGTGTCAGTTCAGTTCAGTCACGCAGTCGTGTCCGACTCTTTGCGACCCCATGAATCGCAGCAGGCCAGGCCTCCCTGTCCATCACCAACTCCCGGAGTTCACTCAGACTCACGTCCATTGAGTCCATGATGCCATCCAGCCATCTCATCCTCGGTCGTCCCCTTCTCCTCCTGCCCCCAATCCCTCCCAGCATCAGGGTCTTTTCCAATGAGTCAACTCTTCGCATAGGTGAGAGCATAAAACAGTAAAGTAGGCAGACTCTGGTTTTGGGAGCAGATGCTCGGGAACAGGAAGTTTCCTGAGGCTCGATCCCGCCTTTGCGTATGCGGAAGCCTCCTTCCGTGTGACCTTTGCCGTGAGCGGAGTTCCTCACAGTGGCTCCCAGCAGGAAGGAATAGAGATGGAGATGCAGAGAGCAGACTTGTGACACAGTGGGAGAAGGAGGGGCTCAGATGGAGAAAGGAGCCTACAGACCCTCCTGTGTGAGACAGACTGCTAGCGGGAAGGTGCTGTGCAGCCCGTCGCCCTGTCGCAACTCGGGGCCAGTGGAGGGGGGCGGAGAGACAGGGGATATATATATATATATAATTATGACGCATCCACATTGTTGTATGGCAGAAGCCAACAAAACATTATAAAGTGATTTTCGTCCAGTTAAAAAAAAATTAAAAAAAAAACATAAAACACAGGTGCCAAATAAGCCCCTCTTGACCATAGACACCATTAGTACTTTCATCTCCAGGGGATGGGTGTCACTAATACCTCTGGTCACCCCTCACTTCACACACAATTACTGGTCTGGAGGCAACAAACCCACTTTTCAAAATTCTATCCCAGCATCCATGTGGGTAAATTCCAACCGTCTGTTTCCCTGCAGAGGTCAGCTGGGAGTCACAATGGCAGTAACATCGATCCCCCAACTACACTCTACTCCTGCTCATATGGAACCAATTTTTCCTGGTCTCAAGGCCTCTTTTTCATCTGTGGGACCTCAGCATACATGCACCTGCCCTCGAGGTGGGAAGGAAAATGTTCCTTGGCTTACATCATACCAGGTGTTACCTGGGCCAACGATCCTCCCCAGTGCCCCATAAAGGAGTCCACCTCCCGACTGGAGCACGGCGGACATCAGTGGCAGCTGGCCTCGTCCCCTCACCGCCATCCTAAGGCATCACCGGAATGGCAACAGGGGGGATCAATGCCTGTGACCGTGCTCGGTCACGTCTGGCTTTTTGTGGCCCTGTGGACTGTAGCCTCCAAGCGCCTCTGTCCATGGAATTTTTCAGGCGAGAAGAGTGGAGTGAGCTGCTCTGTCCTCCTCTCCAGGGGATCTTCCTGAACCAGAAATCAAACCTGCGTCTCTTGCATTGGCAGGTGGATTCCTTACCACCCAGCCACCCGGGAAGCCCACCTCATTTCATATCCACTGAATTAACCACAGCCAAGTCCACAATGTCTACCATCTTGGGAGAACTTCACACCCAAATAAACCCATTGGCACTCTAAAGTCAGCAGGCACTTGACCTTTAAACCAAGGTCAAAGGTGGCTCCTGTTCCTTCTTAGAAAAAGAATGTGGCTTCTACATCGACAGAGAAAAATCAGCAGTAATCTATTCAAAACAGATCAAATCTTAATAGGGTAACCACAGAGATGTCCTGGCTCCAATCAGTCAAAGAAACCTTTCAGCAGTGGTTTTTGGCTCATAATTACCCCACTTATATGTATTTTCTTAATTCCATTGTTTACTCCTTGCTTTCTCAACTTACTACCCCAGTTTGCTCCTCCCAGTTTAATAAGATAGAAGCCCAACTCCTGATGCAGCAAGGACGCCAGCCTTTAGCCTCTGTGACAGCCTCCTCATACTGCCCCCCCTTAGACATCAACAGCGACTTCCAGCCACTCTCGGGGACAGTGAGCAAGTAATGGACACCCAAGGCCCCTCTTTACCCCAGGGCAGCAGGAGCAGTCAGAAGAAATGAGGCTCATCTCCCCCACGACCTGGGGTCCATGCACTTGAGGCAGAAATGTTAGTTAGGCAGGAAGTTAGCCATGAGCAGTGAGAGGCAGCCCCGTCAGCTGAATGATCAATAGCTGCCTAATCTCACCAAGCTATTTGCCAACCCCATCAGTACACCAAAATGGTCAAAGGACTGGAAAAGTCCCTCACTGGCTGACTGGGAGAACTCTTCCCACTCTGGCACAGGCACACACCTCAGGCTACATGTCCTTAGATAAACTTTGGTGGCCTCTGGGCTCATTTCAGTTCAGTTCAGTTTAATTGCTCAGTCGTGTTCAACTCTTTGCGACCCCATGGACTGCAGCATGCCAGGCCTCCCTGTCCATCATCAGCTCCTGGGGCTTACTCAAACTCATGTCCATTGGGTCGGTGATGCTGTCCAACCATCTTATCCTCTGTTGTCCCCTTCTCCTCCCACCTTCAATCTTTCTCAGCATCAGGGTCTTTTCAAATGAGTCCGTTCTTCTCATCAGGTGGCCAAAGTATTGGAGTTTCAGCTTCAGCATCAGTCCTTCCAATGAATATTCAGGACTGATTTCCTTTAGGATGGACTGGATCTCCTTGCAGTCCAAGGGACTCTCAAGAGTCTTCTTCAACATCACAGTTCAAAAGCATCAATTCTTTGGTGCTCAGCTTTCTTTATAGTCCAACTCTCACATCTCTACATGACTACTGGAAAAACCATAGCCTTGACTAGACAGACCTTTGTTGGCAAAGTAATGTCTCTGCTTTTTAATATGCTGTCTAGGTTGGTCATAACTTTTCTTCCAAGGAGCAAGCATCTTTAATTTCATGGCTGCAATCACCATCTGCAGTGATTTTGGAGCCCAAAAATGTTCTGGGCTCATTAAATGTTCATAAATATTCTATGAATATATACATCTAATTATAACAGACTGAATTATGGGAAGGTCATGCTCAGTAGAGCCTCTTATTATATAACTTACAACTGTCAATTAAGACTATCAATCAGTGACCCCCGGGATTGTGCAAAAAGTGTTGTCTTAAAAACTCTATACCCTGGCCCCCAGGGCTGTTTTCCTCCTTGGCCTGGCCCACCACTCTCTTGAGGTGTTGTCTCTCTTCTTTCTTTATCTTCCATAAGCTCTCTTGCAACAGGTAAGCCCTCAGATTCTTCTTTGCATCTTTACCAGGAACCAAGGCCCACAGGAAGAGGGATCTCCAGATGCTCTTCCACTAACACTAACAACACTGTAAATCAACTCAGTTCAGTTCAGTTCAGTTGCTCAGTCGTCTCCGACTCTTTGCGACCCCATGAATCGCAGCATGCCAAGCCTCCCTGTCCATCAACCAACTCCCGGAGTTCACTAGAACCCAATAAAAATTGTTAAAATTCAATAATTACAACAAGACAATACACTTCACTAAATTCATCAACACACACACAAAAAACCCAAGAGTTGAAAATTCATGTGCTAAGCCTCCAACATAAAAGACTAGGAATAGGAGACTAGACGGTGGAGGAGCCGGTGGGCAGGGAGCACATCTCTCCATGGATGCAGCAGAAGGCATCCGCAGAGGCAGGAGGTCTCGCAGAGCCCCACCTGAGAGCGGGCTGCGGTCCCTGACCGCTGGAAGGAGTGTGTAGACCCACAGGAAACCCGGGAGGACGAAGGAAGGCGGGAAAGAGGAGGAGAGTGAGCGGGACTGGGCCTGCCCCGCAGGGAGGGATGGAAGCAGGAGTCAGAGCCCCGCTGGGGGGGTGCTTCCGGACAGAGGGGAGGCATTGGAGGCTGTCGGAGGGCCCAGCGGCCGGGCTGCGGCAGGCTGAAAGGAATGAGGACCAAAGGGTAATCCTTGCCACCGCCTGACGCCCTCTGGACAAGGACGCAAGTCCCCTGGACTGCGGGACAGCGGAGAGCAATCCCAGGGCGAGGCGCACTGTGACGGCCCCAGGGGACGAGAGGAGGCGGTCCGCCTTGGGGGAGCTGGGGGCCATGGGGCAGGGCGACGCTGCCGAACCGCATCCAGAGTGCGGGGCCGCCACTGCGGCCTCTCCGCACGGGCAGCTGGCCAGGCGAGAAGGACCCACCCAGGAAGGGTGGCCCTTTCCCTCCCTGGTGCGGTGAGAACTGGAGAAGGACTTCAGCCAGGGGGGCGCCCTCTAACTGCCTGAAAGCGGCAAGCCACAGGGAAGGACCAGCCAAAGAAGGTCTTTGAATGCTAGCTGCCAGAGCCTAGAAAAAGAGTCCCCCAGAACCAGGGCTCCTGCAGCTGAGGCGACCAGCATCCCTGCACGCGCAGCCCTGCCAGGGTCCCTGCGATCCAGGCAGCCGGGTCACCTCCACACCCAGCACTCCCGGGGGGCAGACCCAGGGCCTCCGGGGCAGCCTCAGGAGCAAAGTCCTGCAGACAGTCCACCCGCAGGGGTGGAGACTGAAGCCAGGGGCAGTGCGGCTAAGGAAGGCGATGGAAACACTTCCCACCAGTGCACAAGCTGCAGCTTAAGTCCGCACGATCAGCTAGGCAGACTGTGTCTGTGGAGTGTGTGAAAGGACAATGAGAGTTCCCACAAAAGAGAGCACACCAGCTCTGCCACCTGCGGACTCTGAAGGCAAGAATACGCAGCAACGGGACCGGATTAGAATCGGAGCTGTCCCCACAGCAGGTCCAGAAACCAGCCAGCACTGGAGGGCATTGTGAGGAGGCAGAGGCAGACTGACTCTCAGTGAGGGAAAGAAAGCTGACAGCTGGGAGTCAAGAAAAATACTTCCTCTTATTCTTATATTCTGATTTGTTCTGTGGTTGGTTCTGGATATTTCTCTTTTTTTCCTCTCTTGCTGTGGTTATTGATTTTATTACTATTAACTGCTTAAGCTTTTTTAAAAAAATTTATTTATTTCTTAATTGAAGGGTAATTGCTTTACAGAATTTTGTTGTTTTCTGCCAAATATCAACATGAATCGGCCATAGGTGTACATATGTCCCCTCCGTCTTTAACCTCCCTCCCCACCCCACCCCTCTAGGTTGTTGCAGAGCCCCTGTGTGAGTTTCCCGAGTCATACAGCAAATTCCCGTTGGCTATCTGCCTTACACGCGCTAATGTTACTCTCTCTCCATAGTCTCACCCTCTCCTCCCCTCGCCCGTGTCCATAAGTCTGCTCTCTATGTCTGTTTCTCCACTGATGCCTTGCAAATAAATTCATCAGTGCCATCTCCTAGATTCCATATATGTATATACACACACATTAATATACGATCTTTATCTTTCCACTTAAGCTTTTGAGGACTCTTTCTTTTTAAATCACACTTTTTATTTCCTTCATTTACTTCTGTGTTGGCTTTTTGCAGTTCTGTGGGGGTTTTCTTTCTTTTTATTTTTCCTTTTCTTTGTTTTCTTATTCTTTTCCTGCTGTAGTTATTCTTTTCTGTATATATATGAGCCTTTTTAATGTACTTCAGTTTCACTTTTTCTACCCTTCTTGGCTTCCTTTTCTCTCTTTCTTCCTCATGTTCATTACTTTGGCTCTCTTTGCAGGGCGCCCACTTGGCACCCCGCTTTGGTTTGTTTTCCAGTTTGTGTTTTAGTTAGTCTTGTTTTTAACTGGTTGATATGATTTTTTATTTTCTTTGTTCAGCGGGTCACTCTCTTGTACTCTCTTTTCTCTGGACTGTTTTGGTTTTGTTTGTGTGTGTTCCATTGTTCCTGTTATCATTTCTCTGATTTTGCATTTATCATTTGTCATGCAAACACGGTGACCCGAAACTTTGGGGATGTAAGCTTATTAGCAATACGATCCTAAGAACAAGAAACATCCAGGAGACAACCTAACTCTGCACCTAAAGCAACTGGAAGAAGAAGAACCAAAACACCCGAGTTTCCTAGAAGGAAAGAAATCATGAAGACCAGAGCTGAAATAGTTGAAAAAGAAATGAAGGAAACAAGAGTAAAGATTAATAAAACTAAAAGCTGATTCTTTGAGAAGATAAATGGAATTAACAAACTTATTAGCCAGGCTCATCAAAAAGGGAGAAGAATCAAATCAACAAGATTAGAAATGAAAAAGGAGAGGCCACAACAGACAACACAGAATTACAAAAGTTCATAAAAGACTGTTACGAGCAACTCTATGCCAATAAAGTGGACAACTTGGAAGAAATGGATAGATTCTTAGAAAAGTTCAACCTTCCAAGACTGTACCAAGAAGAATTAGAAATTACGGGCAAACCAATTACAAACACTGGAATAGAAACTGTGATCAAAATCTGCCAAAAAAAAGAAAAAAAAGCCCAGAGCCAGATGGCTTCACAGGTGAATTCTATCAAATATTTAGAGAAGAGCTCATGCCTATCCTTCTGAAACTCTTCAAAAAATTGCAGAGGAAGCAATGCTTCCAAATTCATTCTGTGAGGCAACAATCATCCTGACACCAAAACCAGACAAAGACATCACAACAGAAAGAAAACTACAGGCCAATATCACTAATGAACATAGATGTAAAAATTCTCAACAAAATTCTAGCAAACAGAATCCAATAACATATTAAAAAGATCATACTACATGATCAAATAGGCTTTATGCCAGGGATGCAAGGATTCTTCAATATGTGCAAATCAATGTGATACACCATATTAACAAATTGAAACATAAATACCATATGATAATCTCAATAGATGCAGAAAAAGCTTTCAACAAAATTCAGCACCCATTTATGGTAAAAACTCTTCAAAAAACGGGCGTAGAAGGAACCTACCTCAGCATAATAAAGGCCATATATGATAAGCTGACAGCAAACATCATTCTCAATGGTGAGTAATGAAAGCATTCCCTCTAATATCAGGAACAAGACAAGGGTGCCCACTCTCACAGGCATCATTCAACATGGTTTTGGAAGTCCTAGTGACAGCAGTCAGTGAAGAAAATGAAATAAAAGGAATCCCGACTGGAAAAGAAGTAAAATGCTCACTGTTTGCAGAAGACATGATACTATACACAGCAAAATCTAAAGATACTATCAGGAAATTACTAGAGCTAATCGGTGAATTTAGGAAAGTCACAGGATACAAAATCAATACACAGAAATTACTTGCATNATATACAAAGAGAAACTCAAAATGGATAAAGCCATAATGTAAGACCAGTCAGTCAGTCAATTCAGCAGTCATGTCTGACTCTTTGCAACACCATGGACTGCAGCATGCCAGGCTTTCCGTCCATCACCAACTCCTGGAGCTTTCTCAAGCTCATGTCCATGGAGTTGGTGATGTCATCCAACCATCTCATCCTCTATTGTCTTCTTCTCCTCCTACCTTCAATCTTTCCCAGCATCAGTGTCTTTTCCAGTGAGTCAGTTCTTCACATCAGGTGGCCAAAGTATTGAAGCTTCAGTTTCAGCATCAGCCCTTCCAGTGAATATTCAGGACTGATTTCCTTTAGGATAGACTGGTTTGATCTCCATGAAGTCCAAGGGTAAGACCAGAAACTATAAAAGTCTTAGAGGAAAACATAGGCGGACCAGTCTGTGAGATAAATACAGCAAGATCCTCTATGACCCATCTACTAGAGTAATGGAAATCAAAAAAAAAAAAAAAAAGTGGAACCAAATTAAACTTAAAGGCTTTTGCACAGCAAGTTCAGTTCAGTCTTCAGTCATGTCTGACTCTTTGCAACCTCATGAACCATAGCACACCAGGCCTCCCTGTCCATCACCAACTCCTGGAGTATACCCAAACTCCTGTCCATTGAGTGGGGATGCCATCCAGCCATCTCATCCCCTGTCATCCCCTTCTCCTCGTGCCCCCAATCCCTCTCAGCATCAGGGTCTTTTCAAATGAGTCAGTTTTTCACATCAGGTGGCCAAAGTATTGGAGTTTCAGCTTCAACATCAGTCTTTCCAATGAACACCCAGGACTGGTCTCCTTTAGGACTGGTTGGACCTCCTTGCAGTCCAAGGGACTCTCAAGAGTCTTCTCCAACACCACAGTTCAAAAGCATCAATTCTTCAGCACTCAGCTTTCTTTATAGTCCAACTCTCATATCCATACATGACCACTGGAAAAACCATAGCCTTGACTAGACGGACCTTTGTTGGCAAAGTAATGCCTCTGCTTTTGAATATGCTATCTAGGTTAGTCATAACTTTCCTCCCAAATAGTAAGCATCATTTAATTTCATGGCTGCAGTCACCATCTGCAGTGATTTTGGAGCCCAAAAAAATAAAGTCTGACACTGTTTCCACTGTTTCCCCATCTATTTCCCATGAAGTGATGGGACTGAATGCCATGATCTTTGTTTTCTGAATGTTGAGCTTTAGCCAACTTTTTCACTCTCCTCTTTCACTTTCATCAAGAGGCTCTTCAATTCTTCTTCACTTTCTGCCATAAGGGTGGTATCATCTGGATATCTGAGGTTATTGATATTTCTGCCGGCAATCTTAATTCCAGCTTGTGNTAGTAAGCGTCTTTTAATTTCATGGCTGCAGTCACCATCTGCAGTGATTTTGGAGCCCAAAAAAATAAAGTCTGACACTGTTTCCACTGTTTCCCCATCTATTTCCCATGAAGTGATGGGACTGAATGCCATGATCTTTGTTTTCTGAATGTTGAGCTTTAGCCAACTTTTTCACTCTCCTCTTTCACTTTCATCAAGAGGCTCTTCAATTCTTCTTCACTTTCTGCCATAAGGGTGGTATCATCTGGATATCTGAGGTTATTGATATTTCTGCCGGCAATCTTAATTCCAGCTTGTGGTTTATCCAGCCCAGTGTTTCTCAGGATGTATTCTGCATATAGGTTAAATAAGCAGAGTGACAATATACAGCCTTGACATACTCCTTTTCCTATTTGGAACCAGTCTGTTGTTCCATGTCCAGTTCTAACTGTTGCTTCCTGACCTGCATACAGATTTCTCAAGAGGCAGGTCAGGTGGTCTGGTATTCCCATGTCTCTCAGAATTGTCCAATTTATTGTGATCCACACAGTCAAAGGTTTGGCATAGTCAATAAAGCAGAAAGAGATGTTTTTCTGGAACTCTTTTTTTTTTTTCAATGAGCCAGCAGATGTTGGCAAATTGATCTCTGGTTCCTCTGCCTTTTCTAAAACCAGCTTGAACATCTGGAAGTTCACGGTTCACATATTGCTGAAGCCTGGCTTGGAGAATTTTGAGCATGACTTTGCTAGCATGTGAGATGAGTGTAATTGTGCGGTAGTTTGAGCATTCTTTGGCTTTGCCTTTCTTTGGGATTGGAATGAAAACTGACCTTTTCCAGTCCTGTGGCCACTGCTGAGTTTTCTAAATTTGCTGACATATTGAGTGCAGCACTTTGCAAAGGAAACTATAAACAAGGTGAAAAGACAACCTTCAGAATGAGAGAAAACAATAGCAAATGAAACTGACAAAGAATTAATTTCCAAAATATACAAGCAGCTCATGCAACTCAATACCAGAAAAATTAACAACCCAATCAAAAAGTGGACAAAAGACCTAAACAGACATTTCTCCAAAGAAGACATACAGATGGTTAACAAACACATGAAAGATGCTCAACATCACTCATATTAGGCAAACGCAAAGCAAAAGTACAATAAGCTGTCAACTCACACCAGTCAGAATGGTCATCCTTAAGAAAATCTACAAACAACACATGCTGGAGAGGCTATGGAGAAAAGGGAACACTCTTGCACTGCCTATGGAATGTAAATTGATACAGCCACTGTGGAAGACAGTATGAAAATTCTTTAAAAACTAGGAATAAAACTACCACATGACCCAACAATCCCAGTACTGGGCACACACCCTGAGAAAGACATCACTGAAAAGGACACAGGAACCCCGGTGTTCACTGAAGCACTGTTCACAACAGCCAGGACACAGAGTCAAGCTATGTATCCATCGACAGATGAATGGAGAAAGAGGCTGTGGTACATATGGAATATTACCCCGCCATAGAAAGGAACGCATCTGAGTCCGTGTAGTGAGGTGGTTGAGTTCATTATACAGAGTGAAGTCAGAAAGAGAACAACAAATATCATATATTAACACTCTATATGTAGGGAATCTAGAAAGATGGTACTATTTGCAGGGCAGCCTGGAGACACAGAGGACAGTCTTATGGACCTGGGGGTGGGGGAGGAGGGAGCGGGACAGATGGAGAGTGGCATGGAGACTTGCACACCGCTGTGCATGAAGCAGCCAGCCAGCGGAGTTTGCTGCGGGACTCAGGGAGCTCCGCCGGGGCTCTGTGATGACCCACGGGGGTGGGGAGGGAGGCTGGAGGGAAGTTCGAGCGGGAGAGGACACAGGTATGCCTAGGGCTGCTTCACGTCGATGTGCGGTGGAAACCAGCATGGCTCTGTAAAGCAATTGCCCTTCCATTAAACATAAATTTAAAAAAATCAGAAATGAGGTGATTCTAGAACTTTAAGTTTTCTAAGATTGAGCACGAAAGCCAGGGTGGTGGCTTTCGACCGGAAGCATCTTGTCCCCCAGGGGATGTTTAACAACCTCCTCGGGTGCTTCGGGTTCCTCACACTGTAAGTGCCACGAGCACGTAGTAGGTGGAGGCCAGAGTACCGCTACCTTCCCACACGCCCGGGACAGACCTTCACACCAAAGAGCTCTCTGGCCGCAAATGTTAGTGGTGCCGCAGGTGAGACACCCTGAGCTATGAGGCCTCTCTTAATTGCCACCCAGGGCAAGCGGAAGGCTTTCTTTATCTGGACAAAATTTAAAGGAACAATGCAAGACAAAAAAGAAATCTGCTTTTTAATTTTTTTCCCCTACACTGATATGTTTGACATAATCAACATATATCAGACATATATATAAACAAAACCAAGGGTTGGTTCTTCAATGAGATACACCAAGAAAAAGAACGAACTATCTTAGGAATAAAAAAGTACATATAAATATCTACAGAAGCAGCAGGAATTGAAAGGCAATAAGGGGACACTATGAGCTCTATGATAATAAATTTGAAAACATCCAAAATTAAACAAAATTGATGAATTCCTAGTAACACTAATTGCCAAAGCTTTCTCAAGAAAATGTAGGTATTCAGAATAGTTCTTAACCAAGATAACAGAAAGCTTATTTCATGCATAAACGTTTACACACATGTTCATCGCAGCCTCTTCTGTTTGTTCTATTATTTTAAATGAAGCTGGAGGAATTTAATAATTACACCCTTCAATATGGTTCGCTTCATTGCATGGCTGTTACAAACTCAGGGGTCAAGTTCCCATGCTTAGGAGAAAGATGTCCTAAGTATGTTAGCAAAGTGTATCATTACATCTTAAAACTATTTACTTTAACCATGCAAGATCACAGAAGCATTTAAAATAACTTTTAACCATGCACAATTAATCTGATAGCAGCTTTTGTCATAACAGCTGAAAACTAGAAACTACCCAGATGTTCTTCGGTAGCAATACCTATGCTACACCTACACCAAGAACCACCACTCAGCAACATAAAGGAGCAAAATGTCAATTCATACAACTGGAAGGAAACTCAAGAAAATTATGCAGAGTGAAAAAAATTAATTGTGAAAGGATACACACTGCATGATTTCATTCGAGTAGCATTCATTCAATATCAGGAGAGACAAAAGATTGGTGATTGCCAGCATGAGGAACTCCGCCCGTGGCAAAGGTCATGAGGAAGGAGGCTTGGCATACGCAAAGGCGTGATCAAGTCTCAGGAAACCCCCTGTTCCCGAGCATCTACCCCCAAACCAGAGTCTGTTTTATGCTCTCACCTACACCTCTGACTTTACGGGGGGCTCTCCCCCAAAACCAGTTTTCTCGGAGAAGGAGTTAACTTGCAGCTCCAGATAATAAAAATTCCTGGGTGTGACAAGAGTGTTTCAGCTTACGAACTCCTCTGAAGGTTATCTAGCCTGCCTGTATAGGTTCGTCCGGCCAAATGTGATTATTTACAGCCTCCCAACAGCGAGAGGCAGGAGATGCTTTAGACTTACTAAAGGCAGATTCTTTTGGGAAGTTAGAATTTATTAATATAGTGGGTTGATTAGGAATTATATTGGTGAAGGGTTTTTCATTTGTTGTGCCAATAATTGCTACTAATTCTCTGTCCTGGGTGTGACAGTGTGTCTCGGGTCAAACCTCTCTGCTGGCAAACTAGCTTGTATGATAGGGTTATCCATACTCCTGCCACTACGGAGCACATGATTGTTTACTACCTCTCAACCATAAACAGCACAGAGTTTGGGGTATTTTGAAGGTCTTAATTAGCATAGGGCTTTTCTCATTGTTGAGTCAATGATTGCCGCCAGGCCTCCATGTCCTTAGGTACCTGGGAATATATTAATCAGTGTATTTGGAATATAGAAAAAGAAATATAGCAGTTTTTGATGTTAGCAATACTAGATTTGTTGTTAATGAATTTTCTTCTTTGTTATAGATCACTGTACTTTGTTATAAATTACTGTGTCCTTGCTGTGTAAAAATGTAACTTTATCATTATCTTAAGACTAAATAGATCTTAAGGGTAACATTGGTGAAAGGATTTCATTTGTTGGGCTGATGTTTTGTTGCTAAATCTTCATATTCCCTGCCCTTATAATGAATATAACCAGCATATAAGANTGGTTATACATTTTTCACATGCTTCTGAGTATTCTTAGTTTTTAATTATATTGAATGTTTCTGTCATGGAAATAGACAATTTAAAATTTCCTTTTTGGAACAGAACCACATTTTATTGTTTCAATTCCACATAGTTGTTTTGGTTTTACTCTAACAATAATTTCCTAAATTCTCATCATAAAGGGAAGAAGGCCATAAAGTGCATAAACAAGCTACCCTTGGATACCCTTGGATAATGTATGTTAATTTCAATATCACAGGCAAAAACTGAGATACAGCATCATTCCTAACAAAATCTTTATTACAGATTTTATTTCAGATGCTGGAAGGAACTTGGAGTTGACAAACCCAGAAATAGTAAAATTACATGCCAAACACTAGAAGAGAATTTCAGTTCATACACATAGACTTTTATATGGATTTTATAAATTGACAGGGCAAGGTTATGATAATTTAGATCAAAGACCTAAGTAAAGGGCATTCGTTAAATAGTAAGTCAAACATTTGAATTAAAAAAAAAATCTCTTATTCACCTCTCTTTGATGCTAAAGAGGAAACCCTCTAAACAAACTTATGGCTCAGTTCAGTTCATTTACTTAGTCATGTCTGACTCTGCGACCCCATGGACTGCAGCACGTCAGGCCTCTCTGTCCATCACCAACTCCTGGAGTTTACTCAAATTCATGTCCATTGAGTTGGTGATGGATACCAGTGGGGAAATGGGAAAGAGATAAACAGAGATGGGAACTGACATATACACACTATTATTTATGAAATAGATAACTAATAAAGACCTACTGTATAGCAGTAGGAACTCTAGTCAATATTCTGTAATGACCTATATGGGAAAATAATTTATAATGAGTAGATATATACATTGTTGCTGTTTAGTCACTAAGTTGTGTCCAACTGTTACCTCATGGACTATAATCCACCAGGATCCTCTGTCCATGGAATTTCTTAGGCAAGGTGGGTTATCATTTCCTTCTCCAAGGAATTTTCCAGACTCAGGTATCAATACCATGTCTCCTGGCAGATTGGAAGGCAGATTCTTTACCAGGGAAACCTGGATATATGTATATGTATATGTATATGTATATGTATATGTATATGTATATGTATAACAACTTTACTGTATGGTAGAACTAACACAACATTGTTATTAACTATGCTCCAAAAACTATTTTTCAAAAAAGAGGAAGTTTGCTTAGCTAGACAGAGGATAATGTCTAAATGGATATTGTTCATACAGGTGGCAGATAGCTGGCAATATCCCAGGTAAAGAGTCAGATTGAATGTAGAACAGAAAGTCACAGATTTAGGTGTTCCGAAAATGCAACTGAACAAAAGCATATGTTTAGGCCCATATGGGTGCAAAGACTTCATCGGTGAGTTTTGATACCAGGAAGCAGGACCTCAGACATACCAGACACAGTCAGAGACCAAAGACAAGATTTCATTCTCTATAAAACACAGTGGAAAGTAGGAAAATAAAACAAAACAAAATAGTGTAAGATTTCATTTCTAGAACATTATGTAAAACAGGTCAGAAAATTCAAATAAGGAGCAAGGCAGGGAAAAAGCTTTTGAAACAAAAATGAACCCCTCCATATGAGAACTGGCATCAAAGTTTCAAGTCTGGAAAGGATCAAGTCTGCTCGGAGTGTAAGTCACTTAATCTTCAATATAGACCTCTTTAAAATTAGTAAAGGAGTTTAAGAGCATGAACTATAGAGGCAGACTCTCTGGTGGAATACTATTTTCTAGCTGTGCAACCATGGGCAAGTTACTTGATTACTTAACTTGGCATCACTTCCCTTTTCTTATTTGTAAAGTGTGAATCATAAAGTAGCTACATCATAGGTGTGTTAGGGAGATTCATTAATTTGCACAATGCCTAGTGAAAACCTGTCTACTGTGTGTGCTATGTAGTATTTGCTAAATAAACTAAATAATTCCAGTGTTAGTCGCTTATTGTGTCTGACTGTTTGGGACTCCATGGACTGTAGCTTACCTGCCTCCTCTGTCCATGGGATTCTCCAGGCAAGAATACTGCAGTAGGTTGCCATTTCTTTCTCCAGGGGATCTTCCAGACCCACAGATAGAACCCAGGTCTCATCTCCAGAAAAAGTTCATTGGTTTAAACAACTTGCAATAAAAATTGGTTGTAGGTATTTAATGACACCACACCCCAAAGAATTAATGTAATTATGAGCTTGACTTGGCTATCAGGAAGCAGCAAAAATGTCCTCCAAGGATGTAAAATATTTAATGTAGAGACCACACAGGAAAATAATTCAAGTGGTTATAAAAAGGTAAAAAAACTTGCTTTGAGCTTAGGGGAGCAAAAGTGGTAAAGGCAGCTCTATTTACCTATGGTAATGATGTTACTTTCATTTAAAACTCTTGCTAATTATGAACTTGAAGTCTATGGGGACTATATATTAAACCAAAAGATAAATAGATGCTGTCCATGTATGAAGAGCTTGGGTTATTTGAATAAGAAGGGAGCAATGTAATGTTAATCACATTAAGAAAGCAACATTTAAACTGAAATTATTAATTATTAGATGAAGGCATGCTGTGTAAGTGGGAAGTAAATGAACAGACTGCAAATTTTTCAATAAAGAGAAAAGGACAATAAGTATCCATTTCAGCCCAGAAATTTGTCTGATTGCAAGTTTAATCAACCATATCATAGTAACACCCATGCTTGGATGAAAAATAACTATGTCAAATTAAACTCTACACAAAAATCATAAGAGAGCCTGAAGTGCTCCCTTCAAATAGTCTGCATTTCTTTAATTTATAATCTTGTTGTAGTAAACCACTTTCTGACCTTAATATTCAACTCCCGTGCATAATTTTACTGAATGGCTCAAACTAACTTTATGTACAAAGTTTCAATTTTTCCTGGAGGAAATATTACCCCAACCCAAGTGCTAGAACATTTTCCTTCAATACTCCACACATAGATAGGGAGGTGTCATTTTCCTAAAATTCATATTTTCTACCCCTTGGTATTTCAGAAAGTTTGATAAGTTTGACCTGGGCTGTGCTATGACCCAGGCTGCATAGAAGTATGTTAATAGGGCAAATTTATTCAAAGGAGAAATCAGATAGGGTTCTAACAGTAAATTCAGTAGAAGTCATTGTGAAATCATTGTGAAGCCCAGTCCTCAAGTCATTGATCTGTAACTTAAAAGGTAAAGAGGAACAACTCTAGGGGAAAAACAAACAAACAAACAAACAAAAAAAAAAAAACTGGGAGATTCCATTATCTTTGGAACACAATAGGATACAAATTCAGTAGCCATAATAAAAATATGGATATATTGGAGTTAATTCATTAATGTGCTCATCAAAATATGTCATTAAGAGGGAGAAAGAGAAAACCATACAATAGAAGATATTTGGAATACATATAACTAGGAAAGATTCTTATACATAATGAGTCCTACTCTAATTACTCAATAAGAAAAAGATTAAATAATATACAGATTAAAACAGGAACAGGCACTCCATGAGCAGGATAGCCAAACAACCAATTAATATGTGAAGAGTCATTAGGAGACTTTGAATAAAATCACAATGTGACTCTGCTATATACCTATCAAATAACTAAAATAAAATTAAAAACAAAGACAATTCTAAGAGTCTGCAATGGCAAGAATTTGGAATAACTGGAACTCTCCCTATACTATACTAAGGAGCATGAATTGACACATGCCCTTTGGAAAGTTGTTGGGCAATATCTATTAAATCATACTTGTCCTAGGCATAAGTGTAACAGAAATGCACATTTTTGCTAACAAAAAGCATATACAAAGAAGTGCTCAGTCACTCAGTTGTGTCCAACTCTTTGTGACCCCCATGAAGTGTAGCCTCCAGGCTTGTCTATCTGTGGGATTTTCCAGGCAAGAATGCTGGAGTGAATTGCCGTTTCCTTCTCTGGTACAAGGATGTACAGATCAGTATTACTCATGATTTTCCAAGTATTTATCAACAGTAAAGTCAACAATTATGTGGTAGTATAGTTAGTTAGTTCAGTCGCTCAGTCGTGTTCGACTCTTTGCAACCCCATGAATAACAGCACGCCAGGCCTCCCTGTCCATCACCGACTCCTAGAGTTCACTCAGACTCACGTCCATTGAGTCCGTGATAATCACAAAGAAATACTACACAATAATGAAAATGAATAAATTACTTAATGGAAACCTGATTACATCACACAAATGTTGCATAAAAGGAGAGAAACACAAAAGTTTGTTTCATGACATAATTATAAAATGTTCCAAGACAGGCCAAAGTAATTTCAGTGACTGAGGTCACAGTAGAAGTTTTCTTTTATGAGAGGGAGAAACTGGGGGCTTCTTGGGTGCTCCTTGTGTTCTATTCTTTCATCTGTTCTTTGATCTGGAAAATAATATTAAGTGTTGCTCACTTTACAAAACATAAATGAGATTTAAACTTGTGAGTTGCCCACTTTTATGTATATATGCTATAATTTAATTAAGAAAAATCATTCTAAAATGTATACATCATGAATTAATAAGTGTTGAAAGAATCAAGGGTGTTTAACAATAATCTAGGCACATATATTTTAGCTAGTTTCTCATTGTAACCGAATCAGTTTGCCTTGGCCATTCAGATGGTATTGGGTATCTTGGTCAACCTCACTTACACTGTTTTTCTATCCATGATCAGTTAATTTATCAGTCACAGTAGCAGTCTAGACCAACAGTAAGTCATTTTTGTGAGTCAATTCATTTCATATCTTTAAGATCTTACATTTATTGTTTGTACAGTGAAAATGTGGACCAGATAAATACCAGTTTTGATATAATGAAAATATAATGAATACAATTTGTCTTTCTGCCCTTAAGCTTTGGTCTGCAACTCTACATAGTAATAAAAGTTAGGTAAACTTCCCATGTCTCAACTTCTTCATCTGTGACAGTTAATAATAGCTGTTCAACAGGTTTATTGGATTGGGGATGCTGATGAGGAAATTACAATTGTTATATTTGACATATTTAGATACTCATTGAATGATGACATCAAATATATAAAGCATCTTATTTCATAATTCTGAGCTCTGTTCCTACAATTCATTGTTCTTTTTTTCTTTTAATTATTTTAAAAATCAGCAAAGTACTATATGTGCATTTTTCAAAATATATGCTTTGCTTTTATTTTCAGATTTTTATTAAAATTATTTTTATTTTTTT
>SJXQ01010321.1:237994-441606 GCA_006408695.1 Aepyceros melampus | reverse complement strand
TATAAGACAGATAACTAGTGAGGACCTATTGTATAGCACAGGGAACTCCACTCGGTGCTCTGTGGTGACCTAAATGGGAAGGAAGTCCAAAAAAGAGGGGATCTATGAAGAATCCGCCTGCAAATCCAGGGTAGCCTGGAGGAGACTACCCACTTCAATATTCTTGGGCTTCCCTAGTGGCTCAGATGGTAAAGAATCTGCCTGCAATGCAGGAGACCTGGGATCGATCCCTGGTTTGGGAAGATCCTCTGGAGGAGGGCATGGCAACCCACTTCAGTATTCTTGCCTGGAGAACCCCCATGGACAGAAGCACCTGGCGGGCTGCAGTCCATGGGGTCACAAAAAGTCAGACACCACTGAGCAACTAAGCACAGCACACATGTATATGTATAGCTGATTTATTTTGCTGTACAGCAGAAAATAACACAACACTGTGAAGCAACTATATTCACATAAAATTAGTAAAAAGATTTTAAAAAAATACGTGAGCGAGATCAAGAGTAGTCCATCTTAAATAGAAGTAAAGCTTTCCTTTGGTTTAAAAAAAAAAGACAGCTTACAGGAAGAACCCAGCAACCTGCAAGCATCTAGAAGGAGACTCACCTGGGATTTCTGAATGGCTAAAAGTTTACTCCTGAAAGTCCTTCAAAGATATTTTAAACGTCATCAGTGGACCCCTTTCTAATTTCCTGAGAAAATGATCCTGAACATGACTGAAACTTGTGTGGTAATTCACAAGGTTCCCCTTAGCTTTCTCCTTGGTCAGTCCTCCAACCCCTCAACCTGTCTTCTGGCAAAACCCAAGCTCCCTCTTCATTTTTGGCTTCTAATCAGCTGTGGCTCAAAGGTTCAGATAACTGCTGCTACTGCTGCTAAGTCACTTCAGTCATGTCTGACTCTGTGCGACCCCATAGATGGCAGCCCACCAGGCTCCCCCGTCCCTGGGATTCTCCAGGCAAGAACACTGGAGTGGGTTGCCATTTCCTTCTCAGATAACTGAGCATATAAAAAATGCATGCAAAGAATTAATGCTTTCGAACTGGGTACTGGAGAAGGCTCTTGAGAGTCCCCTGGACAACAAGGATATCAAACAAGTCAGTCCTAAAAGAAATCAAGCCTGAATACTCATTGGAGGGACTGATGCCGAAGTTCCAATACTTTGGCCACCTGATAAGAAGAGCTGACTCACTGGAAAATACCCTGATGCTGGGAAAGATTGAGGGCGGGAGGAAAAGAGGGGACCACAGAGGATGAGATGGTTGAATGGCATCACTAACTCAATGGACATGAGTTTGAGCAAACTCTGGGAGATAGTGAAGGACAGGGAAGCCTGGCATGCTGCAGTCCATCGGGTTGCAAAGAGTCAGACACAACTTAGCGACTAAACAAAAACAACAACAAATGAAATCAGTGAAGAAGCTCTAAGCAAAGCCAGGAAGTTTTCTTGACTCAGGTTCATAGACTTTAGTGCAAAGATTTTGCAACATGTCCTTTGACTGCTCAGAGATTTTTTTAAACATTGTTTACTTTCCAGTGTTCTCATACTATGTTGAATTTATGAGGTTACTGAAGAGCTAAGCCACATGCTGGTGAAGAAGGTATCTTTGTCATAGAAACTCTGGCTTGTCTGTTGCAGGGGTTGGTAAAGGTATTTTATCTACCAGTTTGCTTTCAAGAGCGTCTCAGGGAATGTTCTCTGATTCAGTTATTTTAAGCCACAAGGAGGCAATTTCACGACGAGCAGGGCCTCTTGTTTCCAGGGGTTTCTGCCCATCAGTCTTGAGAAAGCATCTGCTGCTGGGGCCTTGCTCACCAGCTCTTCCTTCCCCTTTACCCCTGGAGAGTGCTTGCTCTTCACTCGGCCAGAAACAGAGCTGCTTTTGTGTTCTCGGGAGGGGCATCCCAAGCCTAACTTGCTGCAGCCCGACAGAGGGCCTTCTGAGCAAGTCCTGCCTGGAGAGGGCCTCGGTGGTCCTCTTGGCACCCAGAGAGGGTGGCCTGAGCCAGCCTATGACGCTCACTGGTTCTTTTGCTGGCAGGTGGCAGGTGGAGACTGTAAGCGGCTCAAGAGAGAGATTGTTCTGGCTAGTTACTGCTAGCAAGGAATCTCATTTTATCTACCTGCCCTCAGAATAATCTGCTGGAGGCACCTCGGAGGGGCCTTGAGCAAGTGAGCCACGGCAGATGGCAGGGCAGCCGGGTGACTCCGGGCTGGAGAGGGAGGCAGCCAGTCCTGCTCAGGAGGCCGAGGGTGAGTGTGACAAACTCGGGAAATCTCCCAGACTCTCCCCTGTTGACGGTGAATTGGGCCTCCTTCAGGAAAGGCACAGTTTTCCTACTCCGTTTGTTCTCAGATTGGTGTTATCCCCTGGAGCCAAATTAGTGGCTAAGAACAATTGGGAACAAATGCTCGTTCAGCATCCTGCTGCGATCTGAGGATCCAGGTGGGGACACGAGCAGAGTGGCTGGCTTCTCTTCCACGAAGCCCCCCGCTCTGCAGAGAATCGGCACCCCAGAGCCATTCAGCATCATCAGCTGTGCCGAGCGTGTCCGCCTACCCTCACCTGAGCAAGCTGGAGCCCTCTCATGTTACTGACGAAACAATATCCAAGACTGGGCCCCATGGCGAGTTAGGAAGTGATGGACTGGAAGCGCAGTTTGGAGAGGTCGGTTCCTGGGACCGGTGGCCAAGCATGGCCTCTAATAGCAGGGCTGGACCCTCGAGGTTCCTTTCCATGGCTGCCATGGTGGGTACCCTTCTCTGAGATGCAAGGGGCTGTTGGCTTGGCTTGACCTCAGAGGGAATATTCCCACTCCCTCCAGCACTGACTGGTCTGAAAGAGAGTGGCTGAGTCCCCACCTCACCCCATCTGGATGCACCTGCCTGGAGTGGGGGGCCCTCGACCCTCACCCTTTAGTCTGTCTCTCTCATTTCACTGGGCTCCTTGGGGGCAGGGAGCTGATTCACCGTTTATTATTATCATTATTTTTAAAACTGCTACCATTTAAAAAAAATAGTTACTTTAGTTATGCTAAAGAGGACCTACGCTGGGTCTTCTTTACTTTGTGGGCATGTCTCTAGTTGGGTGAGCAGGGGCTGCTCTTTGCCGGTGGTGTGCAGGCTTCTCGTTGCGGCGGCTTCTTCTGTTGCAGAGCACAGGGTCTAGGGCGTGCCCGTCAGTAGTTGCAGCACGCGGGGTCTAGAGCCCAGGCTCAGTGGTTGTGACGCACAGGTTTTGTTGCTCCAAGGCTTGTGGATCTTCTCCGACCAGACCAGGGATCAAACCTGAGTCTCCTGCATTGGCAGACGAATTCCCTACCACTGAGCCATCAGGGAAGCCCCACCCTTTATTATTGATCTCTGACGGAGGGAAGCCTCTAATATGCAAAGCACATTTTATAAAAGAATGAAGGGAGCTATTGGCCTGACTTCCCTGCTAAGTCTCTGCCTCTCTCTCAACCCGTTTCTGCACATGTGAAAAGAGGAGACAGAATAGATGTCTCTAAGGTCCCATCCGGGTCTGAGAACGTGCGGTTCGGACACTGCCTTTGGGCTGCTCTTCCTGGCTGGCGCTTCCTTGATGCCCAGGTTCCCTCTGCCCTGGTGCCCCAGGTTCCCATGCCCCTGCTTTCGTCATGACCCAGGTTTCCAATCCGGGTCCTGCTCTCTGGTGGTAGATGTCATCCTCCACTTGGGCTCTTCTCCCAGTTGCCTCCTCAGCCTACCACTCGCCCAGTTGAAAATTTCCTCCCAAGTGTAAAGCCGATTGCAAGAAGAGGGCTTGTTGGCACAAAGGACGCCTCTGCTCTGTCTGGAGCTGGACCTCCTGGGGAGGCTGTATTTACTTTTCTCTCTGGCCGAGACTCCTCTCCACAAGAAGAATCGAGGGCCTTCATTTCCTTTCAAGGAGAGTTGCCCTGCAGCACATCCATCCAGTCACGTGTATCCTTTGTTGAGGATTCAGGGCCTGGACGAGCTGGCCTCCCTCCTCCACCTGTGTGCCTGGCCCAGAACTGCCTCTGCTTTCCGTGAAACAGCAGCAATAATCATCTTTATTTGCACAAAGGAAATAATTTTAACTTTTCAAAATATATCATCATTTTGCTCCGTTTTTACAACATCTCTGTTGCAGGCAAGGCAGGAATAAGCATCTTGACTTCTTTGAGGCCCAAAGATTTGTTGCTGCTTAGTCCAAGATTTCTCAGAATCTTAGAATTTTCTAGTTGAATATAAGCCTAGCGATTATCCCCTCCAGTGATTCTTAACCTCTCTGGGGACATGCACTCAGTCGTGTCTGACTCTTTGTGACCCCATGGAATACAGTCCTCCAGGCTCCTCCCGTGAGGATTTTCCAGGCTAGAATACTGCAGCGGGTTGCTATGTCCTTCTCCAGGGAATCTTCCCGACCCCCGGGATTGATCCTGGCTCTCCTGCATTGCAGGTGGATTCTTTACCACTTAAGCCACTAGGGAAGCCCAGGCCTCTACAAAGCCTCCCAACAGTTCCTTTTCTTTTTCACCCTAAGCTGTCTCATCTGTCTAGCCTCAGCACCCTGGAATCAGATGTTCCCATAGGAAGGTTGCCTCCCCTGCTGGCCCACTGGCCTGGGAGCCCCAGTCCCTCTGCGTTCCCCCACTGTGGCTGCACAGACTTGGGGTGTCCTGATCTCTCTCACTGCCCTGCACTCTCTTATCCTCTTTTTCATAATTGTAGTAAAGTACACAGAGCATATGTCTCACCACCTTAACCATTTTAAGCTTACAATTCAGTGGCATTAAGCATATTCATATTGTACAATCATCATCAGTTCAGTTCAGTCACTTAGTTATGTCTGACCCTTTGTGACCCCATGAACTGCAGCACGCCAGGCCTCCCTGTCCATCACCAACTCCCAGAGTTTACTCAAACTCATGTACATTGAAGCAGTGATGCCATCCAACCATCTCATCCTTGTCAGCCCCGTCTCCTCCTGCCTTCAGTCTTTCCCAGCATCAGGGTCTTTTCAAATGAGCCAGTTATTCGCATCAGGTGGACAAAGTATTGGAGTTTCAGCTTCCAATGAATATTCAGGACTAATTTCCTTTAGGATGGACTGGTTGGATCTCCTTGCAGCCCAAGGGACTCTCACGAGTCTTCTCCAACACCACAGTTAAAAGCATCAATTCTTCAGCCCTCAGCTTTCTTTATAGTCCAACTCTCACATCCATACATGACTACTGGGAAAACCATAGCTTTGACTAGATGGACCTTTATTGGCAATGTAATGTCTCTGCTTTTTAATATGCTGTCTAGGTTGGTCATAGCTTTTCTTCCAAGGAGCAAGCATCTTTTAATTTCATGGCTGCAGTCACCATCTGCAGTGATTTTGGAGCCCAAGAAAACAAAGTCTGTCACTGTTTCCATTGTTTCCCCGTCTGTTTGCCATGAAGTGATGGGACCGGATGCCATGATCTTTGTTTTTTGAATTTTGAGTTTTAAGCCAACTTTTCCACTCTCCTCTTTTACTTTCATCAAGAGGCTCTTCAGTTCCTTTTTGCTTTCTGCCATAAGAGTGGTGTCATCTGCATATCTGAGGTTATTGATATTTCTCTCGGCAATCTTGTGCTTCATTCAGTCTGGCATTTTGCATGATGTACTCTACCTATAAGTTAAATAAGCAGGGTGACAATATACAACCTTGATGTACTCCTTTCCCAATTTGGAACAAGTCTGTTGTTCCAAGTCTGGTTTTAGCTTTTGCTTCTTGACCTGCATAGAGATTTCTTAGAAGGCAGATCAGGTGGTCTGGTATTCCCATCTCTTGAAGAATTTTCCACAGTTTATTGTGATCTACACAGTTAAAGGCTTTAGTGTAATCAATAAAGCAGAAGTAGACGTTTTTCTGAAACTCTTCTTGCTTTTTTGATGATCCAACGGATGTTGACAATTTGATCTCTGGTTCCTCTGCCTTTTCTAAATCCAGCTTGAACATTTGAAGTTCACGGTCCACATACTGTTGAACCATCACTATCATCCATTTACAAAATGCTTTTATCTTGCATAACTGAAACTGTATTTTTAAACAAATATTTATTTCTTTATTTCTTGACTGCACTGGTTCTTAGTTGTGGCACAACCTTGACTGTGACATGCAGGGTCTTTAGTCACATGTGGAATCTCTTTAGTTGTGGTGTGTGAACTCTTTTAATTGTAATGTAGGATCTAGTTCCCTGACCAGGGATTGAACCCAGGCCCCTGCATGGGGAGCAGAGGGTGTTAGCCACTGGACCACCAGGGAAGTCCTTGAAACTCTGTATCTATTAACCAAAACTCTTCATGCCTCTCCCCCAGTCCCTGATAACCCCCTTTCTATTTCCTCTGTAAATGTGAGTGCTCTGGGTTCCTCATGAGAGTGGAACCATGCAGCATTTGTTACTTTGTGATTGGATTCTCTCCCAAAGCATAATGTCCTCCAGGTTTATCCACGTTGTAGCGCTTGTCCTTCCTTTCGTCAGGTGGAACCATGCTCCATGGTACTTAGAAACCACCTTTTGTTTATTCATCATCCAGCCGTGGATGCTTCTGTTGCTTTCACCTTCCGGCTCCTATGAATGATGCTGCTATGAACATGGGAAACAAATTGGCTTCTTGAGTCCCTGCTTTCAATTCTTTGGGGTATAAACTTAGAAGTAGAGGGATGTTTTTTAAGGAGTCTTAACTATTCTCTGTTCTCCATCAAATCTATTTTTTTACTTTGTTCTTCCACTAACATCATTTGCATAACTACTAACCTCTCTGGGTCTGTGGAATATGCCCGAAGAGTACTTTCTTAGGGAACTCTGAGGCACTTTCATATCCTCCTTCTCGAAGATGCCCTCCCCAGTCACTTCTGCTCCCTAGCCTGTTGCTTTTTTTTCTTTTCCTTAAAAAAAAAAAAACCTTTTTATTTTGTATTGAGGTATACTCTATTTTCAGTGTTGTGATAGTTTCAGGTGGACAGCAAAGGGATTCAGCCAACATATATTAATACATGTATCCATTTTCCTCCAAACTCCCTTTCCATCCAGCCTGGAACAGAACGCTGAGCGTAATTCCCTGTGCTGTACAGTAAGTCCTTGCCTTGGACATCTTTTTCTTCAGTGCTTATCATTTCAACATTATATAATTGTGAATTATATAATGTGAACTATTAGAATATGAGCTCCATGAAAGCAGGAGCTTTTCTGTTCCATTTACTGTTGCATCTCTGACGTCAGGCACAGTGTTGGTGCATGTGTCTAAGACACAATTATTCAGTTAATAGTTCAGTCCAGTTCAGTCACTCAGTTATGTCCAACTCTTTGCGACCCCATGGACTGCAGCACGCCAGGCCTCCCTGTCCCATCACCAACTCCCGGAGTTTACTCAAACTCATGTACTTTGAAGCAGTGATGCCATCCAACCGTCTCATCCTCTGTCGTCCCCTTCTCCTCTTGCTGTCAATCTTTCCCAGCATCAGGGTCTTTTCAAATGAGTCAGCTCTTCGCATCAGGTGGCCAAAGTATTCAAGTTTCAGCTTCAACATCAGTCCTTCCAATGAATATCCAGGACTGATTTCCTTTAGGATGGACTGATTGGATCTCCTTGCCATCCAAGGGACACTCAAGAGTCTTCTCCAACACCACAGTTCAAAAGCATCAATTCTTCAGTGCTCAGCCCTCTTCACAGTCCAACTCTCACATCCATACATGAGTACTGGAAAAACCATAGCCTTGACTAGACAGATCTTTGTTGGCAAAGTAATGTCTCTGCTTTTTAATATGCTGTATGGGTTGGTCATAACTTTCCTCCCAAGGAGTAAGCGTCTTTTAATTTCATGGCTGCAATCACCATCTGCAGTGATTTCGGAGCCCAAGAAAATAAAGTCTGCCGCTGTTTCCACTGTTTCCCCATCTATTTGCCATGAAGTGATGAGACCGGATGCCATGATCTTAGTTTTTGAATGTTGAGCTTTAAGTCAACCTTTTTACTCTCCTTTTTCACTTTCATCAAAAGGCTCTTAGTTTTTGTTCATTTTCTGCCATAAGGGTGATGTCATCTGCATATCTGAGGTTACTGATAATTCTCCCGGCAATCTTGATTCCAGCTTGTGCTGCATCCAGCCCAGCATTTCTCATGGTGTACTCTGCATATTGTACTCTGCATAATCTACTCAGTTATTATTAACTTAATAATAAATGGAATAAATGGATGACTGGATGAATGAGTAAATAAGTAAGGTACTGTTCCTGCCCACAAGGAACTTATGATCTGGGAGGGAGACAGACGTAATAGAACTTTAATAGAAGACAAAATACAGGGGCCCTGGGAAGCATATCATTAATTCCTACATCAGTGCCCAGCAGGGTCGATTCAGAATGTACCTCTGTGTATTGGGAAGACCAGTCCCTCAACGTTGATTAAAAAGTTCCAGGCTATTAAGTAGCTTTAAATTCATTTTCTTATCAATCTCCACCACCCCTCCACCCACCGCCAACCATGCTATGATATTATTATCATTAGTTTCCAGGTGACGAAACAAACAAAGATGGACAGAGGTTAAGTAACTTGCCCAACACAATGCAGCTAGTAAGGCAGGGTTGTTATTTTTTTTTTTGTAATTTATTTATTTGGCTGCTCTGTGTCTGAGTTGCAGAATGTGGGATTTAGTTCCCTGACCAGGAATTGAACCAGGGCCCCCTGCACTGGGAGCTTGGAGTCTTAGCCACTGGACCACCAGGGAAGTCCCAGTAAGGAGGTTTGAGGTCGGATTTGACTGCCTCCCAAGTCCAGCCAGTTTTTCTTTCTTTTATCAGTTATCTTCTTTTCCTTATTGATACCTCAGTTGGTAAAGAATCCACCTGCAATGCAGGAGACCCTGGTTCGATTCCTGGGTTGGGAAGATCCCCTGGTGAAGGGAAAGGCTACCCACTCCAGTATTCTGGCCTGGAGAATGCCATGGGCTGTATAGTCCATGGGGTTGTAAAGAGTAGGACACGACTGACCAATTAAAAAAAAAAAAAAGTTTCTTCTCAAAAATTAAAAAGTGGCAGTGCTCACTGCAACCTGAAACCAGGCAAAGGTGTCTGAATGGCGGTGGTCCTTCACGCCTCTGTTCCTTGTCCCACATCAGCACCGGCGTGAACACACGGGCTGTTCCTTCCATCTCTGTGCTCACACACACTCATGCACATGGATGCACTCCATCTGGAGTTTTTCTCTATATTCACAGAAGTGGAATCACACCGCACACATCATTCTGCTACTCAGTTTTCTTACTTGGAACATTATGGCCATCTCTTGCGGCAAAAGATGTAGATCTAACTTGCTCTTTTGAATGCACCGTGCTGTGCTCGGTCATATTCAACTCTTTGCAACTCCACGGACCGTAGTCTGCCAGGCTCCTCTGTCCATGGAATTCTCCAGGCAAGAATACTGGAGTGGGTTGCCATGCCTTCCTTCATGGATCTTCCCAACCCAGGGATCAAACCCAGGCCTCCCTCACTGCAGGAGGATTCTTTACCAGCTGAGCTACCAGGGAAGCCCTGGCCTTTTGAGTAGCAGCATTTAATGACAGTATAGCTGTACTGCAGGTTATTTGAACATTCCCCACCTGGTGGATATCTAGCTTCTTTTTCACTTCTTCCCACTACAAACTGCTGCTGCATTACCCTCATGCATGGGTACTTTCCTTTTTTTAAGAAAAAAATTGTATTTATTTATTTTTCTTTCTTGGTCGTGCCATTTGGCATGTGGGATCTTAGTTCCCCAACCAGATATCAAGCCCACACTCTGTGCACTGGAAGCTTGGAGTCTTAACCACTAGACCTCCAGGGAAATCTCTGGTACTTTCCTTTCTGTAGGATACATTCTCAGACTGGGGCTGCTGAGGAGGTGTCTGTGTGTTTTTAATTGCAATAGATCTTGACATACTATTTTTTCCAAAGTTAGTAGCCATGCTGAAGAAGGCAATGGCACCCCACTCCAGTACTCTTGCCTGGAAAATCCCATGGATGGAGGAACCTGCTGGGCTGCAGTCCATGGGGTTGCTAAGAGTCGGGCACACTGAGCGAATTCACTTTCACTTTTCACTTTCATGCACTGGAGAAGGAAATGGCAACCCACTCCAGTGTTCTTGCCTGGAGAATCCCAGGGACGGCGGAGACTGATGGGCTGCTCTATGGGGTCGCACAGAGTCGGACACGACTGAAGCCACTTAGCAGCAGTAGCCATGCAGGGTCGTGCTTTGAATTGCTGCAGTTTCTAGGCCCATGGCTGCCCCTCTTTCTTCCTCTGCTGCTTCTCCGCAGAGCCCAGTCCCCTCAGGTGCCTCCCAGCATCTTCTGACCTGGCCAGGGCTCCCCAGGAAGGCTGCAGAGACACTGCCTCCTTCTCTCTCCTTCTCTCAGAGGCTGGCTCTGTCCTCTTCCTTGGCCAGTGAGGCATGGTCATCAGGAAATCTGAACTGTAGTCCTAACTCTGTCACTAATCAGCTGTCTGGCTTTGGACAAGTCACTTAACTTTTCTGTGCATCGGTTTCTTCATCCATAAATTGAGGGAGGTTGGGCTAGATGAAGTATGAGGCCCTCCTTCTCCAGATGACCTTCCGGGGTTGGAGACCCCATAGTGCTGGCTTCCAAGTGGAGTCCTGGGGTCTGTCTGCTCTCTAGGGGTCTGGGGGCCTGTGGCGGACAGAAGAGTCTTTCTACAGCTAACTATCAAAGGGTTTCCCAGCCACCTCAACCACTTGTTTATCAAGAAATTGTGTGGAAGGTGGGGATTCTGGAGCCAGGCTGAGTGAGACCTGGGCTCGAACTCAGTTCAGCCATGGCCTTGGGCTACTCGCCTCACCTCTCTGTGCCTTGATTTCAGAATCAGTTCGATGAGCAAGACAATTGGCTTTCATATACTAGAGCGGCACTGTCTGCCTGTGACAACGGGAGCATGGTCCTTCTCGGCCTCCCAGTACAACAGCCACACATGGCTGTCGAGCACTTGAAATGTGGCCAGGGAGGCTGAAGACTAGGTTTTAGATTTTATTTAATTTTCATGAATTAGGATTTGTATTTTGAAAGCCAGATGTAGGACTCCCTTGACAGATGGTCCTGTGGTTAAGACTCCACGCTCCCAGTACAGGAGGTATGGGTTCATCCATGGTTGGGGAACGAAGATCCCATGTGCCTCATGGTACAGCCAAACAAAAAAGAAGCTTACCTTAAAAAAATAGAAATAGGGCTTTCCCTGGTGGCTCAGTGCTGAAGAATCTATCTGCCAGTGCAGGAGACCCTGGTTTTATCCCTGATCTGGGAAGATCCCACATGTGGCACAGCAAATAAGCCCATATGCCATAACTACTGAGCCTGTGCTCTAGATCCTGGAAATTGAAACTAATGAGTCCACGTGCCCTAGAGTCCATGCTCTGCAACAAGAGTAGTAGCAGTAGTGTTAATCGTTGTGACCACATGGACTGTGGCCCACCAGGCTCCTCTGTCCATGGGATTCTTCAGGCAAGAGTACTGGTGTGGGTTGCCATTTCCTTCTCCACAAGATCTTCCTGACCCAGGGATCGAACCCAGGTCTCCTGCATCACAGGCAGATTCTTTACTGTCTAAGCTACAGGGATGATTCTGCAACAAGAGAAGCAACCACAACGAGAAGCCCGAGCACCATATCTAGAGAGTAGCCGCTGCTCACCACAACTAGAGAAAGCTCGTACATAGCGATAAAGATCCAGCATAGCCAAAAGTAATTTTTTTAATAAAAAAAAAAAGTTAATAAATTAAAAGCCAGAGGTAACTAATGGCTATCTTGCTAGCCTCTGTAGCTACAGAGATGAAGATATAATACAGTACCTGGAAAGTGCTCAACCAGCCCAGTGTCTGGCACACAGTAAACACTCAATAAAGGTCTGCTATTGTTAGGGGTCGTGTGTCTCGCTTTCCGGCCCACCACACCCGATGGCTCTCAACGACACCCCCACTTGCTGTCCCAGAGTCACCTGGGGAGGTGGGGAAGGGGGGAAGGTGTCGCTGCTGGTGGGGCATGTCAGTAATGAGCCTGGCACTAAATGTTTCTGGTCTGCTACTTTCCCTGGAGGGTCATGTGAGCGGAGTGGTATGTGGCCTGCTTTGCAAGTGATTAACATGGTGTAAGCAATCTGCATGGAGAGAAAAACCCCTCCGCTGGTATTCCATTATTCTATTAGAGTTTCAGAGCCGGGATTAAGTGGACATGATTTCTTCCTATGGGCCATTAATTTTGTTTTATTGCTGGTCTGATGGCCATTACCCTTTTTTGCCAATGCATTCCCCCATTAGGTTTGTACAATTAACAAAATATGTGCTGTTAGGGCTTTGATAGGAACAGTGGGATGGAAATAAAGGGAGGGGGTGCAGCCTCCACTGAGTTGGAGGTGGGGAGAGGCTGGACTCAGGGGTGGGACCCTGTAGTCCTGGCATTCCTAGAAACTGCCCTAGGACCTTCTCTGGCTGTCTCCTAGCCAGAGAGAGGTGAAGCAGCGATCCAGGGGAGAGAGAAGGAGGAACGCTTGTGGGCCTGGCTGGGAACAGCGTGGCTAAGAACGCAATGAGCCACCTCCTGTCACCTTGAGCCCTCAGCCAGCAGAATGAGTCAGCCTCCAGGTGCCCGGCCCTGTGGGCTTCTTGCAAGCGACACCTGCCTTCTTTCTGTGAGCCAAACAGGGGGACCCATACCTCAAAAGGGGGCATCTGACACTTGGTGTCATCCAGCGACTGCCACATGAAGATGCAAGTTTGGCGTTCATCCCAAATTTGGGAGAAAAACCTAGGATCTAGATTTTCAAATGTGAAACTTTCAGCTTTTTAGATGTTGTCAGTGTTTACGAAAACATCAAGCAGGCCAGAAGCTGGCTCACGGCTGCCGGTGGGTGACCTCTGCCAGATGCTGAGCTGTCCTTGGAGGGTTTGGAGGAGGAACGACCTGATGGAATTTGTGTTTCAGGGAGATCCTGGGCTTGGGGGAAGTGGTGGATGGGCCGAAAGGGGATGAGGCTGGAGGCCCAGAGATGGATTAGGGGCCCAGGAGAGAGAAGGAAGCCTAAGGCAGGTGATGATGGGCCAGGAAGAAGAGCAGTGATGCTCCTCATGGAGATAAATGTCTTGTGTCTTGGTGTTTTCTCATCCCCGAGGTTGCCCTCTTTGCAGGTGTAGGACCTGGCTTAGAGTCTCGGGCTGAGGCCAGAGGGCATGACTGAGGGAATTTCCCTGGTCCTCTCTGCAGCTGGGCGCCCAGACCTGCCTGCAGCCCAGGGGGCTGAGGACGGCGGGGAAATGAGCCTGTTCTCCACCGGCTCTGAGGAGACCTGTGCAGCACCCTCAGGGCTGGACGGATACGTTTCTCAGAGCCAAGCACTTAGTGCCAGCCGAGTCTCTCGGTGTTCGTTTCCTCAGTTGTGTCACTGAGAGGCTGGTGCTCAGGGCCTGCGATGCTGTGGCTGACTGGCAGCCTCACTCTGACATTCACATAAACCACAGCGAGCTTTCATGGGAGTGTGTGTGAGGGGAGTGGAGGTGGAGTAGAGAGGGTTCTCGGGGTGATGAGGCAGGAGGCGCAGGACTCACTGTGACCCTGCAGGTTACTCTGTCTCGGAGGGTCTTATTTATTTATATTTGGCAGCGCTGGGTCTTCACTGCTCTGTGGGCTTTCTCTCATTGTGCCAATCAGGGGCTATTCTTTAGCTCTGGTATGCGGGATTCTCACTGCAGTGGCTTCTCTTGTTGCAGAACATGGGCTGTAGAGCGAGGACGTCAGCAGTTGGGGCTCCCGGACTCTAGAGCCCAGGCTCGGCGGCCGGGGCTCCCGGGCTCTAGCGCACAGGCTCGGCGGCCGGGGCTCCCGGGCTCTAGCGCACAGGCTCGGCGGCCGGGGCTCCCGGGCTCTAGCGCACAGGCTCGGCGGCCGGGGCTCCCGGGCTCTAGCGCACAGGCTCGGCGGCCGGGGCTCCCGGGCTCTAGCGCACAGGCTCGGCGGCCGGGGCTCCCGGGCTCTAGCGCACAGGCTCGGCGGCCGGGGCTCCCGGGCTCTAGCGCACAGGCTCGGCGGCCGGGGCTCCCGGGCTCTAGCGCACAGGCTCGGCGGCCGGGGCTCCCGGGCTCTAGCGCACAGGCTCGGCGGCCGGGGCTCCCGGGCTCTAGCGCACAGGCTCGGCGGCCGGGGCTCCCGGGCTCTAGCGCACAGGCTCGGCGGCCGGGGCTCCCGGGCTCTAGCGCACAGGCTCGGCGGCCGGGGCTCCCGGGCTCTAGCGCACAGGCTCGGCGGCCGGGGCTCCCGGGCTCTAGCGCACAGGCTCGGCGGCCGGGGCTCCCGGGCTCTAGCGCACAGGCTCGGCGGCCGGGGCTCCCGGGCTCTAGTGCACAGGCTCGGCGGCCGGGGCTCTCGGGCTCTGGCGGCCGGGGCTCTCGGGCTCTAGTGCACAGGCTCGGCGGCTGGGGCTCCCGGGCGCTAGAGCCCAGGCTCAGTAGTTGTGGTGCACAGGCTTAGTTGCTCCACAGCATGTGGGATTTTCCCAGACCAGGGATCGAGCCCAAGTCTCCTGCATTAGCAGGCGGACTCCTTACCACTGAGCCACCAGGGAAGCCTGGGAGCGTCTTTTTTAAGTTTGTTTCTCTTTGGGGAGTTTGCTTATGTGCCTTCAGAGGTTTATCAGAGATGGGGACCATCCAGAGAGACCCCGGGTGCCTGAGAACAGATTGTTATGTCACAATTTGTCCTCCTCCTAAAGTCCTGATCTGGGGAAGAGCAGAGTGGCTTGTCATGGGTGATGGGATGAAGGCAGAGGCCTGCAGGCTTCTTAATTTGCCTCCCTTTCCCCACTGAGCTGCTGCCAGCCCTCACCTCCTCATGCTGAAGAGCAGCAATAGCAGCCCCATTCGTTGTTATGAGTATGTTCCAGGCATTGCACAAAACGCTCTTGGGACATCACCTCATTTAAAGGTGCTGCTCTTATTCCCCTTTTAAAGATGCAGACATTGATGTTTGTAGAGAATAAGGTTAGGGAGGTGATGGACCCATGCTAAACCCAGAACTGCTGCCTCCTACTTCTATATTCTTAAGCACAGTCATAGACTGAGCTACTTCAGGGCCTCCACGGGGCGGTGGGGGAAGGGGTGAGTCTGGGCAACATCAGAGATGTGTAGAAGTCACACGCTTCCAGAATCATCTAGTCGAGCACTATCATTTTGCAGATGGGGAAACTGAAGCAGGCAGTAGTTAAAGTTCCATGTTCAAGACCACACAGGAAGTTAACAATGGGGTCAGGGCGTGAACCCATGATGCCCTTGGTCTAGTACCCTCTGTGTTAGACCACCTCCCAGCCCCATCTTGCTAAGTTTCAAGCTCATCTCCCTCCAGCCTTCTCTGTTACCCAGGATGCTTCATGGGAGCTGGCTCAGCTCTCCTTGGGCATGCAGAGTCAAGTTCTAGGGTGCCCCCTCCTGTGGGAAGCTTTCCTCTGTCCCCCTCAACCTCTTAATGATGAATGTTCTTCAGCTCCCTCCTCATTTACCATTTCATGAATGTCCACATATTTATAAATCCCATTTATGATTCACATCTATCTTCATTAGTGAGTAAAGCAGGCCTGAGTTTAGATTCCGGTTGTGTAATGGCAGGGCTGCTTGTCACAAGGCCTTTGATGTGGATTCTAGGGAGAGAGGCTGCTGGCCTTGGAAGGCCCTAGAATGACATGCACATGGCTCCCCAGCAGGCGTCCCTGGGTCAGTGCCAGAGAGGAAGACTTTTCCGCTGGTGCAGAGTGAGGAGTGGCAATCAAGGACAATGCGGAGAGGTTGTGTGTGCACATATGTGTGTGTGTGTGTGTGTGTTGGGTGTGTGTGAGAGAGAGATGGACGCATAGAGACAGAAAGAGACAGAGACAGAAAGAGGAGGCAGGCGTGACGGTGGTGGGGCAGGGGTGCTGCTGTTTATGATGCCCCATTCATTTCAGAGTTCAATGAGTGACCCTTTGTGCTCTCCTTACTTTGGAGGGTCGATTTACTTTATAAAACAATGATAAAAGAAGACACTTTTAATATTTTATCGATATGCATGTTTGTCACTCCTCCCAGTCTCCCAATGTTTTCTTTTTAGTATTTTAGGGGTGAGGGGAGCCACGTCTGGGAGACCATGCTCAGGGGCATCTTCTTACCCAACACAGGATCCTCATCCTGAGTTGGAAGCTCACTTTCTAACTCCTGTTGGATGGTTCTTCGGACTAGAGAAGTCCTTATATATGAACTGCAGATTGGCTTCCTCTAATGTCTGTCAATTAGCCCTAAGTCTACCCTGTGGAGCAACACCAGCCCCTCTTCAAATATCTGGAGGACTCCATGTGGGAGAGAGATTGTTGTCAATAGAACTAGGACCAATGGGTCATGTTAAAGAGGGGCAAATGGAGGTCCATCTCTAGTTTCTTCTCCCATATCTTCTACCTCATGGCTCCTGATAATTAAAATCACAACAATGGCAGGTAATATGCAATGCATGCTTATTTTGTGCAAGGCATTGTTCTAGGCACTTTACAGTATATAGATTCATTCAACCCTTACCGCCAACCTCAAAGGCAAACAGAACCCTCATTAGCGCCATTTTACAGATGGGAACTGAGAACTATGGACAAAAGTTCCTTAACATTGTACAGGAGGTAGTAAACAATAGAAAAAGAATGCAAGAAGGCAAAGTGGTTGTCTGAGGAGGCTTTACAAATAGCAAAGAAAAGAAGAGAAGCAAAAGGCAAGTGAGAAAGGGAAAGATATACCCAACTGAATAAAGAGTTCCAAAGAATAGCAAGGAGAGATAAGAAGGCCTTCTTAAATAAACAATGCAAAGAAATAGAGGAAAACAACAGAATGGGAAAGACTAGAGATCTCTTCCCCAAAATTAGAAATACCAAAGGAACATTTCATGCAAGAATGGGCACAATAGCGAGGACAGAAGCCACCTACCAGAAGCAGAAGAGATTAAGAAGAGGGGGCAAGAATACACAGAAAAACTATACGAAAAAGGTCTTAATGGCCCAAATAACCATGATGGTGTGGTCACTCACCTAGAGCCAGATGTCCTGGAACGTGAAGTCAAGTAGGCCTTAGGAAGCATTACTACAAATAAAGCTACTGAAGGTGATGAAATTCCAGCTGAGCTATTTAAAACTCCTAAAAGATGATGCTGTTATAGTGCTGCACTCAATATGCCAGCACATTTAGAAAACTCACCAGTGGCCACAGGACTGGAAAAGGTCAGTTTTCATTCCAGTCCCGAAGAAGGGCAATCCAGAAGAATATTGAAGCTTCATATAATTGTGCTCATTTCACATGCTAGCTAGGTTATGCCCCAAATTCTTCAAGCTAGGCTACAATAGAATGTGACCTGAGAACTTCCAGATGTATAGGCTGGGTTTAGGAAAGACAGAAGGCACAGAGATCAAATTGCCAACATTCATGGAGAAAGCATGGGAATTCCAGAGAAACATCTACTTCTGCTTCATTAAATATGCTAAAGGCTTTGATTATGTGGATCACAACAAACTGGAAATTTCTCAAAGAGATGGGAATACCAGACCACCTTATCTGCCTCTTGAGAAACCTGTATGTGGGTCAAGAAGCAACAGTTAGAACTGGACATGAAACAGTGGACTGGTTCAAAATTGGGATAAGAGTATGTCAAAGCTGTATATTGTCACCCTGCTTTTTATCTTATGTGCAGAGTACATCATACAAAATGCTGGACTGATGAATCACAAGCTGGAATCAAGATTGCTGGAAGAAATATCAGCAACCTCAGACATTCAGATGATACCACTCTAATGGCAGAAAGTGAAGAGGAACTGAAGAACCTCTTGATGAAGGTGAGAAGAGGACAGTGAAAAAACTTGAAACTCAACATTAAAAAACAAAGATCATGGCATCTGGTCCCATCACTTCATGGCAAATAGAAGGGAGGAAATGAAAGCAGTGATAGATTTTATTTTCTTGGACTCCAAAATCACTGCAAACAGTGACTGCAGCCATGAAATTAAAAGATGTTTGCTCCTTGGAAGGAAAGCTATGACAAACTCATGCTGTGCTGTGTTTAGATGCTCTGTCGTGTCTGACTCTTTGCAACCTCATGGACTGTAGCCTGCCAGGCTCCTCTGTCCACGGGGATTCTCCAGGCAAGAATACTGGAGTGGGTTGCCATTCCCTCTTCCAGGGGATCTTCCCAACCCAGGGATCAAATCCAGGTCTCTTGCATTGCTGGTGGATTCTTTACCATCTAAGCCAACAGGGAAGCCCAACGGTTCTGGAGTGGGTAGCCTATCCCTTCTCCTGGGGATCTTCCTGACCCAGGAATCGAACTGAGGTCTCCTGCATTCAGGCGGATTCTTTACCAGCTGAGCTACCAGGGAAGCCCATGACAAACCTAGACAGCATATTAGAAAGCAGAGACATCACTTTACCAACAAAGATCTGTATAATCAAAGCTATGGTTTTTCCAAATGTATGTGAGAGTTGGACCATAAAGAAGGCTGAGTGCTGAAGAATTGATGCTTCTGAATTGTGGTACTGGAGAAGACTCTTGAGAGCCCCTTTGGACTACAAAGAGATCAAACTAGTCAATCCTGAAGGAAATCAACTGTGAATATTCATTGGAAAGTCTGATGCTGAAGCTCCAATACTTGACTACTTGATGCAAAAAGCTGACTCATTGCAAATGACCCTGATGCTGTGAAAATTGAAGGCAAAAGGCAAAGGCTGTGGTGAGGATGAGATAGATAGCATCACTGACTTAATGGACATGGATCTGAGCAAACTTGGGGAGATAGTGAAGGACAGAGGAGCCTGGTGTGCTACAGTCCGTGAGGTTGCAAAGAGTCAAACATGACTTAGTGACTGAACAACAACTTATGAAAAACTGAGACATAGAGAAGTTAAGTAACTTACCCCTGGGCCCACTGCCAGGAAGCGATGGGGCTGTGATGGACACCTGTACTATCTGATTCCAGAGGTTGTGCTTTGAATTACTAAACTGTTAGCCAGTACGTTGACCACTAGACATCTTTGCTCACCTCTCTCTTCTACTCATCACTGTCAAAGTTATTACAATATGATGTCAAAACTGCATCTAAAAGTAATGTAGATCGATAAGTCTAAAGTGAGAGGACCATTCTCTTGGTTGCCTATCATACAGCTATTAAGGCAACTGAGATCAATGTAAGGGGTTTGGCAGCAACATCACACCCTGGGCTCTACCTCAACTTGCATTTAACTCAAATAACACTTGCCCTTTTTTAAAAGACCAGGTCACCCCAATCTGTGATTCCTTTTTTTTGACTGTGCTGGGTTTTCGTTGCTAAGCATGGGCTCTCTCTAGTTGAGGCAAGCAGGGGCTACTCTCTAGCTTCAGTGCAACGGCTTCTCTTGTTGTGGACTGTGGGCTCTAGGCGCTTAGACTTCAGTGGTTTTGGTGCACAAGCTTCATTGCCCCTTGGCATGTGAAATTTTCCCAGATCAGGAATCGACCTCATGTCCCCTGCATATTCTTAACCCCTGGACCACCGGGGAAATTCCCAATGTGTGACTTTTGCAATTGACTTTTGAATGTTAAGAGTAGGATTTGGTATATTTATTCTTGTCAAATCTTTTTCTACAACTCAGTAAAAAACTAAAATGGATTTGCATATGGACATAGTGTATAAAATTTGATGGTTTAGAGTGATAGGTTTGTAAGAAGAATTTTTTAAATTTCAAATGTTTTCACTTATGGTTGTCATGATATTGTGCGAGAGATAAAAACTGGTCATGGAAAAAATTGACTTTTTTGTTTTGGCCCATCCTTTCAACTTGTTCAAAGCTTTGTAACACATGCCCATCAGAATCCATCTCCTGAACAGAGTGGCTGTCCTGTCCAGCTGAGCAGCATGTGCACACCGAAAGTCCAAACTATTTTCTTCCAAGTCTCTGGTGTCTCAACAGTCAGTCTCAGGAGGCAGGGATAAATCCTCACTGCATCCAGTTCAATCAAGAAGCTTCTTGTCTTGAGTTCATATATGCTCAGTAGCAATGTGTCAATAGTGTAGAAAATTACAAGTTGGAGCCCATTGCCAGCTAGGAGCTGGTTGTCAGGTTCTGGTTAGAATGAACAGAGTCCACCTCTGAACACTGCAGCAGACACTTGGTGAGAACCTGTCACGTTGTGGGCTAAACAGATTCATAAATGTAGTCCTCGTCCTCACCCACATGCCATCAGTGGTCTGGTCTTGTCTCTGAGGCACTTCCATGAGTCAGCAGTCTTGGTCTTGGAGATGTTAGTAGACAGCTCCAGGAAGTGCCTCATCTTGAGTGACGTCATCATGAACAAGAGGGACATCTTTTCCAGGAGTGCGTTGTATCACACTCCATTCCTGAATGTCCTGTCTGAAACTCCACCTTTTCCAGGAAGCCTCTCATCTTAATTAAAAGGAAAATACTACAGAGTGGTGGGGGTGGGGAGGGTCCTCTCCTTCATGACATTTCTTTGTAGGAAAACCTTCCGTGGCTCCAGGAGCTCCCAGCCCAAGCCTGACCTCTTCCACCTGCCACTCCAGCTGGGATGCTCTAGCCCCAGCCGGCTGACTCAGCATTAATTCCTCCTCCAGTGTCTCAGGCGGGCAGCCTCTGCCTTGTCCCTGGACACTCTATGCTTTCCCCCATCATTCTTGCTCAGATTGCTCCCTTTCTTGGAATGCCCCCTGTCTTCTTCCACCAGCTGACTCTTGCCTGACCCGTCCTCCAAGACCCGCTCAATTCTCCCTCTCCCTGAAAGCTTCCCTGAAGCCTCCAGCTCTCACAGTCCCCGTTTCTGTGGAGAGAGGGAGGTATAGTCTCCACCACACAGCTCAGCACTGCTTTATGTATGTTCTCATCTTATCTGATGGATATTCTTGTTTCACCAATGACGTGGCAGCACTTTTATCATGGGACTCATGGATTTTATCCCTGCTGGGCTGGGTGAGTGTAGATGGTATAAATATGTGCTGGCTTTTTTTTCTTCTCTTTTTAAAATGAAGTTATTTGACTGCACCGGGTCTTATTGCAACATGCAGGATCGTTGCTGCGTCATGTGGGATTTTTCGTTGCAGTGCAGAGACTCTCTAGTTGGTGCTTGGGCTCCGGAGTTGGGGCACTCGGGCTTAGTGGCTCCAAGGCACAAGGGATCTTAGTTCCTTGACTAAGGATTGAACCTAAATCCCCTGAATCACAAGGTGGATTCTTAACCACTGGGCCACCAGGGAAGTCCCTGTGCTGGGACTTCTTTTTTTATTGTTGCTGTTGCTGCTTTATCCCAGGATAAAGCAATCATGTTTTCTGATCTTATCAGTCACACCCCATCACTGTTCCCCACGAACATCTCCCTTCTTACCCAGTGGGACTCTTTACTTTCCGTAATCTTGCCATAAACCACAGCACTGGTGGTGGTGTTTGCTTGTCTGGGCCGCTCCCCCATATGGATTTCAAGCTTCCCCAGAGGCTCCTCCATTCTGTCCCCCTCTGCTGGGGTCTTTGGTCAGACAAGAAGCATTGGTAAATGAGCATTGCCGTGCATAGCTCAGGGCGCCCCACAGCCATGAGCTTCTTTTTCTCTGGGACTCCTAGAGGGGAGGTGTTGAATCACACGCACTCTATAAAGATGTCTTTTCTCACTATCAGGTTGAAACTGGAGTGAGACTCTGAGGCCGACCTCCATGCCGCTCACCAGCAAAGGGACTGTGAACTGTGAGTAACTTTGATTGGCATTTTCTGAGCTAACTCAATAAGGTATGGGTTAAAGACCAACCCTGAACCTGATCTTCCACAACCATGCCTTGTATGAGGGACGTGCTCGACAATGAGCCGGTCAGGACGTGAAATACGGTGGACCTGTAATTAGATGAGGCCTGAATGTGACAAAGAGGCCCTGAAACAGGACATCCTATTTAATTAGATTGTATTGATTGTGCATTATGGTGGGTCTGGTGTGTTCTGTGTGTCATGAGTGTTGGAGAGGGAGATTCTTGAGTTTGCAAGGCCAGGCCAGACCCCAGCCACTATGGTCTAAACGTGGGAGGCTGTGGGAGGAGGAACCGGGCCAAGTTCAGAGCTCGCACTTGCTTTTATGTCTGGTTGTTTCTAGAGAGACACCAGGCAGGACAAAGGAAATACTGCTGGTCGCTCCCCTCCGGTCAGCCCAGGAACCACTGCACCTTATATGTGTGTGTATTTGCTCATCAGATTCTCCCACTTGGCAGAAGTCTTCTAATCCGTAGGTCCTGGCCTCTGTCCAGTCTGCTCAATGGAACTCTTTTGGTAACCCAGCTAGAGGTGCTTTCTCCATCTTCTGGGTTTCTTTGCCTTATCCGCCTGCTGGGCGCCTCTCTGCCCGCACAGTGCCCTCATGAGGCTGAGCTCCTAGAGACTGGTCTTGGGTCCTCTGGTCCTTATTTCCAGCTGTGACTTCCCTCCCAGCCCCGCTCAGGCAGTGTCCGGTGGAAGGGCCTGTGGCTGGGCAACCTCCCCACTCTGCTTTGGGGGCTCCCAGGGCCCCAGCGGCTGCGACTTTGATAGTACATTGGCTCCCAACCAGTCCATGGAATTATAAATGATTAACCGTTATCAGCGCACATCTTCACCTCTGTGTAAAAATAGATTGACTGTAATGAGTATTTGAATAAATCATAAGAATGGCTGCCCCGCGATCGTCTAACATCCTGCCGATGGCTGCCCGGTGAGTGAGCAGGGCGCCGGCCCTCCGCCTAATGGCCTGCGAGGCCGTGCCGGTGCCTCCGTGATTGACGGGTGCGGCCCCAGGGCACCCCCTCTCAAGCCCCCGCTCGGAGGGGTCGACCCGCAGGCCCGGGAGTGGGAAAGGGTGCCTCCCTCCCTCCTGTTCCAGGAAAACCTACCTCACAGATGAAGCCAAAGGGGCAGGAGGGGGAGCCAGGGTAGGAAGATAACGACCTTTGTGAGAATCGATGTCTGCTCGCGGCGGAGGTTAGAGGGACCCCATAAGTCAAGTCAAGTGTGAGAGGAGCAAGCCGAGCATGAACTTCGTGAGAGCAGGCAAGGAAGGGACTAGGTCTGCACACGTTCTGCCTGGATCCGTGAGGTCAGCTGGTGCCCAGCCTGGGACCACCCAGCCTCGGGGGAGCACCCTCTCGGGTCACTCTGGGGCCCACCCAGAGTACGGAGGCAGAGCCGGGATTTGCAGGTCCCGGGATGCTGAAATGGGATGATTCAAAGGGTCTTTCAGGGAGCAGGTTTTGTGCTCAGGCTGCCACAGGCAGGGGAGCCTGCAGAGAAGGGAATGGTCTCAAAGTCTGAAGTGAGGGCTGGATTTGAATAGGAAAAGTCAAACATAATTTGGGTGGTGTTCCAGTTCCTAGGGCTATGTAACAAACCACCCCAAGACTCAGTGACTTAACAACATTTTTTGAGCTCATTTATTCTGTGAATCAGGAGTCCAAGCAGGGCATGGGGGTGAGGGGTACTGTCTCTGGTCCATGGGCCTGGGGTCTCCTCGGGGGCAGAAGCTGAGTGCTGGGATCATCGGAAGGCTCATTCGCTTGCCACTCTGCGGGTGGATACCAACTGTCAGCCGAGGTGTTAGCTGACATCAGACCCATGTGCCCTCTCCACGTGGCTTAGACATCCTCATGACATGGGTGCCCTGAGGGAGCATCCCCTGAGAGGAGCCAGGAGCTGGGCGGTGCTGCCTGCCCAAGTCTGGCAGCTTTGCTATCACTTCCACACGTTCCTCTGTTTGGGGCAGACACAAAGGCTCACCCAGGTTTAAATAAGGGGACGTGGACACCCCCTAATCCCATCCAAAGGAGGAATAGCCACAGCATGTTCAATGAAGAATGTGGAGGGGGGTAATATGTCATTGCAGCTGTCTTTGGTGAGGACACGCCCATAGCTAGTGTTCATCAGGTCTGGCAAAGCACAGCCTCCTGAGGCAGGCTAAGGAAACCCTTGCTTTCAAGAATCAAACTGTCTCTAACTCACACAATGTCTGTGCTTGGAGCCCTCCTGGAAGGCTAGGCTCCTCCCTCTGGCAGGATTCCCCAAGAACGTGCTGGTGCTGAGGCTCTGCAGTTGGTAGAAACCTCTACCCAGTGGTCCTTCTCAGCAAGGGGGGCTCCAGTTTGCAGCCCACAGCTTGAAGTGCCAGGTCTGGAGAGGGACTTAGACCTGGGACACAGACTCCACAAGCCTTGAGCCCTTCATTCCCTGGTGTGTAGCTCTTACCCCCACCCCCCACTCCATGGCTTTCCAAGCTGGGAGACTCGGCTTTGGCCAAAGATTGGATGAAGAGGTCCATCCCTGGATGGGGCCCAGGGCAGGCCACAGTCTGCTTTGTCCCCACACCTTCATATACTCACTCACACACATAACATTCTCACACACATTCACTCACACTCGCTCACACACATACAACACTCACACACAGTCACACACACACACTCACAGTCACTCACACACACACTCACACTCACACACACAACACTCTCACACACATTCACTCACACATACTCATACACACAACACACACACACACACACACACACACTATACCCTGTGGGAGGCGGAACACTTGAGGCCCAGACTCCCTGTCCTTTACCGTTTTCCTGAGCCAGTTGCAGCTAAGTTTTGAAAGAGGATCTGAGTTCTCTGGATGCCCTGTCCTGACTTAAGGAGTTACAAACAGAACTCAAGCAGCTGAAAGTTTGAAGGAGAACCAGTTCGTTTTTCCAGAGATATGAGAATGGCTAGTGACAAAAGGGAGGGGGTAGGGAAGAGAGGGCAAAGGGGCATGGTTTTGATGAAAAGGTTTGGAGGGAGAATCTAAGTCTTCCACAGGTTGGCTAAATATGAATATTAATAACCATGTTAGCTGAGCACTTACTATATGCTAGACACTCTGATCAGCACGTGATGGGTATGTTCTCCTTAAAACCCTCACACTGCTTTATGAGACACTGTTATTATCTCAGTAGTACCTACAGAAAGGGGGCAGAGGTCCAGACACCAGAGAGGAACCCTAGTCAGGGGTACAGTAAGTTAGCCACAGACTTGAAATCAAACTTAAGACTCTATTCTAGAGCCTTAATCATTTTATCCCGAGGCTCCAAGAAACCCAGTTTACTCTCCCGTAAAAGAGGGAAGTCTGATGACCTCACCTCCATGTCACCCTCAGTCCTTTCTTACCTTCCAAACGTGCAGAAAAGATTCTGGGAACTGGCTTTGCTGTTGTTCAGTCACTAAGCTGTGTCCAACTGTTTGTGACCCCATAGACTGCAGCACACGAGGCTTCCCTGTCCTTCACCATCTCCTCAATGAGTTTGCTCAAACTCGCGTCCATTGAGTTGATGATGCCATCCAACCATCTCATCCTCTGTCACCCGCTTCTCCCCTGGCCCTCGATCTTCCCCAGCATCAAGGTCTTTTCCAATGAGTTGGCTCTTTCCTTCAGGTAGCCAAAATTTTGGAGCTTCAGCTTCACCATCAGTCCTTTAAATAACTATTCAGGATTGATTTTCTTTAAGACTGACTTGTTTGATCTCACTGCAGTCCAAGGAACTCTCAAGAGCCTTCTCCAGCACCACAATTTGAAAGCATCAATTCTTTGGTGCTCAGCCTTCTTTATGGTCCAGTTCTCACATCTGTACATGACTACTGGAAAAACCATAGCTTTGACTATAGGGACCTTTGTTGGAAAGCAATGTCTCTGTTTTTTTAATATGCTTTCTATGTTTGTCATAGCTTTTCTTCCAAGGAGCAAGTGTCTTTTAATTTCATGGGAACTGGCTTCAGTTCAGTTCAGTTGCTCAGTTGTGTCTGACTCTTTGTATCTCCATGGATTGCAGCAGCCAGGCTTCCCTGTCCATCACCAACTCCCGGAGCTTGCTCAAACTCATGTCCATCGACTTGGTGATGCCATCCAACCATCTCATCCTCTGTCGGCCCCTTCTCCTCCTGCCTTCAATCTTTCCCAGCACCAGGGTCTTTTCAAATGAGTCAGTTCTTCACATCAGGTGGCCAAAGTATTGGAGCTTCAGCTTCAGCATCCGTCCTTCCAATGAATATTCAAGACTGATTTCCTTTAGGATGGACTGGTTGGATTGCCTTGTAGTCCAAGAGACTCAGGAATCTTCTCCAACACCACATTTCAAAAGCATCAATTCGGGAGGTGGGAGGGGAGTTCAGGATTGGGAACATGTGTACACCCATGGTGGATTCATGTTGATGTATGGCAAAACCAATACAATATTGTAAAGTAAAAAAAATAATAATAAAAATTAAAAAAAAATTTTTTAAGAAGCATCAATTCTTCGGCACTCAGCTTTCTTTATAATCTTTATAATCTCACATCCATACATGACTACTGGAAAAACCATAGCTTTGACTAGATGGACCTTTGTTGGCAAAGTAATGTCTCTGCCTTTTAATATGCTGTCTAGGTTATAGCTTTTCTTTCAAGGGGCAAGCGCCTTTTAATTTCACAGCTGCAGTCATCATCTGCAGTGATTTTGGAGCCCAAGAAAATAAAGTCTGTCACTGTTTTCATTGTTTCTCCATCTATTTGCCATGGAGTGGTGGGACCGGATGCCATGATTTTAGTCTTTTGAATGTTTAGTTTTAAGCCAGTTTTTTTCATTCTCCTCCTTCACCTTCATCAAGAGGCTCTTCAGTTCCTCTTTGCTTTCTGCCATAAGGGTGTGTCATCTGCATATCTGAGGTTAACTGATATTTCTCCCAGCAATCTTGATTCCAGCTTGTGCTTCCTCCAGCCCAGTATTTCCCATGATGTCCTCTGCATGATGTACTCAGTTATTATTAACTTAATAATAAATGGAATAAGTGGATGACTGGATGAATGAATAAATAAGCAGGTACTGTTCCTGCCCACAAGGAACTTATAGCCTGGGAAGGAGACAGACATAATAGAACTGTAATATAAGACAAAATACAGGGGCCCTGAGAAGCAAATGATTAATTCCTACATCAGTGCCCAGCAGGGTCGATTCAGAAAGTACCTCTGTGTATTGGGCAGACCAGTCCCTCAACGTTGATTAAAAAGGTCTTGATTCCAGCTTGTGCTTCATCCAGTCCAGCATTTCCCATGATGTACTCTGCATATAAGTTAAATAACCAGGGTGACAGTATACAGCCTTGACATACTCCTTTCCCGATTTGGAACCAGTCTGTTGTTCCATGTGTATTTCTAACTGTTGCTTCTTGACTTGCATACAGATTTCTCAGGAGGCTGGTCAGGTAGTTTGGTATTCCCATCTCTTGAAGAATTTTCCACAGTTTGTTGTGATCCGCACAGTCAAAGGCTTTAGCATAGTCAATAAAGCAGAAGTAGATGTTTTTCTGGAATTCTCTTGCTTTTTCGATGATCCAGCAGATGTTGGCAATTTGATCTCTGGTTCCTCTGCCTTCTAAATCCAGCTTGAATAACTAGAAGTTCTCGGTTCATGTACTGTTGAAGCCTCACCTGGAGAATTTTGAGCATTACTTTGCTAGCATGTGAGATGAGTGCAATTGTGTGGCAGTTTGAACATTCTTTGGCATTGCCTTTCTTTGGAATTGAACTGAAAACTGAACTGGCTTAGACATCTCTAAACCAGAGACCAACTCTGTGGACATGGGTCTGTGTGAAAGCATGAAATGATTTCCTGTTCTCTCCTTTCCCCTTTCATGAAACTTGTGTCAGGAAACAATGTTTAATTTGGGCAGGTGAAGGAAACAGATAAGAACCTAAAAGACCATTTGTACTTTCAAGGCTTCAATTTGGGGGTGGAGCATCGGGTGTGAAGCCCAAAGCTGGGGTTCAAGTTTAAGCCCTATGACTTAGAACCTCTGTGATTCTGGACGCATCTCTTTGGTCTTTAGATTCCTTGTCTCTGAATGGAAATGGGATTGTAAACGTATCCCAGGGCGGCTTGGGGACTAAATGAAATTCAGCATATACGAGCTTTAGGGCCATTTCTGGCGCATATTAGATACACTGTAATGGTTAAGCCATCCTCTCCCCACAGTACATAGGGGAAAAAGTGGAGTTGGAAAGACTCTTCCTTTCCATTGCTTCTGACGGAAATGGTCAAGCATCTTTCCTTTAACTGTACTCTCCATAAAAGTTCACTCATAAACTATTGATATTTTAATAATACACATTAGCATCTTGCCCTTTGACGGATGAATATTGAATGAGCAATAAAGAGGCAAAAGAGTAACCAGGTATGTGGCTATGGGGAAGCGGTTCTCAGAGGAAAGGCTCCTCTCTGGGGACCTTGCGACTGGCCTCTCTCTCTCTAGTGACCTCTAGGAAACAGCTGTTAGAGGGAGCTCAGAATCTGGCCCAGCTCAGCCCAGTCTGAGCAGAATTTGCCCTTGGTTTTCTTTCACTTGGCTGGAAGGGACTTGGGAAAAGACAGGAAAAGGTCATTAAGGAGATGCTGAAGGTCTGGACTTTGCACCCTTGTGTGAAATTCCTGGAATCTCTCCTCTCTCTTTGAGGAAGGTGCTGGCTTCTTCCCCACCTAGGTGTCCTGCTCTATAAATGAAGAGTCTTCAAACAATGTGGCCACAAGAAACCAGGCTATGAGCTTAGAGATAACGTAGCCAGCTTCCATCCCCTCTGTCCTCTGCCCACCAAGTCTTGATGGGCACCTGTGCTCGGGGCATGTGTATGAAAGTTTACAAGATAGAACATCCTGCCTTTGCAACTCGGCTCCAGCCCCACCGCCAATGGCCTCCGGTTTTCCGTGGCCTCCATCTGGGCAGGGAGTCCTTGAGTGTGCAGAGAACAGTGACAGGGGGCTCTTCGTTGGTCTGGCTTAATTGGTGTGATTTAATGGCGTTGGTGGCGGATTCAGATTTATACGGCTTTCTGAGCTGCAAATCTGCTTTCTAAATGTAGAATTTTTGTGAGTGGTAAAAAATAATGGCTGTTCTGTGATTCCTGCCTCCCGAGCTAGGAGACTGCAATTTACATTATGCAAATAGACATTATGCAATCAAGGCACTTTAGCAGGAATCTGGCGACAGAGAGGCCGCTGATGAGCTAAGAGGTCTGCAGCCCCAACTGGAAGGGTCCTGGAAGAGCAGAGATGGAGTGGGGAGGGGGTGTGGCGGGTAGAGGGGGCCAGGTCTGTTCCACTGGCCCGAGGAGGCACCGTGGAGCCAGGCCCAGAGATGAACGCTTCCGGGGGGCTGCCAAAGCGACTCTCTCAATTAATGGCTTTGTTTAATCATACCCCCTGTCCAGAGGAGTATTGTCTTACGGATAATTTCGTTTGCCTAACGAGATTTTGCTAATTAAATCTCCTTTCGGTTGGTGTGACTATGCCTGCAGGAGACAGGGCTATCTGGAGTCTTCTCCATAAACCTTTCTGGAGAGGAGCTGGGAAGAGGGACAGAGGGAGGGGAGAAAAGGAAGGGAGGGAGGGTAAACTTCCCTGCTGCGAGCAGGCCTGGAGAAGCTTCCAGTAGGGTTTGGAAGTACAAAGTGGCTGCCACCACCCACCTGGCCTTTCTCTCCTATTCTCTGGATATATGGGTACTTAGAAATCTTTGTGCAGCCTGAGGGATTTCCCTGCTGTCTGCTTCCTCTGTGGCTCCTGTCACCTCCACCATTATCCCTTCTCAAGTTCTTCCCGATCCTCAGGCGCTTCTGTGAGCCTTCCAGGCACTGATTCTAGCGGCTCTAGCTGCGGTTGGTGATGGTGGCGATGTGGGGACCCTCCCCTGGCCTCCGCTGTTGGCCAGCCAGCCTGGCTCTTCAGAGAGGAAGGTTGGCCAAATTGGCCATTTCTCCAGGGATAATTGAATGAATCAAAGAGGAGAAAACCTTGTCAAATTCATGTTTCACAGAGCCAGCCAGGGATATCCCCCAGAATATGAAGGAGCCTAGCCCTGGGCCTGCAACAGCTGGAGCTTAATACATGCTGTGTGAGCACGTGCCCTCGTCACCCCTGTGCTCCTGCATCCCCAGGGTTCTTTACAGTCTGCGGCCTCCTGGGCCTGGCTGGCCATGGGCCGCACAACTCAGCTCTGTCTACCTGCCGCTTCCTCTCCTGCCCGCCTTGCAGCTCCCTCCTCCTCGTTACTTACAGACACTCCTACTCCTGGTACCCAGAATGCCAGGTTGCTCAGTTTCCCCCAAATACGCTGCGTAACTTTGCACCTCGGTGCCTCTGTACTTGCTGCTCCCTCCATCTGGAATCTCCTCGGCCTGGATAGACCTGCTCCTCCTGCAATGCCCAGCTTACGCATCTCCTGACTACCATTGACAGGGCTTCCTGCCTTTCCTGAAAGGGTGCTCTCCTTCCACATCCTGTATGTTGTCACAGGACCTCAAACATAGGTATCTGTCTGTCTAGCCAAGTTAAGAACTGAATGTTATTCTTCTCGTGATCCCAGTACCTAGAATCATGCCTGGCCACAGTAGGCCCCTACAGGTTTGGTTGAATGGAAAAACGAATGAATGAGCCAAGGGGAAGAGGGTGGAGTGATGGAGAGGTTTTCTCCATTAAGTCCTCCAAACCCCAGGATGAGTGATGGTGGTGCGGAGACAGGAGACGGACTTCTGTAGGGGCTTTGCAGAGTTACTTGCTCACCCATTGCCTTTAGTTCCTGGGTAGGAAGGTCCTAATTCCCTCTGTGTGCCAGGCCCTGCAGTAGGTACATCAGCATCTCTTGTACATTTTGACATGGATCCTATGAGGTGGATATTGTTTTTGCAGAGGGCACTGAGGCTTATCTGTCCTCATCAGAGAGTAAGGCAGTGCTTGCCTGTAACTGGGCCAAATGGCGGGGTCCCAGCAGACTCTAGATAGGTGAAAGCTCCTATGCTTCCCAGCCTTCCCTCCCCATCTATCCAGCCAGCCAGCCATCCAACCAGCCCATGCATCTACCCATCCAATCCATCCATCCATTCATTCATCCATCCATCCAGCTATTCATCCATTCATCACCCATACATTCATCCATCCATCCATCCATCCATCCATCCATTCATCCACACATTCATCTATCCATCCATCCATCCACACATTCATCTATCATCCATCCATCTATCTCTCCATCCATCCCATCCTATCCCATCCCATCCTGTCTATCCATCCTGACTATAACCTAAGCTTCCCTGGATGTGTGTCACATCCTGGACTCTCCCCGTGCTGGAATGCCTGGGTTGTTGCACTGGGAGAACCTGTGTGTGTGCTGGGAGATGGGTGAAGCTGAAGCCCCACAGGCAGCCTCCGGCTGCTGGCTCTGGTCTATTGCCCAGCTAGGAGTGGGGCTGTGAGGATAAAGGAGTCTGCAGTCCATGCTGGGAAGCATGAGGGCAGTTGAAGAGAAATGGCTCATATCCTCCTATGTGATAAGGCTATATGCCTCTTGCTTGTGTGTGTGCAGGCTGCAGGGTATGTGTGTGTTGGGGGGGCAGTGTTTGAAGATAGTCCTTTATGTTATCCTCTGTTCCTGAGTTTCAGTGCTTTGCTTTTTGCCCTGATGTTTTCCCCTTGGTGCCAAAGTTCTGTCTCTTCATTAAGGCTTCCAGTCACCTTAACATCCCACCATGCTATCTATGCTCTGAGTCTGAAGGGTTTCTCAATACATAACAGGAGCTCAACAAATATTCCGTGATGCACTGAATGAGTGAATGAGTCAGCAAGCATGCCCTTTGCTATCAGGAATTCTTGAACTTGAGTCCTAGTTCTGTTCTTTAGGTAGCTGGGATCTTGGGATTTAATTTTCTCATTCAGAAAGCAAAAATACTAATAGTGCCTATTCTAGCTTTCTCGAAGGGTCGTTGGTGGAAGATTATAAGAGATACATGAAAGTGTTTTATAAACTATAAAGCACTATGCAAGTATAAGAGGTTATTATTATAATGGTTATTACGCTTGAAGTGATCATTGTGTTTGAAAATTAAGGATTCTGTTTTCAGGAATGTAAAATCACCCAGACCTTGTTGGAACTCTCGAGACGTTGGAGCAAGCATCACAGGAACTGATTCCACATTAGCCCGACTATGGGAACTTTCGGGGGCTGGGGTGGGAGAAGGGGTCTGGTGAAAATGGCGCGGGCAGACCTGCATTTGTGCTACCTGTCCCCCGTGGGGACCCACACACACGATCTCTCTTGAGTCTCAGCTGCTGCCAGGCTTTCGACGTTCATTATTTTTGCCTATGCTATTCCCTCTGCTAGGTAAACTCTTCTTTTCTCCTCTGGTCTTTTGACACTGTTGCTTCCCTGTCCCTGGGCTCTCGGGTTACCAAGTTTACCTCCCTGAAGGCATTTATCATGTGGACCCGAGACTGTGAAGTGTGCCTCCTGGGACACAACATGCACCTCCAGGGCAGGTGGCAGGTGTCACTCATGTCTGTAGTTCCAGAGGTAGGGGATGGATGGATGGATGGATGGATGGGTGGATGGGTGGGTGGTTGGATGGATGGACGGGTGGGTGGATGGGTTGATGGGAGGTGGGTGGGTGGGTAGGGGGCTGGATGGGCAGGAGGGTGGATAGATGGGCGGGTGGATGGTTGGATGGATGGGTAGGTGAAAGGTGAAGGAGTGCTTGGGGCTTGATAGATGAACAAAATTTGAACTTTTGAAGCACTCTAAGCTGCAGGGGAAAGTAAAGAAGAAGCAGCTTCAGAGAAATTAGCACTGCTGTGTAAATAACCCCCAAATCTCTGAGAGTCCCCTCCCTCCAACTCTCAGGTCCAAAGGGTCAAGTAGGCTGATCTTCCCTGGGGTCCCTGGAGTCCTCAATCCCATGCAGGTTGGTGACTGGCCATCAGCCAGGGGAGCAGTGAGGCATTCGTGTTGGGGCTGAGTCTCGAGGAGGGAGGCGCCGGCCTGTCATGGTTCCCCAGAGATGAGCCGCCACCCATGTGGGGAGGCAGGTGCTGCCTACTGCCATCCCCAGCACCCCCAGATCCTGTCTGTTGGTGAAGTCAGTCCCAGCTGGTGAAGAATCTGCTGGAAGCCCTTGCGGGTCCCTGGCTCCAGCACCTTCTCCCTGTGTTTGGAGGCATCTTGTCTCCACCTTGCTCTGGCCTCTCCTCCATGCCCTCCCACTCCCAGCACTGCTCCTTCCGGAGCCCCCAGGCAGCCGCAGCCAAGTGCCAGGGGGCTGGGAGGCTTTTCATTACCGAATGCACTGAACCTATTTGTGAGTGTTTTGCAAAGTGTTTAATCCAAGGTGTTCCCTCAATTAAATTAGTGCAAACATCTGTGTCCCACATCCACCTCCATTTGCATTCTGTGCCATTTATTACAGCGGGAAATGGGAAGGCACCTTAGGAATACTTAGGACTGAATTAGGCTCGCTTGGGGTGGGTGTTGGGGTGGGCGTCTCAGGGTGCCTGTGAGGTTGGTCCACAAGGCGGATCCATCTCCAGGCCAGAACTGGTGGAGGAGCCGCTTTCTGGGGCAGGGGGCCACGCAGGGGATGTGTCTGGTTTGGGGACCATCCTGTCTTGTGGGGGAAGCTGAATGAGTTTAATTAATTCCCTGATCCAGGTGGCACTAGTGGTAAAGAACCCGTCTGCCAATGAAGGAGACATAAGAGACAGGGTTTTGATCCCTGGGATCCCTGGGTTGGGAAGATCCCTATAAGAGGGAATAGCAATCCACTCCAGTATTCTTGCCTGGTGAATTCCATGGACAAAGGAGCTTCACAGGCTACAATCTATGGGATACCAAGGAGTAGGACATGACTGAAGTGACTTAGCATGATCCTCAACTGCCCAAGTATCAGTACCTGCAGAAGCAGGAGGAATTCACTGTGGTTGCTTTATAACTAAACTCATTAAAAAAAAAAAAAAAACTGTATCACATTCAAGTGACCCACCTGGGTTTCGCCCTGGAGGAGACATTTGCTGCTGGAAGGTGGGCTTTTTCATCATGAAACTGCTCAGCCTTGGTGACTTGGCTGCGTGTGTATGGTAGCACTGTTCCGCATACCACGTGACCCCCAGGACTGTAGAGGACTTTGGGGGTCGTGCTGTTATCTCAATCCAGGAGGCATTGAAGAAGAATAGCTTCTGCTTAGTGCGTTTACCTGTTGTAACCCTCCCCCCAGCCCTCTGAGACGGGGCCTCAGGACAGATCAGAAAGCTGGGCTTAATCAGACAGAGTGAGCAACACACTCAGTATTGGTCCATAGCTAAAGAGGAGTGGAGGGGATGTGAACTCAGGTCTACACGACCCCGGAGAGGATGCATGTACTTCCTGCCACACTAGGACATCTTTTGGGAATGAAGCAGCTGACTTTGGGTCAGGGACCTTGCCCCCTCCCCAGATGTCCTGGCCAGGACACCCTGGCTGGGCTGTGCAGAGGCCCCTGGCCCTAGCCTGCCTGCCTCTATTTGTTGTTCAGTCACTAAGTCATGTCAGACTCTTTGTGACCCCATGAACTGCAGCACGCCAGGCTTCCCTGTCCTTAACTGTCTCCCAGAGTTTGCTCAAACTCATGTCCATTGAGTCATTGATGCCATCCAACCACCTCATCCTCTGTCGCCCCTTCTCCTTTGCCTTCAATCTTTTGTTATAACTGGTGAACCTGCATTGCCACAACATCACTCAGAGTCTATAGTCAGCGACAGGGTCCACTCTGTTCTGTGGATTTGGATAATGTGTAATGGACAAGCAGTCATCACTATCGGTTCAGTTCAGTCACTCAGTCATGTCTGACTCTTTGTGACCCCATGGACTGCAACACACCAGGCTTTCCTGTCTATCAACAACTTCCAGAGCTTGCTAAAACTCACTTCTACTGAGTCAGTGATGCCATCCAACCATCTCATCCCTTTCTCCTCCTGCCTTCAATCTTTCCCAGCAACAGGGTCTTTTCCAAGGAGTCAGTTCTTCACATCAGATGGCCAAAATATTGGAGCTTCAGCTTCATCATGAGTCATTCCAGTGACTAGTCAGTGTTGATTTCCTTTCAGATTGACTGGTTTGATCTTCTTGTCATCCAAGGGACTCTCAAGAGCCTTCAGGTAACATAAACTGGGATGCCCAGGGGCTTTAATGGTGACTTATCTGAGAGAAGGGATTCCTGGTTTTTGTGGGGTGGGGCAGGGAGGAAAAGGAGAGGAAGTGAGGAAGAGGCTTATGGGTTGCTCAAGGACTTAGAGATCGCTGAATTTTTTGGCACTAAATTGGAAAACTGAGGCTCAAAGGAGGCATCCCCTTGCCTAAGGCCACTGAAGGTTTAGTGGTAGAGGCTGGACTGGAAACTAGGGCTCCTACCTCCTGGCAGGGTAGTGATGTCAGGGCCTGGGGAGGCTGCAGGGGTTCTATAGAATGTGCTGGCATTCTAAATACAAAGTGTGTAAGTCAAAGCTGGAGAAGGAACCAGGGTGAGAAGGAGATGGATGGCTGCTGTGGACTTGCCTACTAAGGATGCTTCTGGACACCTTTAATGAAGAACCTCCCGGGTCCTAGAGGGCTATTGGCCTAGCCTGACCTAGAGCGGGTCTGCACCAGCACCGAGTTCTACCTAGGGATGTCCAGGGGCTGTAGAACCTGGGGAGCCTGGAGGGGTCCCAAGACCTTGTACTGTGTATCCACGGGTGTCCAGCTCACCTCCCCCTTCCCCATCTGCCCAGGGTGCAATGGACTCAAACTCCAGTTCCCTCTCCCTCTTCCTCCCAGTGAGACAGGACCAGGTCTTAGCCTTATTTTCCCCATCTGTTAAAGAAAAAGAAAACCTCATCTTACAAGATCTTTGGGAAAATCAACAGAAATAGTAGGCATGCTTGACCCTACTTCTGCAAAGCACAGCACTCTTGTTTTCTGTTCTTCTCCATGGCTCAGCTCTACTTTCCCCTCTAGACTCTGAACTGGATACAAGGGGCCAGGGGCTCTACTGAGCCAAGGGTGGGCAGCCCCTATCTCAGCTCCTCGCCCTCCTTCTTCTCTTCCCTCCCTCCCTCTCTCATCAGAAGACTTTAATAAATGCATCTCAGCATGTGGCCCTGCCTGGGGCTTTATAAGAATGAATTGCTTATCCTGGCCTATGGTTCTTCCTAGAAATGACAATCTACAATCAACACACATTTATTAAGCACCACTGTGTGTGGTACCCAGTTCTAGGCCTGGCAGGGTCAGCCTGGGAGTGATCCCTGGGCTTCCTGTCTCCTCCCAAGGGCCCCGATGAATGTTGCTTTCTTTGGCTTTGCCAGATCCCAAGACAATCCACCATTGCCAGCAGGACTGGGGATTTTGGTACCCTTACCTGCCTCTTGGCCTCTACACAAGGTCATCTCTGCCTTGAAGTGCCCTCCATCCCCCTCATTTACCTGGTTATAACTCAGGTTCTTGATGATCAGTAGGTCTGTGACCACATCTCAGCTAGGGAATGGATATTTTTTGTGGATATTTTATCCTCCTTGAGCTCCTGGTGCACGCTGGGCATCTTTCTGAGACTACTGTTGTTGTTTAGTCGCTCAGTCATGTACGAATCTTTTCGACCCCATGGACTGTAGCCTGCCAGGCTCCTATGTTCATGGGATTTTCCAGGCAAGAATACTGGAGTGGATTGCCATTTCCTTCTCCAGGGGATCTTCCTGAACCAGGCATCTAGCTTACATCTCCTGCTTTACAGGAAGATTCTCTACCACTGAGCTACCTGGGAAGTCTTTTGTGACTATTAATCACATCATATTTTCATATGCTTCCACTCGGGATGCTGGGCTCTTTAAGAGTAAGGCTACTGTATGCAGTGTCCTAGAACTAGCAGAGACCCTAGGACTCATTTGTTCTACCTCGCCTCAGGCCAGGTCCTGCTCAGTTCATCCCTCGTAGAGGAGAATGCCTGTGATTAGAATGCCTTCCCCTCCCTTTAGCCTCTGGTTCTCAATAACTGCTTATTTTGTTGGATGAACCACTGGCATGTTTGAAGGGAGGGTGTCATGGCAGCACGCCTGGCTCTCATGTTTCCAGGGTGTTTGGTCTGAGAGCACGTCCCTGTCCCTCTTATATGCAGTTCTATAAGTATTCTCTCCCTTTCACCGGCCTCAGGATATGGGATCTCCAGATGGAGCTGAGAATGGCAGAGAAGAATGCGTCCATTGATTTATTGCCCCTGTGTCTTTGCCACGGGCATTTCCTCTTCCTGAAAAGTCCTCCCTGCTCAGCCAAAGCCTGCCCTTCCTCCCCAGTCCCACACCACCTCTTCCAGAGCCCTCAGGGGAACGCAAGCAGTGTCTCCCTTCCCGAGCCTGGTGACACTGACCAGAGTCTGCCTGCTGGGTATACCTGTCTGTCCTTTTCCATGGAGATACGTCAGTACAGGGCACATAGCTGACATTGCCCTCACTCCATGTGGCCTGGTGCCTGGCACATTCTGAATTTATTGCACATGTTTGCCAAATGAACAGGATTACTCCTGGTCTGTCTCAGAGGGGTGCACGTGTCTGGGTTCTCCCCGCATCCTCTGCTTTGACTTTTCTGCCCCACAATTCTAAAGGAGCTGGAGGCTCATATGTCACCAAGTACTGGAAACTGGAGGCTACAGCCAGCAAAAGAAAATCAGGTGTTAAATTCTGTTTGGTATACTGAGCAGACTGGAGTTACTTCTCTATGGCAGGACTGTCAGGTCCCATACACTGATACTCTGCACGCAGAGTCTCCAAACCAGAGTGAGCAAGGTGGGCCATCGGAATAAGAGAGGACAATAGTACACCTTTGTTTTGTGCTATGTGCGTGCTAAGTTGCTTCACTCGTGTCCGACTCTTTGCGACACCATGGTCTGTAGCCCACCAAGCGCCTCTGTCCATGGGATTCTCCAAGCAAGAATATGAAGTGGGTTGCCATGCCCTCCTGCAGGGGAATCTTCCCGACCCAGGGATTGAACTAGCGGTTCTTATGTCTCCTGGATTGGTTCTTTACCACTAGCGCCACGTGGGAAGCCCTTTGTTTATATGGATATTTTATCTTATCTTGTCCAGATTTCTATTTTTGAATATGCTCCATAAGACATTTCATGTACTGGCAGAGCAGTAGGCTTTATATATACTCTCCCACACATGCATGTTCATCTTGTAGGTACTGAGGTATATTAAACATTTTTTACTGATAGAGTTGTAAGCATGTCTGAAGACCTTGGACTTGGGTCCCTGGCCCACTGTCCAGGACATGAGTTCAATGCATATGTGCCAATGTCTCCAGACAAATGTCCTGTCCCCTAGGATGGCCCCATATCATGCCTAAAGCTTTACAGCCTGAATCTCGCTGGAGGGCAAACTCCTTGGGGACAGTAATTTGGGGACCCTCTTCAGCAGTGATGTGTGGCAGTGACTCCACAGGGCCTGGAGAATGGCAGACACTCAGTAAATTACATGGGGCTTGAAAACTATTTATTTAAATTGAGACATCTGAGAGTCTTTTAAAGTTTTAAGATTTGACTTTAATTTAATCCTCAAATGTCTGCTCTCAGAGAGTATGCTTGATATATTTACTTGGGGTCCATTACATAACAACAAAAAATAAGTATATAGGCCGGCAGAGGATGAGAGGTTAGGTAGCCTCTCTGACTCAGTGGACATGAATCTGAGCAAACTCCAGAAGATAGTGGAGGACAGGGAAGACTGGCAGTGCTGCAGTCCATGGGGTTACAGAGAGTCTGACATGACATAGCGACTGAACAGCAATGCCTACTGGGTACCAGGTTGTGAGTTAGGTCCTGGGTGACAAATCTGAGGTCTCTGATCTCAGTTATTTATATTCCTTTTTTTAAATGTTTATTTTATTTATTTATTTTTCGGCCATGGGTCCTGTGGAATCTTACCATTTCCTCAGCAGATGCTCTAGACAGTCAGTCTGTTGGTATTTTAGGGAGGACAGAACCCATCAACAAACGCAGTTGTGTTCTAGGGGCCCTGCTACCCACCTCCGTGGATGTGGTCAGAGTCCAGAACAAGCTGGGAGTGATAGTTCTCCCATGAGGGTGGGATGGGGAGATAGAATGGGACCAGGAATGATTTTTGTACAGAAGATGCTTAGGCTGTCTCTCAGCTCAACTTCCAGTCTTCTGTGTTGAAATTTCAGAAGCAAAGCAGGAGTGTATCAGATAAGGGGTGAGTTTGAAGGGAAGACCCATCAGTAGAGGGAGATGGCCTTCGAGAAGACAGACATTGATAGATCTGACAGCTGGCCTCCCTCCTTTTAGGATCAGAAGCCCGGGGCCTCTTGGCCAGGGTTGCAGAACGGGGGCTAGTCAGTGCCTGAATCAGGGCTCTTGGCTCCTCCTTGGGATCCACACCCAGAAGGCCCCAGGGCACAGGCTGGGCCTGCTTCCTCCACCCCAGGTGGTTATTCCGCCAGGACCAGAATCCTCAAAGCCCCCAGTGCTTCTGGGCTGCAAGTGCAAGCCCCTGCCTCCAGCAGCTTCCGTAGGGGCCAGTGGCCCACGGCCCCGGAATGATCACGGGCTGTGTGTGACTTCTTCTTTCTTCCTGTACGAGTTGAGCACTTGCCACCCTGCTGTCTGTTTTTCCTTGCTAAGGTTCAGTTCTAATTATGTTGATTTTCTTCATCCCACCCCCTCCTGGAAGCTTATTAGGTTGAATATTTTTATTTATTATCATTTCGCCCAACTCCTGCCAGCATTTCCAATTACTCTCCCCGCTTCCTTGTAATTGTCTTTCTGTAATGGCTCTGAAACAATTGCGCTAAATGAGGTGTCTCCTGGAAGATGAGAGTCTCACTTCATTAAAGGCTAATGTATTCTCAGCTCAGCTCTGTGGGGCTAGCTTGGAAGGAAGACATTTAAACAGCTTCTTTTATTTTATAGGGAGCAACTTTTCAGCGACGAAGATGTCTGTGGGGTATGTGTGTATGTATGTGTGTTGCCTGATTTTAATTTAAAGAAAGTTTATGAAATAGTGCAAGTCTCCCTGTTGGTGAAACTCTCTGTTCCCGGGTAGCTGAGGTTGACGCAGATGGGTCCAGGGTTCCAGGGCGCAGGAAGACAGGGGCATTCTATTCGGACGTCCTCCCTGCCTTTCTGCCAGGTTCCCTCCCTTCCTGTCGACCCCTGACCTCTTGATGCCTCCATCCTTTGCTGACTCCCACTGGATGATGTACAACCTCCTGCTGCATATAATTTTTTTCAGTTTATATATCCTCATTCATTCATTTGTTGTTTGTTTACTTGTTCACTCGTTTACTTGTTCATTTGTTATTCATTGAGCACATTTTTGTTTTTTTTTTTAAAGGGAGATGGACTCTTTTTTAATTATTTGATTGTTAATTTTTAGTTGCGCTGAGTCTTTGTCGCTGCGAGTGGGCTGTCTCTAATTTCGGCGAGCAGGGTCTACTCTCTAGCTGTGGTGTGCAGGCTTCTCTTGGCGGTGGCTTCTATCCGGGCAGAGCGCGGGCTTCAGTAGCTGTGGTGCATGGGCTTAGCTGCTCTGCGGCACGTGGGATCTTCCTGAACCAGGGATCGAATCCATGGTGGATTCATATTCACTGTGCCACCAGGGAAGTCCCCACGCGTGTTTATTGCCTGCCGTGTTCAGGCATGATTCACAATGGAGATGTGACATTTTGGAGCTTACAGATCAGTGAGAGAACAGAGGTAGATGACAGGCAAGCAGGCACTTCTGGTTCAACATGTTAAGTGCTGTCATCAGGCAAGGGAGGACCACCAGAAAGCTCTCAGGAGGGCACCTGGTAAAATCTTGTGGGGTCGAGGATGACTTCTAGAGGGCAGGGGGTGGGGTCTAGGTTGACACCGGGAGGATGACCAGTTTGCCAGCGACAAGGGCATGGGTGGAAGTCTTTGAGGCTGAGGGAACTTCTGTAGTAAGAGAGGGCCTGGAAGAGTGAGATGCAAGACAGGAGCCGGTGTGGGGCAGGGCTGTGATGGGAGGAGGGGCTGGAGATCAGGAAGAGTCCCAAAGGCTTGGCTACTGAGAGAATGAGTGACATGGAAGAATTTTAAGCTGAGGGTTGATTTGGCCAGACCTGCCTTGGAAAGATCGCTCCTACTTGAGTGTGTAGAGTGGATTGTGATGTGGTGGCTTAGTCAGTAAGTCGTGTCCGACTCTTGCGACCCCATGGACTGTAGCCCACTCGGCTCCTCTGTCCATGGGATTCTCTAAGACAGGACAAATTCAACCAGGAGTGGGTTGCCATTTGCTTCTCTGGAGGCTCTTCCTGACCCAGGGTTCGAACCCGGATTTCCTGCATTGCAGGCAGATTCTTTACCACTGAGCCACCAGGGATGCCCATCGAGTGGATTGAAGGAAGGCCCCCCCAAAAGGCAAGGGCCCTTTGAGGAAGCTGCTGCAGGTGATGGTGGTGTCCTGCCTGGAGGAGGCGGAGGAGAACGAGAAGGCTGTGTACATTTGTGAGGTGTTATAGGCGGAGCAATGATGGGCTCCAAGTGGGGGTAGGGGTGGTGGTGGGGGGGGTGTTAAGGATGAGAGCTGTTTTCTGGCTCCAGCAGTCAGATGAATGTGTGTGGTGGGGTTCCCATTTCAGGACAAGGACCATGAGAGGTCCGGGGAGCTCCCTAGGATGTGGGGCTACCAGGCTCAAATCCCAGCAGAGGTGGGGTTCCTGTCCCCAGTGACAGCTATGGAGCCCCAGTTTCTTCACCAGCGGGGTCCATGGGTTGCAGGTGGGCATCAGCTCACTCTGTTAAGCAGCGATAAGCAGCTTCATCGTCAAACTCTGTGCTGCAGGCTGAGCAGGTCCCCTCTGGGCTCTGACTTCTGACCCAGGCAACACAACCTGTACCAAGGCCTTTGAGCATTAACCAAGCATCTCCCATATCAAGGGCTGTCTCTTCTTTTCTTTCAGCCGTGCCACATGGCATATGGGATTTGAGTTCCCCGACCAGGGATTGAACCTCTGACCTCTACATTGGAAGAGTGGAGTCTTAGCCACTAGACAGCCAGGGAAGTCCCCAGGGTGGTCTCTTTTAAAGGGTTTTTTATTTCATAGTCAAGAAGAAGCAGGAAGACCCTTCCTGATAATGTTTGGGTTAGGAGCGAAGAATGTAAGCTGACAAGTGGTGGATCAGGTTCATCCAGAAGTGTCTTATGCCTCTGAGCAATTTTTTTTTTTTTTGGATCCCTGGAAGCTTGGGAGTACAACAGTGGTGGTGATAGTGGTAAAGGAATCATGATGATTTCCCCGTTTATCCAGGCTGCTGTATCCAGGACACTCTATTAGGCACTGCCTGAAGTATCTCATTTAGTCTTTGCGACAATCCCATTGTGCTGGTATTGTTATCTTCACAAACAGGTTACATAAGCAGGCCCCCTGGACTCCCAGCCTGCGTATTCCTTCTCAGGGCAAGGAAGGAGGGCATGGGCTGTGCCAAAGCCGGTTTGGGGGCGGCCAAGGTCTAAGAGAAGTGGCTTATTCCATCCTCCGCTTGCTGTTTTTCTCTACTCTTCATGCCTTTTCTTATGGATTATCTTTTCTGCTTATGTATCCTAACTCACTCGTTCATTCATTCATGTGTGTCCTTCAAGGCCTTGTGCAAATGCCACTAATTCCTGAACAGAGCCGGAACTCGCCCCCGCCCTGGTTCCCAGAATACATTCCTCTCTCTCTGTTATAACTGCTGATCTGTAGTGAGTTCTTAGCGTGTCTGTCACCTCAGCTCTACTTTGGATTTTCCCTGGGAGGGGATCTTGGCTCACTCCTCTTTATATACTTGGTACCCAGCACCGGGCCTGGTGCACAGGTGTTCTATGAATATACTATTAGTGATGCCAGGATGCTCAGGGGGGGCCTGGGAGGTCAGCAGACAGGAACTTCCTGCCCCCTGTCCATTACAGGAGGACAGACGAGCTGCCCAGATACGCTCCAGACTGGGCTTGGCTCCCTGGGTCGGCTGCCTGGTGATAAGGGGCAGCCAGCCGCCAGGAACAGAATTCTCTGTGTGCTCTGGGAGAACGTGGGGCTTGAGGTAAGCGCTCCTCCAGGGCAAGGACTGAAGGAAGCAGCGTGGAACTGGATGTTTATTCTGATGAGGTGCTTATGTAACACCAGGCTTCCTTGGGCTCCCAGGGACTGAAGGGAGCACACACCAGAGAAACAAGCAAACGGAGAGAGCAGCGAGCCACTCGCTCTATTAGACAACAGAAGTGAAGAGGTGCTTGCATCTGCTGTCTTGCACAAAAATTTAGTGCCTGGGCAATTGCCAGGCAGCTTTTTGTTACAAAGAATAAAATGTGTCTAAATACTCAAGTGCAAAAGTCAGCGATAGTTTTCCATCTCCTCAAATCTTGCTCTGATTGCCATTCTCCCAGGTCGTGATGGGGTGCTGGGAGATGCTGTACTCAGGAGAATTGGGGCCATCTCTTGAGCAACTCCCTTCTCAACCTCCAGAATCAGGGCTCTGATCGCCCCTGGAGGGCAACAAGGGGAGAAGGAGGAGGAAGGAAGCACTGGGGTTCCTGATCAGTAAACAGCGGTGTGACCTGGGGCAAGTGCCTTGCCCTTGCTGAGTCTCAGTTTCTAAATCTGGGGATGAAGAGAACTGTTAACCTTGCCCTAACCTGCAGCCTTGTTGTTTTGAGGCTCTGTACCCCATGGCAATGCATGAGATCGTGACCCCTCTGTGATGTGGCCTCTCATTCAAGTTGGGTAGCACAGAACCCTCTGCCTACTCTCTCTCCCACCAGCTCCGAAGCTGAGTCAGGGCTCCCTGCCTCACTCTCCATAGGGGATGAGGATCCAGGTGAGTTCTAAGTCTGGGGCCTCCTGGGGCTCTTGGAAACAACAGGCCAGGCCTCCTGAGCCCAAGGGAAATGGGGAACCGAAATTTGTGCTGCAGAGCAGTGGATAAGAAGTCTTCAGATCTAGAATGGAGCTGGACAAAACAACACTGTTCATTTAGTAAGCACTTACCTAGGACCTACCATGTGCCAGGCATTGTGCCAGCAGCCCCTGGCCTTCCAGAACTCATAGGCTAACAGGTATTCCATGTTAGTGCCCAATCCTCTCCATTCCACGAGAGGACAGACGGCCGGGGGATGAAGTGACTATCACAGAGTCACATAGCCAGTCAGTGGACTTGGCAGGATCAAAAATCTGCTTTGTGAAGCTGAAATGAGCTGATACATGCCAAGGGCTCAGAGCCATGCCAGGCACCTGTCCAGTGAGTTCGCTATACCTGCGTCTGCTGGGGCTCCAGGCTCTAGGAGTGGGGGCCTTTGTCCCACATGGCACCTCTTGTGTCCTGAGTCCAAGTGTTTGAGATGAGACTGGGCCGCACCTCTAAGGTGACACTGACAAAGGGAGAATGGGAAGAACGGTGGGTCTGAGGCTTCCGGCTCTTGGCATTTTATTCTTCTATTCTACCAAGGCTTATGGAGAGTATGCCTTACGCCAGGCACTGGGACTGAACAACCTCACAAGCCCATACCCGTGAGGGGTTTGTTTGTCAATGGGGAAGGAGGGTGGACCATAAGTAAACCAGGTATTTGCCAAAGGAGAAGTGTTCCGAGAGTGTTGCGAGAGTCCTGGGCAGTAAGATGTGTTGCTGTTGTTCAGTTGCTCAGTTGTGTCTGACTCTCGGCAACCCCATGGATTGCAACACGCCAGGCTTCCCTGCCCTTCACTGTCTCCTGGAGTTTGCTCAGACTCATGTCCATTGAGTCGGTGATGCCATCCTCTGCCTCCCTGTTCTCCTGCCTTCAGGGGGCACTGCACTCCTTTGCAGTGTGATTTAGTAGAGCTTACCCAGATAGTGGGTTAGGGGGCAGTGAAGGTGGGGTGTGGGCCAGGGCGTAGAGGCAGGTTTTCTTTGCTTCTAAAAGTTGCCCTGCCAGGCGTGAGGGGTGTGGCATACAGAGAACTTCTGCTCAGCTCTATCCCCTTGCTCTAAAGCTCAGGCTTCCAAATGACGTAGCAATACTGAGATTGTCTCTTCCCTGCTCAGCCTCCAACCCACAGCAGGAAGTAGCGAATCTAGAATAAGACCCCTCGGATTTCACCACTATCCCCTTGAGAGGCTCAGGGACTTCCCTCTGCTACAATTTGGACATCCATCAGAAGCATTCTTTCTTAAAAGAAACATTTGACTCAGAATCAAGTGTCTTCCTTCTTCTGGGTCTCTTCCGCATTGCCTCCCACCCTAACTGGGCATCTCAGGTGCAAAACCAGGAACAACAGAAACATTCTTGGCCAGATAACACCCACTGTGTCTGTATTTGGGGTAGGTGCAGAGGGGCAGGCCAGATTTCATCCAGCAAGTACCCGAGTGCTAACAAAGCCAGTCCTGGGCTGAGAGATCCCGGAATCCCCAAGGGGGCCTATTCACCTAGTGCTAGGGGTTAATGGTCAGCTGGGCCTCCCCTCCTAGTGTATTGATTTTTGTGTTCAATCCTTAGAGCTCCCTTTTTGTCCACCAGTCCCCTGACTCGGTAGCCCCTGGAGAGATGCTTTCTTCCCGGGTCACTGGCCACTCCAGGCCCACTGCTCTTCCCCCACCCAGCTGCTGAGGTGGGTACAGATTTCTTAGTAATGATTTTCCTCCAGGAGCCAGGGAGAGAGAGGAGCTGCTGCCGCTGCCTCTGCTGCTGCCAACATCAAAGCTTTCCGCGCGGCTTTGGTAGAATGTTAAGAATTGAGAGATAATTAAGTTGCATTTCTGTGCATTGTTTACTGTTGCTCTCAACCAATCACTATTCCATAGGGGCTAATCTGTGCCGTTTTTTTTTTTTCCCCCCTCCCCTTTGCAGTGCCTGTTTGTACCACATTCTTCATTATGCTTCAGTTACAATTTTAATTTTACTATTATTAAATCTTCCCCAAAGCTGTATTATTCTGCGCCTCTGAGCTGGAATTCCTGATTTGGGGACTGTTTGCATCTGGGCCTGTTCACAAATGATTGTTCTTGTTTCAAAAGAACATACATTACAACTCAGCACTGAAGGAATCCTGGCTCCCTTCTCCTTTCCCACCCTCGACTCACCTGGTTGTAGGAGGTGGGAGAGAGAAGGCAGCAAAGGGGATCTGACAGTTTTTAAGATTTTCCTGTTAGAGCACCTTCACAGCCTCTAATGGCCACAGAAGAGGATAGGAAATTGAGTTCGAGGTTGGGGGCAGAATGGCCAATGGGCTTCATTTTTTTGTTTTTTAATATTTATTTATCTGACTGTGTCGGGTCTTTGTTGCGTCATGTGGGATCTTACAGTGCTCAGTGCTCAGTTCTAGCTGTGGCTCGTGGGCTCAGTAGTCGCAGTGAATGAGCTTAGTTGCCCTGCAGCATGTGGGGTCTTATCTCCCCAACCAGGGGTCGAACCCACGTCCCCTGCATTGCAAGGTGGATTCTTAACCACTGGACCACCATGGAAGTCCTGAGGCTTTGTTTTCATACCCTGCGAATTACCAGCTTCTTTACTTCGTTAAGCCTGTGACATTGGGCTGTTAAATAACATTGCTCAGCCTCTGTTTCTGCTTGAAAAATCAGGAAAATTCTGATGATGCTATAATGCTGCCCCACTGGTAAAAATGAAAAGGGATAATGGAGGCCGCCAGATGAGGACTTAGCGAGGGACAGGTAGGGTTACATTATCCTCATCATTAGCATATTCTCGTTCTGTCTCCTGTCCATTTTGCTTCTTCCATCGCCTGTCCCAAAGTTTACCCACTTGGCCCCCCTTAAGCCTTCCTCTGCTCCCTGTCATCACTAAGCCAGTGGAGTGGAATCACAAGTGCTTTGCATATGCTCCCCATCACTGGGGGCTGATAGGAGTAACTTACCTGCCTTCTCAAGAAGAAAACAGGGCAGATTTGCAGGGGCCTGAGCTTGCGGAGGGAATGGGGCTCTGCCCCTATGAAGGTGGCCTGCCCTGGGGTTTTGAGAGCCCAGAGCCATCTGCCAGAGCTCTCTGCCCCAGCTGGATGGGACAGGAGCAATGCGCCCATGTCTGGAGCTCTCTTCCCTGCACCCAGCCCAAGATTCCTGCCTTCTCAGCCTCCTCCTGGGGTCCCCTCAGCTTCCTTCTTCCCTGTCACCCGGTCCCCCATGCCTCCACACACACTAAAACCATAACTTTTTCCCCCTTTCCCATTATCTCTAACCCATATACTCTGGGAAGTTTAATTTGTTCTCGGTAGTAATCACCATTAACTAGAAATTGTCTTTCTCTGTGTAAACACGTCATTAGTGAAGCTGGTTTTCTGCAGGGTCCAGATTTCATTTTTATTAAAATGAAACACTTTCAGGCGCCTCACTGTGTCCAAGGAGAGAGAGTATAATTTTAACCCATTGGGTTGGCCACAGATAATTGGGCTGGCATTTGATTGGACGATTAGGGAAATATCTTCTTCACATGCAGTATAATTTGCATTTTTTTCCCACTTATATGAAGCTAAGTCATGCTTTCGTACACAGGCAGTTTTAATGAGCATTATAAATCCTAATGAATATATTTTCATGTTCATTTTATTGGCTTGTTTTTATTACAAGAGGTCTGAAAAACAGGGCCAGTGAGGGAGCCGCAGAGGAAATGGCAGGGGAGAGAGGCAGCCTTCCACCCCTCCCTTGGCCTCCCCAGGCTGCTAGGAAGGGTGGGGGATGGGAAGGACTCTGTTGATGTGGGAAAGCTGAGCAGGAGAGGGTCAGCTAGGTCCCCATTAACCCAAACCAGAAGCTGCTCCGGACCCAAGAGAATGCACAGAACATGCTTCTGGCCCTGGGGTCCTCGGAGCTACTGCAGCCCGGCCCCCTCTGCAGCCACAGCCGCTGCAGCAAGGATTAGTCTGGAACCAAAGGGGCACAGGCTACTTCTGCACAGGATCTGGCCTATGCTAGGAACCCCATACAGGCTGATGAGATGGAGTTGAATTGAATTCTGATTCACAAGAAGTTGCCGTAATCAGAGCTTTGTTGTTGTTCAGTGTATCAGTGGTGTCCGACCCTTTGCCACCCCAGGGACTGCGCATGCCAGGCTTCCCTGTCCTTCACCATCTCCCAGCATTTGCTCAAACTCATGTCCATTGAGTCATTGATGCCATCCAACCATCTCATCCTCTGCCGCCCCCTTCTTCGTTTGCCTTCCCTCTTTCCCAGGATCAGAAGCAGAGCACTGGTTTTCAAACCCAGCCCTGAAAGGCCGTTAGTGAGTGTATAGCATACGCTCTTCTGGATGCTTCAGAAGCTTTGTCAATGTCTTAGGGCCTCAGCACATCATGGTGAGAATTAGCTACAGGGTCAGAGCTCTGCTTCTCTCTCTATTCATTCAACAAACATTTGGGGGGCACCTACTGTGTTCCAGGGCTTTCCTGGTGGCTCAGACCGTAAAGAATCTGCCTGCAATGCAGGAGAACTGGGTTCGAGCCCTGGGTCAGGAAGATCCCCTGGAGAAAGGAATGGCTACCCACTCCAGTATTCTTGCCAGGGGAATTCCATGGACAGAGAAGCCTGAAGGGCTACAGTCCATGGAGTCTCACAGAGTTAGACACGACTGAGTGACTAACACACATACTGTGTTCTAGGGGACATGTACCAAGTGACCCCTAAAATCCCCAGCAGCTCCCGCATTTTAAAAATATCTGTAATAAGTGACCAATAAAATATAAATAAATAAAGTGGCCTTTTTGTTCCAGCTTGGGTTTCTGGTTCTAGATCAATCCATGTGCACCCAGGGTTTGGTCTCTTTCTACCAGGAGCCCTGAGTGCCTCTCTGTGCCCCAGCCAGCCTGCCCCAGTGCTCAATGCTTCCCAGGCATCCACTCAGATGGATGAGGTGTTGTGGTCCAGCTCCTGGCCACTCAGCCTGGCCTCCCAGATTCTCCTTCTCAATGCTTTGCTCCAGCCAAAGGGCACCCATGGCATCTCCTCCTCTCAGGACCCTGGGGAGAGCCCACCTTCCCTTGCTGACACAGGCTTGGCTGTGGGCCTGGCTGTGGGGAGCCTGCCTGATGGCCTGCCTAGCCTCCTGTGTCGTCTTCCAGCTGAACTCAGTTCCTTCTCACAGAGCTTGCTCTCTGCTGACCATCCCACCTCGCTCCTCATCTCCCACCTACCTACCCTTCCCCTCCAATTTTTGTTTCTTTGAAATGATGATTTTATTTATTTATTTATTTTTGGCTGTGCTGGGTCTTCGTGGCATACGTGCCTTGCTCAGTTGCTCAGTCAGGTCTGACTCTTTGTGGCCCATGGACTTTAGCCCTCCAGGCTCTTCTGTCCATGGAATTGTTTTCTAGGCAAGAATACTGGAGGGAGTTGCCATTTCCTTCTCCACAATTTTGTTTTTTTAATCAGAAAGATGTTTGCTGCTCATTTGGGTTGGGACTTTGGAGACGTTTTAGAAGCAAATTCGACTTAAAATGAATTCCGTTTCCTTTGCTGCCATCCCTTCAAAAAGGCAGCGTGGCAGCTGGGGGACCCTCCTGGGAGGCTGACCACGACCTCAGGGTGGGCTGCATCGTCTACCAGAACCCCCCACCGCATGCTCATGGATGCAGCAGAACACGCCTTGCTGCAACCTTCAGGCGACTTGGTGCTGTCCTGCTATACAAGAGAGGCTTACTGACCAGCTGTCCTGCGCTAGCCTCTGTGAGAGACAGAAAACTGTCACAGAGGCCCCGTGGTCATGGAAAGTGGACTGGCCCCTGTGGGAAGGACGCAAAGGACGCAGTTGAGTTCTGCTGCTTCCTGGAGTCCGCTGCTTGTGTCTTGTGTCCAGCTCTGGCCGGAGCTGCACCACTGGGAGGGTTTCGTGGGTCTGGTTTCACCCTCACCACCATACTTTGTCAAGTCAAGGCCAAGGGCCCAGATGTACACAGCTGGTCTTGCTCTGTAGGCAGAGGGCTGGGCCAGTGAACACGACACCGGCTCTGATGCTGTACTTGTCGGAGCTGCAAACACAGTGGGAATCACTCACCGGAGAGACTGGAGTTTTCAAGGTGGTCAGTGCAAAAGCAAGATGCTGCCCCAGGGCGTGATCTCCATGAGGGAGCTCAGAAGAGAGAAGGGGTGCAAGTGGCCCCCCAGTGGTCTGAAACCAACGATTTTAGGGTGGCTGGAGGGGAGGATTATTGAAGAAGGTGTAAACTCATTGGGAGTGGTGAAACAGGGGTACTGGAGGGAAGGAGGGGGCTGCCTGCTCACAACTCAGTTCTAGAGGAAGGGAAGTTGGGGAGGGAGTGGACCTGAGTGACCTTCGAGGTTGGGGATGAGGGTCAGAGCAAGCCGGGCATGAGGCAGACCTCAGAATGAAAGGAACTTGTGTTCTGGCTGCCACAGGAGGATGGCCAGCTAACGGGTGGAGGAGGGGGGCGGGCAGAGAGAGCCATCTCACCTCTCCAGCAGGGGGTGTTTGTCTAGCGTCCAGCCTGAGTCTTGACAGGTTGGTGTGTTTGCGTGGGGCCACTTGGGGAGCTCCAGGCATTGTAGGATGGCTGGAGATGCCGCCCTGAGACCAGTTTTTTCACCCTCCACCACTACCCCTCCCCTGACGTGAAGTGTAGTCACTCAGTCGTGTGTGACTCTTTGCGACGCCATGGACTATAGCCCGCCAGGCTCCTCTGTCCCTCGGATTTTCCAGCAAGAATACGAGAGTGGGTTGCTACGCCCTCCTCCAAGGGATCTTCCCAACTCAGGTATGGAGCCCAGGTCTCCTGCAGGCAGATTCTTCACCATCTGAGCCACCACCTGTCCTCAAAGGCCACATGCTTGGGGTAGGGGGTCAGAACTAGCGGAGACCTCTCTTCCCTCCATCTCTGACTCTGCCCCTCGGACCTGTCTGCCTCTCCCACGGCTCCCCAGCTCACTCCTTCTCTGTGTGTTCCTCTTTCTATGTCTATGATCACTGGTTGGTGCTGCCTTTGTTGCCAGCGACGCCCCCTCGACCCCAGGCTTGTGTCCGGGAGTGATGCTGGGTTAAGCGTCTGCAGGAGCAGATGACCTACGGTACATGCCCATTTGTACCAAGAGGGGCATAAGCGAAGATCCACGGCACCTGTGTGCCAACCCCCCTTTTCTATGGGCCTCAGTTTCCCCAAAACGCAATAGGAAGATGGGGCACTACTCTTCAAAAATGCTTCCCTGGTGTGTGCTCCCCACCCCACCCCCCACTCCTGCCCGGACTACAGGAGTGGGAGGCTGTGTGAGAACTGGGAGGTGGGGGGAGCACACGGAGGGGATCTGCTGCCCGGACCAGTTTAGGCAAACAGCAGGGACTGCTGGCGGAGGCTCCAGCCCCCACTTACGCGGTAACAGCTGCAGTCCAGCTGCTGGCATCCCTGCTGGGGGAGCGTGCTAAACCTCTCCAGGGTCAGCGCTGTGGTATGTCGGTTTCCATAGCAACCAGCCAACGGGCCACTTTCTCAGAACAATTCCCCTACTCAGCCGGGTTCTGGACTTAGCTCAGCCCAAGGGCATGTGGCTGAGGAGCAAAGCATGAGGGGGAAAGGCTGCCTGAGGGCCAGATGCCCCCCCCCACCCCCTGCAGAAAGTGGCTATCTCCAGTCTCGTCTGAGCACAGAGGGCGTGGACCAGCAGGACAGGGCAGGCAGACTCTCTTCCGGTTCAGGCTGTCCCTCGCCCCCTGCTCTTTGCTACCCTCCCACGCCCACTCATCCACAGACCGCCCAGCTCGGCCTGGCTGGACGTATCAGGTCTTTGTCTGGATCACAGCTGCCTTGGCTGGGCTCAGAGCTGGGAGGAGAAAGTTCCGGAATGGTGTAGGATGGGCGGGGGAGGGGGCTTGCTGGCCTCCATCTCCGCACCCTTCCATCCCACCCCAGGGCCATCGGAATTTCACCCGCCCGCCCTCAGTGACCTCTGGGGAAGACAGGGTCAGAGTCTGTCCCGTCCACACGTTCAGAGGATGGGAAAGGTCACCTTTCTCAAGCCCCTTAGAAATAAACTCCCTTAACCTGAGCAGGTTGGTGCCATGCCTGAAACTTTTGGAAAGGGAGACTCGGTAGAGAACAGACAGATTAGAAGCTCACAGGGACCTTGATCCATTTTCTGGGTGAGGAATTGGCGTGGTGGAGGGGGTAGACTGCTTTGTGTGAGGATGGATGGCATGGGGGCACCAGGCCTCCATTCCTGGGCAGAGGCCAGCACTCCTCCCCTCCTTCCTCTCCCTGGTTGGGCTTGCTGTTCAAGTCCAGAAACGGTGAGGGAGGCCAGAGCTTCTTCCCCAGGGCCCTAGGAACACAGCTCAGGCCACTGGGAACTTGGGGGCCACAGGGCCCTTGTTGTTGGACTTAAGTTTATTTCTAGAAGGGAGCCATTAGCAAATGGGGAAACTGGGATTAGGGCTGGTGTCTCTGAGCAGGCCTAATAACCTCAGGGTTGGGCACAGGGCTAGGACTTGGTGTCCTGACAAGTGACCGGGGTGGTGCCTGGGGAGGCGTAGTGTTCCCAGAGTGACCTGTCCAGCTGTCTTGCTCATCTTTTCTGATCAACGGTTATGCACTTTCAAAGGGCCTAGTTCTTCCTTCTCTTCCCCTTATCCCATCTACCCTCTCACCCCCTTAAAAGGAGGGGACAGATGTCCTTTCTTCCACACACCACAGCTGCAGCCGAACACATTCCCCTAGCCCCCGGAAACAGGTGTGGAGGATTTCTCAGCCCCTGGGGACGAGGGGCATTCAGGAGGACGACCAGTTTTAGAAGCTGCATGAGTTTTCATCCCCCTCTGCCCACATCTGTGAAATGGGCGTGTTGCCTTGGATTAGCACTTCCCAAAGTGGGCTCTGCAGCACAGTGGGCTCCTTGGGGGTGGCGGGGGCGGGGAGGGGAGAGTTCTGAAGCCCAGCAAACTTGGGAAATGCTGCCTAAACAATTCCTTTTGAAGAGTTACAGGGCTCCTTACCATTTTAAAGATTTTAACGAGTTCAGGATGCAAGACAACCCAGTTTAACCTAGGGCTTCCTAAGCATTTATGACCATGGCACCCTTAGTGCGCATCCTGCGGACAAACCCACCTGGCAGTTATCAGCCTGTACCAGACGTTCCAAGGCCTTCCAAGTTACTCTTCAACATCTGAGGTGCTTCCCCCACATCTGAACATCTGAGATGTTCCCGGCACCGCAATGGTCCTGTGACCACACCCCAACCCTGGGCTCAACCCTCCTGCCACTCCCCCCTCCACCACCACCTCCTGCTGGCTGGCTGCTCAGCTTTGCTCAGATTATCTCCATTCCAGATGGAGACACTGGTGTCTGGTACGAGGAGAGGTCTCACCCTGGACCCTCGGGAGCCAGGGCAGAAGTGGAGAAGCAGTGTGCTGGGATGTCTCAGGCTTCCTGAGGGAGGGAAGCCCTCATGGCTCCACCCCAACCCCCAACTCTCCCCTCAAGGCTCGTGGGTCCTCTGTGATTTTACCGCTTTAAAAAGTGAGACAGTGCTTCTAGAACAAAGGGAGGAGAAAGTTCTGGCTCCCAAGCATCTGGAAGGAGGACCGTGAGTGGTGAAGCTTAAAAAGGGAAAATTACAGGGGCTTCTCCAGTGGCTCAGTGATAGAGAATCTGCCTGCCAATGCAGGAGACATGAGTTCGATCCTTGATCCAGGAAGATCCCACATACTGCAGAGTAACTAAGCCCATGGGCCTCAACTACTGAGCCTGTGGCTCTAGAGCCCAGGAACGCAGCAAAAGCCACCACAGTGAGAAGACCACACACCGCAGCTAGACAGTACCCCCTGCTTGCCGCAACTAGAGAAATGCCCGAGCAGCAACAGAGACCCAGTGCGGCCAAAAATAAATAAATTAAACCAAAAAAGGAAAAGTGCCCTTCTCCTCTCTTTACTGTCCAAACTCTCAGAAGTAACACCTCACATTCTCCAGCCTTTAAATTTTCCAAAGACCTTGGGTGGAAATGCCCACACCTGCCCATGAGGGGACCGCTGTGATGGACTGGAGACCTGACCGTGAAGCAGAACCCCTGGGCTCCCTCCGTCAGCTCTCTGTTCAGTCATCCCATCTCTCAGAAGGAAGAAATAGTTTCATCCTCGCAGGATTCTTCAAAGAACTGAATGATATGGTAAATATGACAGTGCCAACACATTAGAACCCAGTAAGCCTCAGCTTAGGAGAATTAAACCCCCAGAGGTAAGATTCTCTGTTTTTAGTGGGAAGAAAATTGAAGCTCAGACAAGTTAAGCGACTTATCCAAGGTCACACAGTTTTTCAGCCTCCTGACCCCAATCCTTTGCTTTCCCATTTTACGTCATTTCCAGGAAAATGTCTCTGAGTGGGTACATGTCTCACTGTTTCTGGAGGGCATTTAGCCATTGTGATTTCCTTTACTTTTGAACTTTTTACTCTCCCTGAGCAAGTGAAATGCTTACTAGAGAGAGACTACAGGACAGGCCTGCTTTTTTGGAGGGGTTTGCCTGGGGGTGTGGAGGTGGAAAGCGGGCATTTGTTCTTGAGAAAGCAGTAGGTAGCTCTTCACGTCACCTGCAGAATTTCTTACCCAGTTTCTGCCCCTTTTTCTTATAGCAGCAAAACCCATCTACACACAAGACCTGGGGGTGGGGGTGGGGAGTAAGAGAGGCCTCAGTGCTTTCTTCCGACTCTTGACTCAGGCTTTAAATCATTTTAGTTAGCGCACGGAAATGAGGACAGAATAGAGAGAAATGAGAAAAACAAGAATGCCTTAATGTGCTCCTCGCTGCGCTAGGATCTTAGGAGCACGCTTTCTGCAAACATCGTCTCTCGTTTTTGATTTTTATGTCGGTGAGAGGGAGGCTGTTCAGAGCCTTAGGTGAAAGGGGTTCTCTTCCTGCAAGGAGTCAGCTCTGATTGCTATCACTGCCATCAGGTCTGATACTGACATCCGCGCGCAGCACAGACCCTGGTCAGCAGGTTCATTTGGCTAAGTAATTGTGTTGGCCAAAAATCTAGTTCGGGTTTTTCCACAAGAAGTTATGAGGAAACCTGGATGAACTTTTTGGCCAAGCCAATACCTTCTTTTCTGCCACCTCCATTCCCCCATCATCATCTGAAAAGTTCACAACCAGTGAAGTTGGGAGGGGTGGGTAGACCTATTGGTGAAGTTCGAGCAGCTGGTCTACCAGACTTGTCTCCACGTGCTCACGGGCACACTCCTGTGCCCAGGCAGACCTCCCTCCTGCCCTGGAGTGAACCGAAGGATGTGCTTGGAGAGGAATGTCCCTGAAGTCAGCCTTCCTCAGCTCCTCTGGTCATGCCCTCCACCTGCCAGGGCCTCTCTCCCCCTGCCCTTTCAGATGCAGGCTTTCTGAGAAAGAGGAAGAAGGAAGAGTCTGTCCCCCGGATGATCCTAGCTCTGCTCATCTCACGTAAAGGGCTGGCCCTGCTCCAGCGAGTATCTGGAGTGAGAACAACAAACAACCCCAAACGTCTTCCAGCATCAGATCGATTAGCTCCGATCCCACCACAGGCGGTTTCCTGCTCAGCTTTCTGATGGAGGAGCCTCTGTGTGTGTGTGTGTGTGCCTGTGTGTTTTCTCTGCTGATTTACAGACACTTTGTGGATCGGTCGACACAGGAGGAGGAGGGGGCCTGGGGGCAGGGTATTGTCTTTGAGCAGAGGCCTGATTAGAACAAGGAGCTAATCAGCACTATTTATGAAGGTGTTTTGTACAGGAGTTTGTGTTGAGTGATGGGAGGAGGCAGAGAGCTATGAGAGAGAAAAGGAGAAAATGCCACATGGGTCTGACAACTTACAGCCCAGCGGGTCAGAGACACGTTGAGACAGGTCTGTCGGTAGCTCTCCTCTGAGAATCTCTGGCCTAAGGGCCACAGAAGCCTCAGGAGGAACATGGGGGCCAGGACCCAGTGGCCCCTGGAGTGAGCAGAGAGCAGTCACTCCCCCCATATTGTCCCCATCTCTGCAAATGTCACCAGGCCGACTGCTTCTCCGAAGTCAGTGCGTGGGCTCAGAAAGCACCTCTCGGTCCATTTTCCCCTTTCCCTCTGTACCTAGTGCCTAGGACCATGTGCTGGTGAAGCTGCTTCCTATTACAGTAGGAGCAATTTTGATTTGAAGTAGACCTGTCATGTGGGTTTCCAAACCTGGGTTTCCTATGTCTAAAATGAAGGCTCCCAATAACCTTTGACCACTTTATGACACTGTGAGGTCGAATGTGATGTGTTGTTGTTCAGTTGCTCAGTCTGTCTGACTCTTCAACCCATGAACTGCAGCATACCAGGCTTCCCTGTCCTTCACCATCTCTTGGAGCTTGCTCAAATTCATGTCCATTGAGCTGGTGATGCCATCCAACATCCAACTCTTGTCCCCTTCTCCTCCTGCCTTCAGTCTTTCCCAGCATCAGGGTCTTTTCCAATGAGTTGGCTCTTTGCATCAGGTGGCAAAGTATTGGAGCTTCAGCTTCAGCATCAGTCCTTCCAATGAATATTCTGGATTGATTTTCTTTAGGACTGACTGGTTTGATCTCCATGCTGTCCAAGGGACTCTCAAGCGTCTTCTCCAACATCACAGTTCAATAGCATCCATTATTTGGCACTCAGCCTTCTTTATGGTCCAACTCTTACATCCATATATGACTGGATGAAAACCATAGTTTTGGTTTTCATCTGGAAAACTGGAAAAACTATAGCTTTGACTATATGGACCTTTGTCAGCAAAGTAAGGACTCTGCTTTTTAATTTGCTGTCTAGCATATTAAAATGTGATATGGGGAAATTCCTTTTCAAAGCTTACGGATGTATGTTTTATTATTCTTATGAGCAGACTTTGCTCACCAGCTTAATGCTGGGCTGGAGGCTGGGCCTGAAGCTGGGAGCTGGAACGGATGCAGAATTTTACTCTCTCAACTGCAACCTTCAGATCTTCAGGAAGTTATTCCTCCCTTGCATCCAAAATAACTCTGGCTTGCAGCAACATCATTTAAAGCATATAGAAGTTGGAAGGCCTTAGAACAAAAGGTCCTGGAGGACAGGTGGTCTGGGCTCTATGTGACAGAAATCTCTTGCTTCAAGGAGGAATCAGTTCAGTGGTGGTGTTTCTTCTCTACCCTCAAGGTCTGGACACGGGCGAGCACTTTAAACCCACAAGGTGGCTGCGTCATCTCTGAGAATTCCGTGGCCGTCTCTGGGATGAGCTGAGGAGGCCAGGAAGTGGCTTTGGTTCCATCAGTCATTCTGGCGCCAGAGGCCAACAACTGCAGCCTCCTGAGTGGCACTGGGGGAGCTGCCAGTGGAGGAGGGTGCCATGTGGTGAGGCGAGATGGAGGTGCTACCTTCACATGCCCTTTTCTTCCAGGGTGCTGCTATATGTGGTCCCTGAAACTGTGACCGAGAAGTGTCTCGCGAGAGAAGGATGAAACAGATGGGAATTCTTGTAAATTTTTAATCTGAAAAATAAAGAAAGTGTGAATTAGAATTAATGCAGGTATTAAATATTTAAACTTTCTGTACTCACTTTCATTTCTAACGTATTCCTCCCTCAAAAGCCTCGATAACTGTTTGTCAGATTTGTTCTCAAGCCGTCCCTCTCTCTCCACCCTCCCCCCAGCCCCAGCCCAAAGTTACCCCCAAAGAACCCCGCAGGTATTCATCATTCTGATGGAAATTTTCATTTTATTTCTCCTACAGGAACTGTCTGATCTCTTTCTCTCTCTTTATATTTATGCTTTCTCTATATGGCAGCATAAATAATTAATGCCGTTATAAACACATCCTATGCAAAATATTTATTAGAAAAAATAACTCTTTAATTTGGCGTGTCATTTAATTCCACTTTGTAATCATAGCACATGGGCTACAATTAATGCCAGGGCTGGAGAATCCAGCCCGTCTGCTCACACTTGCAGAGATGTGACAAATCTCTGAGGGGAAGATCCCTTGGCCGTTGGTTATGTGTGTGTTTAGTTGATGGAGGTAGATGGTGTCCACTGCCCAGCATGGGACTGAGAGTGAGGCTAGAAGGAGGTGGGATGGCCAAGGTCTCTTCAAGTGCATTTGGTAGCCTGTGTCCTTCAGGATGCTGGGACTTAGAGATGTAGGCATTCTTAGATCTTGGGGGTGGAGGCAGGGGGTGGTGGCAGTCCTTGGGTTGGGTTTTGTTTTGGTAAGTTCCCACGAAGGACTGGCTAACAAATAGTTTCCTAGAGACCAGGGTTCTTGCTTGTATTCATCTAATTTTTTTTTAGTTCACTGAGTTCTTCTTCTGTGCTGCGCATTGTCGTTGGCACTAGGAAGAGACAGCAAACAAGACAGGTGATGGAGAAGAGAACGTCCCGGGGTCCTGACTGTGCCCCCATTGCCTCTGTGCATCCCCTCCCCCCATTAGTAATCTTTCTGGCCCTTGAGGAACCTGTAGGAGAGCAGCTCCACCCCCAGGCTTCAAGGTCTAGTATTTGAATAGCTCAGTGTTTCTGGATTTCTTGATGCCTCCGGATGTAACCCAACCTTGCTAAATACCGAGGCGGGATCCTGAGAACCAGGTGAGTGACATCTGCATGCTTTGCTCCTGGACCCCAGTGTGGTCCTCCCTTTGCAGGAGGCGAGTGGCTGAGTCTGATCCTGCCATGACGCGCCCCGCCGCGCGTCATCCTAAAGGCCCAGGCTCCGGCTGAAGTCCCGAAGGATTCAATTTTAACTTTAATGTAGCATTTGTCAGTCTCTCCCCCTTGGGGTGGCTTCTCAAATTGTCCCCAGGCCTGGCATCATATCTTCATTCAACGTGCATTCTCAAGCTTAAAATCTCCATTCACTTATGGTCTAGACTCTTGTGAACTGGCTGGTGGGGTAGAGGATAATGAGAGGATAACAAGTGCCTTGGAAAAATCTTTATCTTGTACTTAGCCACGTGTTACTCGCCGTGGTCTGGAAAGCCAGTGCAGCCTCCCCAGCCTGGAATTTCATTGAGGAGAAAACTGGAACAAGTGGTACCTAGCTCCCTGCCTACCTTCCTAGATGCTCTTGCATTTTCTGTCTCCCAAAATAGGATGATAGGAAGAAACATGGAAACCAGAACTGACACCCTCTCTCCTACACTCGGCTCTGGGTCTGTGACAGGCCTGGGCTATTTGGGGCGGGTGACGTCTGACCCAGGGGAAGGGTTTTCCAGGCCGGTCAGGGGCTCTCACTCAGCTGGGATCAAAGAGATGGAGTCTCTGCTGGCTTGAGGATGAAACAGAAGGTTCTAGACAATGAGGCCCAGTAGCATGATTTCTGTGTCCTGCACAGGGGACCAGTGTTGCTTCTAGGGGTTGAGGGCAGGAAGACGTGAATAACTTTGCTGCCCTGGCCGTGTCACCTTGTCCCCGCTACGGCAGTGGCCACAGGATGCTACCCTCAGACTGGGCTCTAGCCAGGCTCTGGGCTATATACGCACCTTCTTTGTCAGTCTTTTGTCTTGCTTCTGCCTTTATAAGAACACATTCCCATTCATTCACTGTGTTCTATGGGTAAAGAGATTCATAATCTCTTTCTGGACTTCTCGGATGTGTTTCGTGTTTGAATTTTCTAAGTGGACTTTCTCTCCCATCATTTGCACCTGGAGTGCATGCCTGGCTCAGCTTTCAGCCTCTCCCCTGTCTCATTCATGCAGTCACTCAATCCTCAGTGAGCAGACTCTGTGCCTTAGATACTCTGCAGGGAGCTTGGTTTTCAGAAGTGACTTGGTTCTTGACCCCCGAGGGTCTGGTTTCAGTTCTACTCAGTCCATCCATGTCTGCACTATCACAAAACTAGCAGAGTTAAGGGAAAGCTAGCAGTAACTTGATGACTTCCTCAAGAGGGAAAAAAAAAAAAAAAAAAACCAACAGTTCTTTAAGGAGTCATCTCCTCTGCAGGCCCTGCTCCAGTTCATGGGCTTGTTCCTGGCTCCACTCACTCAGATCACAAAGCCCAGAAGTGAGGTAACTGCAGCTGGAGCTGTGGAGGGGCCCGGCATGCTGATGGGGAGGCTGCCACTGCCCGTCCCCTGGGACAGATGCACCCCACTTGTCCCTTGGCCTGTCCCTTGATAAAACCCGCTCTTGCTTTCCTGATGTCTAGCACCTAGAGTTTCAGGGCCAGAGCCACCAGTGCTATGGTGACAAAGCCAGAGAGCATGACAAGCCCAGAGCCGCTCAGGGCCTTTTATTAAACCTGACATCCAATAACCCAGGCCTCTCGCCTAGTCTCCTGGAACATTTGGAACAAATTGCATGGAGGCCTGGAGGAGGGGCAGAGATGAGAGCTGGCAGCCGCGGTGCCTCTGGGTCTCTGAGAGCGGGGCCGTGAGGACGGCACGCATCTGTCTTGACGGGGCTGATTCTCGATCCTGGATGATTGATCTGCTGATGGAATGTCTGACTCTGGATGAGTAATCTATGACATTTCCGAAGCCCTTCACCACTTACTGATGCTCCCATTAACCCTGAGATGGGTCTTCGTCCCAGGTTTTTAACTGAGATGACTGAGATGCTGAATGTTCGACTTGCTGAGGTCACGTGACTAATCCATGGGCCAGCCAAGACTCCGTCAAGATGTGATCTTATACCCCAGGTTCCTCTGACTGCTTGTGCCCTTTGGTGCCCCCCCTCCTTAATGTGAGGGATTCGGGTCCCCTTCCACCGGGGACCAGGCTGAGGATTAAGGAGCTCTTCCTCAGGCTTTGATCTTGTCAAGCAAATAGAGTCCAAGGGGCAAAGCTTCAGCAAGCCCCAGAGGAGCAACCTCCTTCTCCCTGGTGCCCCACCCTTTGTCATTCCCACCTGTTCCCTGGAACGCTACTGCGGGGCTGGGAAGCACGGAGGACCAGCAGTGAACAGTGCCTTCTGGAAGCTGTTGGCTGGAGGAGGGGGGGATCAACTGGATGCCTTGCTGTTCCCGTTTGAGAGGTGATGAAAGCACTTCTGAGATGCTCTTCTCTGGGTTCTGGCCACAGTGCAGGGAGGCCGTCCTGCAAGAGGAGGAAAGGCCAAAGGCCTTGCATGTCCTTGACGTAAGCCAGCCCGCTGCCTCAGTCTCAGATTTATGAGATCTTGCAGCCTGTCTCCCTGAAAGTGTGCCCCACTCCCCAGAAGCCCAGGGCGAGGGGCCGAGTGTCAGGCCAGGAGACAGTGGCTGTGCTAGTCAGGAAGGCAGCTGATAAGATGCACAAATTCCCCGGTGAGGCTCAGAGGTCATGGATGTGTGTTTGCCTTTGCAGCCCACATTGCTTCTTGCCGCTTGAAATTCTCCTAAAAACCCAGAGGAGCAGCTGAAAATATCCCAGGTAATATGAAAATGAATAACGGCTCAGCAAACAGAGCCCAGCTCTGAGCAAACAGCGAAAAGGCAGGCAGCCCAGGCGAAACGAGAAGAGAAGAGAATGAAAAAGGAGGGGTGGGCGGATGGAAAAAGAGAGGCCAGGGATGCAGAGGCCAGCAGGAACCTGGTCCAGGGTCTCCACTGCCAGCCCTCTTGGCACGGTGCTGCCCTCTCTCCTGGAAAGTCCCCTTCCACCACTTTCTTCCTCAAGGGGTGAGGAAAAACAGAGCAAAGAAAGAGTTTCTTGGCTTTGGCTTGATGGAGCCACTTAGGAGTGAAATCCCTTGTGGTTTGGTGCCTTCCACGTGGTTTTCTATAGTGGGAGGGAATTGGGAGCAAGCTTAGGTGGGCAGAGTGTTGTCCTGAGTTAGGAGGCTCCAGCTCTTACTGTGTGATCTTGTGGGGGCCTGTGGGCTCCAGTTTCCCTTTTTTAAAAAAGAAAAAAATAAATATTTTATTTATTTATTTATTTGGCTGCACCTGGTCTTGTTGCAGCATGCAGGATCTTTGGTTGTAGCATACAGGACCTTAGTTCCCCGACCAGGAATGGTACCTCTGCCCCTTGCATTGGTAGCATGGAGTCTTAACCACTGGACCACCAGTGAAGTCCTTCCAGTTTCCTAATTAGCAAAATGAGAAGGCAGGACTGGATGATTTCTGGGAGCACAGGAAGAATCCTTTCAGCTCTAACATATTATAGTTTGTTTTGTTTTATTTTTTCCCCCCATAATCAACAAAGACTTGGGTAAGTTCTAACTCCTTGTTAAGCTGTGAGATTCAAGAGAGTGTGGGCGTGATTAACCCAGATCCTCTGGGAATGTACTCTGAGACTCCCCTAGGTTGGTCCCCTCCCAGGAACAGTACCAGCAGAAGAAGAATCTTCTCTCTTCCCAGTCAGACCAGGGTGAGGCCCAATGAGAAGTTCATTCCTTCCAACCATGGGGAAGAGGATGTAACCAGGCTCTGGAGCCAGAGGGTGGAACTGGAGGACCCATGGCCACCCTCATTTCTCGAGGGCTTTTGGTATATCCATAGCTGTGCTGGTGCTTTGAATCCACAGCCTCATTTACTTTCTTACTGATCCCTTGAGCTCAGTGTTATTAATATCCTTGCTTCATGGCTGAGACTCAGAGACCCAGGTAACTTGCCCATGGTCACATGAACTGAGTCTTACCCAGATCTGAATGACCCACATCCCTAACCACGTGGTCTTCATGACCTTAGGATCCCAGGGAAGGGAGCACCTGACCCTAGAAGGGAGAGGGATGTTCAGCAGTCAGTGAGGCACCCCAACTCCCAGAGGGGGCTCCTCGGGAGAGCTCGGATGGAGGACATGCTTCACGCGGCTCTGTCACTGCTGTGCTTCTAGCCCGGTGTCCAGTGGAGGGTTCTTCCCCCAGCTGTGGCTGTTTTTTATTTTTTCACCGTTTGATAAACTACAGAACCAAGCAGACAACAAAAACACAGGCAAGGATATGCAACAAGGAGCACAGGGGCCAGGAGGTGGGGCACAGAATACAGTACTGACCAGGGGCAGGAGACGGCCCCGCCCAGGCCAGGCTCTGTGCGCAATGGCCCCAGGCTACCCTCTCAGTTGCTGGGCTTCCTCACAGCACATTTGAGGATCTCGGAAGGCTCAGTGACCCCCTGGCATCAGAGGGATGGCTGAATACAGGGAAAATCCTGCTTTAGGTGGAGGGTTAACCAGGGCTTCCCTGGTGGCTCAGACAGTAAAGCATCTGCCTATAATGTGGGAGACCTGGGTTCGATCCCTGGGTCAGGAAGATCCCCTGGAGAAGGAAATAGCAACCCACTCCAGTACTCTTGCCTGGAAAATCCCATGGACAGAGGAGCCTGGAAGACTACAGTCCATGGGGTCGCAAAGAGTCAGACATGACTGAGAGACTTCACTTTCTTTCTTTCTCTTTTACCAGGGCTGCTCAGAAAGCATCCAGCTCCAAGATGTAAAAATGCATCCCATTCCTCCCCATGCACAGGCTGTGCACCAGGTGCCATGAAGGGCCAGTCCTGGCACAGAGTGAGTGAGATGGCAGAGCCTGCCCCACATCTAGCCACAGATTGCTCCCTTCAGGCAGCCAGTCAATAAATGCAAAGTTCCTCCTGTGTGCAAGGCCTGTGGTCAGTGCAGGGGATAGTGCTAAACAAGAGAGGCCCCCTGCCCTGAGGGAGTCCCTGTTCTAAGTGGGAGGGAAGAGTCAACAAACGAGAGACAAGCAGGGCAGTAAGAAAATGTTAGGTGCGTACTCAGTCATGGCGACCCGGTGGACTGTAGCCTGCCGGGCTCCTCTGTCCATGGGATCCCCCAGACAAGAATACTGGAGTGGGTTGCCATTCTCTTCTCCAGGCGATCTTCCTGACCCAGGGCTGGAACCTGAGTCTCTTGTGAAGATCCCATATACCATATAGCAGATCCCATGGCAACCAAGCCCAACGGAGTGTGGCAGATACTGAGCCTGCATGCTCTGGAGCTCTCAAAGCCACAGTAGACCACTGCAAGCCCTGCAATGAAGCATCCCAAGTGCTGCAATGAAGACCCCACATGGCCAAAAATAAGTAAAATAAATATTAAAAAAAGAAAGAAAATGAACACAAAGTGGGGTCCAGGGAGGAGTGAGGTCCAGGGAGCATTTATTAAAAGGAGGTATGTTAGCATGCTGGTGGAAATGACTCAGAAAAGAAGGATAAATGATAACGCAATAGAGAAGTTGCAAAAAAAAAAAAAACGTTATCAAAAAGGCACAGAAGAATGGGTTCTGAGCACAGTGAAGGTGTTGACCTTGGGTAAGGAGCCAGGATTCTTTTTCAACTGAACTTGGGGAAGGGGCCGGCAGAATATTTGGGTTTGGGTGCAGATACAGTGAAGGACTTGTCCATGGGAAGATGAGGTAGTTCTCATCTTACAGAAATCTATTTTCTCTGTGAAATATATGGCAAGGTCATCAGCTGGAGAGCGGGACAGGGAAGGGTGTGTTGGCGAGTCGAGCGGAGAGAAGGAAGTGTGATGGTTTCCTCAGAGACTGGGAAATTGAATTTTCTAAGGAAGTGTAGTAGGTTTTTCTGACAGTTTGAGAGAGATTTGTGGTCATGTTTGTAGCAAGTCTAGTCAGCAGATTTGGGTCATTTTTCTCCAGCAGTCTTCAGCTGCTCTGGTGCAGGCTCCACATAAGTGGCTAGGACACCAGGCTGGAGGCCCAATGGATCAGCACGGCAGGAGAGAAGCCACAAGTTTCGGGCTATTGGGGGAGGCTGGAGTGTGGATTTTGGAATCAAGAGCTGGGCAAGGAAGAAAGTAGGCATGCGTGGGGAATGGCAGAAATAGATGACAAAAAGAAAAAGTGTTGTTTTCTTTTTTTGATGAAATGAGATCTTGATAAGGTCGGAGAATGACAGGAGTGGGAGTGTTGGAATAAGTTAGCCCCAAGAAGGGTGGTGATGGTCAGAAAGTGGGAGTTGGAAATCTTCACTTAGAGGGTGATTCAGTGATTGGTTTGACCAAGCCTAGGGAAAAGCCCTGTGAATGGAGCAAAAGCTCATTGGAGCAAGGAAAGTCCAGGAACTAAGAGGTCAGGATGTGGAATGGACCGTCTTCATGGATGTTGGAGTCTCCAACGATGGTGGCAGGAGCAGTACAGAGAAAGCCTCAGTGATACACATGCTGCTTATTCAGCATGATGCTCATTCGTCATCCAGGAATGAGGGGGAATGACCAGGAACTTGGTGGAATGATGGCATTATGTATGTAGGGGGAGGGTCACGAAGTCTGATGGTAAACTTTTCAAAGGAGCTTGGAATTTTGAAAGCAAAAAGAGACAGCTGAGACAGCTTCCTGGCTTAGAGGAGCAAGGAAGGTACGTACTCACCTTCCCATTCTGAAGTAACGTCGGATGTGGGAGACAAAACTTCTTCCACCAGGAAGAAGGGCTTCCAAGAAAATATGTCCTGGGGTGGAAGAGGGGACACTAGGATTCATTTATAGCAAGAAAGTGAAGGAGATAGTCAGAGTGGACCAGGATTCCTAGAGGGCACAGTAAAAGGATAGGGAGAGAAGGGGGAGGGGAGGTTAGGGGGTTAGGGGGACATGCACAGCCGGACTTCAGTGTCCACATGGCAATGCCTGATCTGGGAGGTCTAGGATACTGGTGGCGACTTGGGGGAGTGAGAAGCTGACGCATGACGGGATTTGTCCTAAAAATCATCACAGTCTGTGGCTGAGGACAGTGCCAGTGCCATGCCTGGCTTGTGATGGGGAAGTGGTGGCCTCAGCGGGAGACCTCAGCGGAAGGGCTGATTGGCTGGAGTTAGCGCCACGTGGTGACTGAAGTTCTGGGGGGATAATCCCGTCCACCACCGGACATATGTCAGCTGTTGGCATATGGGAATGGAAGATTAGATTTGTATCACAGAGAATGTAATTTTAGATATCCCCAGTCAATGCCTTTATTTTTCAGGTGAGAAAATTTAGGCCCAATAATGTGAAACGATTTGTCCATGGTCATCAAAGGACATGGGTTCCATCCCTGGTCTCGGGAGATCTCACATCCCACGGAGCAACTACTGAAGCCAGGGCTCTCTAGAGCTTGTGCTCTACAAGAGAAGGCACTACAATGAGAAGCCATCGAATCACAGTGCCAGTGCCATGCCTGGCTTGTGATGGGGAAGTGGTGGCCTCAGCGGGAGACCTCAGCGGAAGGGCTGATTGGCTGGAGTTAGCGCCACGTGGTGACTGAAGTTCTGGGGGGATAATCCCGTCCACCACCGGACATATGTCAGCTGTTGGCATATGGGAATGGAAGATTAGATTTGTATCACAGAGAATGTAATTTTAGATATCCCCAGTCAATGCCTTTATTTTTCAGGTGAGAAAATTTAGGCCCAATAATGTGAAACGATTTGTCCATGGTCATCAAAGGACATGGGTTCCATCCCTGGTCTCGGGAGATCTCACATCCCACGGAGCAACTACTGAAGCCAGGGCTCTCTAGAGCTTGTGCTCTACAAGAGAAGGCACTACAATGAGAAGCCATCGAATCACAACTGCAGAATAGCCCCTGCTCGCTGCAACTAGAGAAAGCCCATGCACAGCAACAAAGACCCTGAGCAGCCATAAATAAATAGATGAATAAATAAAAATTAAAAAAAACAGAGGTACACGTATAGTTTATGGGTGCTGCTCTTCTGAGGCTGAAGCAGAAGGAGCCGATGCATAGTGGCTGTGGGTGGGAGGACACTTGGTCTTACCCCATGGTTTGCTCCAAACAGCAAAGGTGCCATTGCAAACCAGAAAGCTTGGACTAGGGCCTCCAGCTCTGTCAGCTTCGGGGGCGCCTTAGTCGAGTGCCCATGCTTGTCCACTTTGGGACCCTGTCTGTGACGGTGGGCTCACCTGGGTGGTAAGCAGTAGGTGCAGCACCCGTGACCTGCGATGGGTGAGGCTGCACCCAGCCCTCTCAGGACCAGGCTGTGGTGTGCCCCTGAGTGGGCCTCTATCTGAGGACATGAACGAATCGTTTACTGTGTGTCTATCTGAAGCTCAGAGTTGGCTTGAGGAGACCAGTCTTGCACACGGGATCAGGCTTAGCGCTAAGATACCTGGGAGGTGGTCGGATTCAGTGGCCTCATGTTTCAGGTAAGGACATGCACGAGGAACAAAAGAACAAAGAGCTCACCCGGGCCCCTTAACTCTTGGTCCAAAGCTTTGCCACCCGTGTGTCCTACATTTTTATTCAAATTGCAACGGCAGCCCACCATTGGAGCGGCTGCCCCATGGACCCTGTCCCTCTTTTTCCCTGCAGAACTCGGAGTTCTCTCCCTCAGCCCTGAGCCAGGAGCCTGTGCTGAGAGCATTATGGGGCCTGGGGGGCCCTCGGGACCTCAGAATAGGATGCCCATGAATGTGGCCCGAAGAGCCAACTCCTGCCTTTCAGCCCCTCTCTCCTTTCAGCCCGTGCAAGTGTTAAATACAGCATCAAATTAAGCAAAATTAAATACATTTCCATGAAGCATTTTTCTCTTGACTGAATCAAACAATGCGGTTGCCATAGGAACAGCCTCTTCTGAAAAGGTCACCTGCAAGAAACTGTGTTTTAGGTACAACTCAAGGAGATTATGGGGGATTAACTCATTTTATACATATATATTAAATATATATTTTTTTCTTTAAAGTGGCTGTTATGAAGGAATAATATCCAACTGAGCTGGAAGATACCCACGGAAAAAAATTTTAAGTCCCTGATAAAGGGTTTTTTTTTTCCTTTCCTCTTTTTTTTTTTTTTTAACCAGCATGCAATGGGGGTGATAACTGAAATGGCGACTCTGTGTTTTTACTTGGCTTTAATTAAACCTCAGTCGGGGCTGAGAAATGTGGTGAAGCGAGATAATTGCACTATTCCCAGTACAGTTTTTAAACTCCGGCTTTGATATGCACCTCGTGACAGTCTGAACCTGCACCCAGACTCCTGGGGCTGCTTGAAGCTCAGCTTATAACCACCCCTCTTAACCTGCCGGCATCTGGGGAACGACACTGGGGATCTTGAATGGGAAATTAGGGCCGGGGGAGGAGGGGGCCAGGCCATCTGCACAGAGGCAAATGGGGCCGTGTCTCCCCTAAAAAAGTTCCTCTCTGGCATCCAGGAGTTCTCTTAGCATCAAAAATTTTGGGAAAGGACCAGCCCAGGTCAGTCTGAGTCAGGGAGAGAAGGGGATGGGTCCTCTCTAGCTTTTCCCCCATAATTTAGAGAATACCTGGACGATCTGGAGGAAATCCTTATTGGATCTGAGTTCTAATGGGATGCCCTGGTGTAGGCTCCTTTGTGAGGGTCACAGGCATTATTGGGGAGGAGGGGGTGACACATGTTTCTACTTGGCGCTACATGTAAAGGACCTGGCTGGAGTCCTCCCACAGATGAGGCTCCAAGTTTCATGTGCTCACCCCTTACATGTCTTCCTAGGCTTCCATGCCCCACCCAGCCTGGCCAGTGAGCACAGGCATGGCAAGGTCTTGCTGTCTGTGGTGCCAGGGCAATTGGACATCCGTGGCTGAGTTGTGCAAGGATTATTCCTGGCCCCTTCCCTCCTCCAGTCCTGCTTGCTTTCCAGGAAGCAGGGGGGTCCTGGGTGTCTGTGTGAGGCCAGGAGGCAGAGGGTCTCCAAGCAGAGAGTTAAGACAGACAGGGAGCCAAAAGGACCTAGGGATCTGAGTGATCCCACTGGCTTCCTGGACACTGGCTAGACAAATTTCCTGGAACCCGGAGTTGCTCACACTTTAAAGATTATTCAGAACTTGCTGGTCGGGGCTGACAAGCCCAGCTGTCACATCAGGGTTGCCCAGGGGTCAGTATCCTCTGGAGCCCAGGTCACTTGCTTGGGCCAAGCCTCCCCCTGGGGCTGTAGGAGATGATGGCCAGAATCAGCCCAGACCTGCCTCAGGAGGAAAAGAGTTGAGAGCCTGGGATATAGACATGGGATTCGGTCAAGTGTGATTCTAGGAATATGTTGAACAGGCCCAATTTATACAAATCCGTTTAGAAATATTCCTTCGAAGTCTTCCCAGAGGTTGACCTGCCATCACATAGAACAAACATCTTTCCTTTTCTGTCTTTATCAGGCTGGTGTGCTGAGATTTTCTTGTATTTGTCCCCAGATCCCCAGAGTCCAGCCCCTCCTTAATTTACCCCAGTGCCAGACAAAGTAAGCTTGTATGTGTTGTAAACAGTGAGAAATTATAAAATGGGCTGACCTGGGTTTGAATTCTGACTGGCCACTTACCCAGTGAATAGCCTTCTTTCCTCTTCTATTAAATGGAGGTAATAATAATAGCCACTGTCTTAAATAACAGGTCCTGAGAGAGTAGTTCTGAAGATTAAATGAGATGACCTGAGGGAAAGTATCTGGATAACATAGGTGCTCAATGGATGTTTGTTGAATGTTTTGGGCACATAACTTTTGTACAAAACAAATCATGTGTTTCCTTTACTGTGAAATCCAACTTGCCAGCCTAGGGACCACTGCGGAGATTAAAGAAGGAAACAGCAATTTCGAGCTCTAATCCCCTATAACAATCACGGGAGGTTTTCTTGAACCCTTAAGAAAAACAAATCCACAGTTTTCCAGGGAAGAACTTTATTTTTAGAGCAATTCATTTCTCTGAACTCACATGTACCCTTAAAACAAGATGCCTGACTTTGGGCTGGCCAAACTAGAAAGACCCAGAAAAAGACCACTATCCTGAATAGTGGAGGCTTGGTCTATGCGTTACCCAAATCTCATTTCCCCACTTGGGGCATCTCCCCATTTGGAGCTGCTGTTGCTGGGGAACTGCTGTTGTCATGGCTGCTCCGTGGGAAGTTTGGCCCCATCCCTTTTCCCGTCTCGGGTCTCACAGTTCAGCTTGTCAAATGAGAGAATCTCCAAGTACCTTCAGTTGGCAGGAGGAGCTTTCTGCTAGCTTCAAACAAGGGGCTATTACAGAACAGGCTTTGGGAGTTGTACCAAACTGGGTTTGAAAACTGCCTCTGCCAGCTGTTAAGCTGTGTGATCTTGGGCTGCATGCATGCATACTCAGTTGCTATGTCATGTCCAACTCTTTGCAACCCCATGGACTGTAGCCCTTCAGGGTTCTCTGTCCATGCATTTCTCAGGCAAGAATAGCGGAGTGGGTTGCCATCCTCTCCTCCAGGGGATCTTCCAGACCTAGGGATGGAACCACGTCTCCTGTATTCCAGGTGGGTTCTTTACCACCCTGCCACTGGGGAGTGATCTTGGGCTAGATGCTTCCCATTCAGTACCTCAGTTCCTCATCTGTGAAATGGGACTTTGATGTTTATCCCACAGCATCGTTGCCAGGTTAAGGGGGAATAATACTTGTAGGAGCTCGCTGCCGTGGCCAGCACACAACAATCTCTGAACACATGGCATCATTATTTATCTACAAAGTCAGACCTCGGAAAGCATGGGTTCCTCATATGTGGATTCAACCAACCTCTGATCAAAAATATTCCCTCCCCCAAATACAGAAGCTTATAAAGAGCAAACCTGAATTTGCTGCACTCCAGCAGCTATTTAGATGGCATTTACATTGTATTAGATATTGTAAATAATCTAGAGACGATTTAAGGTATATAGGTACATGTGCATAGGCTATATACAACTATTATTCCATGATATATATAAAAGACTTGAGCAACCACAGATTTGGGTATCCTTGGAGGCCCTAGATTCAATCACCAGGGGATACCAAGGGATGTACTAGTGCTTGGTGAACATGCAGAATCCCTGGAGCGTTAAAAGCGCAGATTGCCCGAGCTGCAGAATCCCTGACTCAGGTCTGAGATGGGGCCTGAGGATTCCCATTTCTCATCAATCCCCACATGACAGGATCACATTTTCAAAAGTACAGGCTTTACCAAGGGCTTCCTTGTTGGCTTGGTGGTAAAGAACCCGCTTGCTAATGTAGGAGATGCGGGTTTAGTTTAACCCGCATCAGGAAGATCCCCTGGAGAAGGGAATGGCAATCCACTCCAGTATTCTTGCCTGGGAAATGACATAGACAGATGAACCTGGTTTGGGCTACAGTCCATGGGGTCAAAGAAGAGTCGGACACTAGTTATCAACTAAGCAACAACAAATGCTATCCAAAGGAAGTAAAACAGTTAACCGTATCCATTAAATTTGCACCTTATAGATATCCAGCCTAGTTTACAAAAGCTTCCAAGTGGGTTTAGAGATCTGAATTATCTAGACACATGCTGTCCAGTAGAACTTTCTGCAGTGATAGTTATGTTCTATATCTGTGCTGGCCAATTTGGTAGCCACCAGCCACATCCAGTGACTGAAAACTTGAAATGCAGCTGGTACAACCGAGGAACTGAATTTTATATTTACATTTGAATAACCATGTGTAGCCAGTGACCACCAAATTGGACTGAGCAGACTGGTCTCATAGAGCTTGTGCTGTGTTCTTAGTCACTTAGTCATATCCAATTCTTTATGAACCCATGGACTGTAACCCACCAAGCTCCTCTGTCCATGGGATTCTCCAAGCAAGAATATTGGAGTGGGTTGCCTTTCCCTTCTCCAGGAGAGCTTCCTGACTCAGGGATAGAACCTGTGTTCCATCCTTCTGCACTGCAGGTGGATTCTTTAGTTGCTGAGCCATCAGGGAAGCCAGATAGACCTTAGTGAGGGCAAATTTCCTGTTACCCAGGAAAATACATAGTTAAGTGGATGGCACCTCAAGAACCAAAGCTAGGTTAAGACACAATATTACAGCCACCTCCTCCTTCAGTGAGTTCCCTCTACCTAAGGACCTTCTCTGGAGTCAAGTAATGAAACCTCTGCCTTCCTTTATGTACATGAATATCTAGGTATATTGCTCTCTGGGGGAGACAGGGATAGTTGGAATATATGAAGGGTAAGATTTGGACATCCAAGTAGAATGAATATGATGGATCTCTTAGGGACAATGTCAGCAGCAATACACCAGGGTCGTGACCCATGTGTTATGGCGAGAGAAAACAATAAAGACATTTTCTGGAAGGAAATAGGAGCCAGAAGGCAGGATGATTTGTTCTTGGTTAAGTTGGAAAAATGAAAGGGTCAGGTTGGAAGGGAAAAGGTTCTTGTTCAAAACTAGCTCTGCCACTTCCAAGTCATAGCATCCTACACGAATTACGTAACCTCTTAAGCCTGGGTCTCTCCATCTGTAAATGGGAATAATCGTGATACACAAGTACAGGGTTGTTTTGAGAATTAAATGAAATCATGGGGCTCGTGTGCTTCACATGATGTACTTTTGAGATGGGAACTATCATTTTGTTCCATACACCACTGACCTCAGTCGTGGTTTCGGCAGCCAGTGGCCCCATGGGCTGTCCCATAAGGGCAGCATGAGGGTCAGACTCTGGGAGTCCTTCCCTGGGTGAGTGAATCGGGGAGGGGTGTCCCTTCCTTGGGTAGAGGTGACCCCTAAGCCTGTAGCCCTCCTCCCCGGGAGTGAGCCTTTACAACAACCATGATGGATAGTGGTGTGCGTTAGCGCCAAGACACAAGAAATAGCATCGCCAGAGAACCAACTTAAGCCTGGCCTGATTTAGTACAGAGAAAATGACAGCTGCTGTGCTCGGCTGGCTTCCACCCAGCAGAAGGCTATTTTTTGCAAATAAAATGGTAAGTTGCTAATCAGAAAGATAAATTAAGAAGCATTAAGATAATGATGGTCTAATCACCGTCCACACAGAGAATTGCTAGAGTGAATATCCAGGCTACCGAGTGCTTGAGCGCATTTGGTGATTATTTGTGTTATGAAGGGAATGATGGATTCCAGGCCTGTAATCCATCTATCTCAGGAAACCTTAAAGACCAGCCTCCTTGGGAAGAGGACACCAGAGACTTCTGGAGGTCATTTGAGCCTCTGCCCATCCCCATCCCCAGATCTGAGCAGCCTCCCCCAGACCATCCCTCATTCACAACTGTTTCACTACAGAGGTCCCCCATCTTCTGTGAGGGCACATACTGGTCCAGCTTTTTAGGTAACCAGTACTCTTCTTCTTGAAGACTGACCACATGGGGATCTGCTCTAGTTTGAGAGAAGTAGAAGAAGCCCCATCTGGGAGTGAGTCAGCCACAAAGCGAAGAATGGAATCCAGGCTTGCCCCTGTGCTTTCTGTAGGCTATTAGGCAGACACTCAGTCCCATGAGCCTACATCTGGCGGAGGATCAAGATCATGGAGACTGTTGTTCCCCGTCTTCTTCAGCTGGGGACCCCAAGGCCTCGGGTGGGTAATAGGTCCAATAAATCAGAGACAGAGCCAAAGTTAGAACCCAGGATAGTGCTCCTACACATCTCTTCTACCTTGAAAAAGGCTCTCACACTAGTCAGAGAAAACCTTCCCCAGATTCCCAGTTCTCTCCTGAAATCCACTTGAGACAATTCTCAACACGAGAATTGTCTGGTCCATAGCCTTGACAGTTAGACTGAGGGGATGGATTTGATCTAATGTTATTTGGTTGCTAAGTTGTGTCCAACTCCTTATGACCCCATGGACTGCAGCACACCAGGCTCCTCTGTCCTCCACTATCTGCTGGAGTTTGCTCAAACTCTTGTCCACTGAGTTGGTGATGCTATCTGACCATCTCACCCTCTGTCACCCACTACTCCTTTGTCTTCAATCTTGCTCAGCATCAGGGTCTTTTCCAATGTACATTTGGAGCCTCAGCTTTAGCAACAGTCCTTCCAATGAATGTTTAAAGTTGATTTCCTTTAGGATAGACTGGTTTGATCTCCTTGCAGCCCAAGGGACTTTTCAAGAGTCTTCTCCAGCACCACAAGTGGAAAGCATAAATTCTCTAGCACTCAGCTTTTTTTGGTGATGGACAGGGAGGCCTGGCGTGCTGCGGTTCATGGGGTCGCAAAGAATCAGACACGACTGAGTGAGTGAACTGAACTGAACTGAACAGCTTTCTTTATGGTCCAACTCTCACATCCGTACATGACTACTGGAAAAACCATAGCTTTGACTATACGGACCTTTGTTGGCAAAGTGAAGTCTCTGCTTTTTAATATGCTGTCTAGGTTTGTCAGAGGGGCTATCAATCACTGAACTTCTCTGAAGCTTCAGGGTAGCCTCACTCAGATCCTCATCTGTAAAATGGGGATAATAAATGACTTAGCCCATAGGTTTGCAATGAGATGCGGATGAAAGGTTGCATTTAACGTGCTGTGCTTGCCTCATCCTTCTTCCTGGGGGTTAATGCAGTGGTGGCAGTAGCAGTGGAAGCAGCAGCCCCATCATAGTAGAGGTTCAGTCCTAGGCAATGGGGTACCAGGGCCAGTGTGGGCCAGCTTGCAAGAACTGACTGTTAAATTTTCAGGAATTTGGCAAGCCAAAAGCATAGCCATTATTAAAATTATGAAGGCTTCAATTATAGTTTTCCCTGGTGGCTCAGACGGTAAAGCATCTGTCTGCAATGCAGGAGACCCAGGTTCAATCCCTGGGTTGGGAAGGTCCCCTGGAGAAGGAAATGGCAGCCCACTCGCAGTATTCTTGCCTCAGCGGAGCCCGTCCCTGGGATTGCAAAGAGTCGGACATGACTGAGCAACTTCACTTTCAGGCTTCAATTAAATTATATTGAACATAAAGGTAATAAATACTCAAAACTCATGGGTTCCTGGGCATTCTTCTACATTTTACTGTTATCTATGCCCTTGAGGTTGTTGATACCTATTGTGTCTGAATGGTGGAATTACTATTATATATGAGGGCATACTTGGAGAAGGCAATGGCAACCCACTCCAGTACTCTTGCCTGGAAAATCCCATGGATGGAGGAGCCTGGAAGGCTGCAGTCCATGGGGTCGCTAAGTCGGGCGTGACTGAGTGACTTCACTTTCACTTTTCACTTTCCTGCTTTGGTTAAGGAAACGGCAACCCACTCCAGTGTTCTTGCCTGGAAGATCCCAGGGACGGGGGAGCCTGGTGGGCTGCCGTCTATGGGGTCACACAGAGTCGGACACGACTGAAGTGACTTAGCAGCAGCAATAGCAATGAGGGCCTACTACTTCCTCTGCATCTCTGCCCTTATTGGTGTGTTTAAATGGGCCACGTGGGAATATTATTCCAGAGAGCAGTCTGTTGTTGAATAGTAGTCCACAGGTCCTGGGTGGGTCACGAGTGACCAGTGAGGCGTTGTGAGGGTCTGGTTGTGAGGATTAACGAGGGACCAAGAGACAAGCCCCCATCTCGGTGTTGGGCACACAGAGTACACTCAGTTTTTTTTTAATTAATTAGTTAATTTCTTTATTTTGACCCTGCTGGATCTTCACTGAGGCACGCTGGCTTTCTCTACAATTTTCTAGTTGTGGTGCATGGGCTTCTCATCGCAGTGGCCTCTCTTGTATTAAGCTTGAGAGCACAGTCTCAAGCTGGGTAGCTGTAGCTCTCGGGCTTAGTTGCCCCGCAGCTTGTGGAACGTTCTTGGAGCAGGGATCAAACCTGTGTCCCCTGCATTGGCAGGCAGGTTCTTATCCACTCGACCATCAGGGAAAACCTGCACACTCAGTAAACGATGGGTGAAACTGCAGAGACATGGAAGGAAGAAAGGAAGGAGAAAGAGCAGAACTTGGGACAGGACACCGGAGCTGACAGGTGGGTTGACATGCAGAGTCAGCACCTGAAAGGGATTTTAGTGTTTCACCAACTTGAATTCCCGAACACTTTGTTATCAACTGGGTTTTTTAAAAATCAAGTAATATCCTAAAGTTATTAGGAAGCTGTCACTGAAACATCTCCTGGTAAACAATTTTGTAGAGGAAAGAATCCTTCTGAAATAAAAATTTATTCACCTCAAACCAAAATTTTGTGTAAAAATGGATTTGGACTCAATTCCTTCAAAGTAAAGTTCATCAGACTTCATAAAAGGATTGAGTTCAAGGTCCTGGTGTGTGCTGACCGACTGTGCCATCTCTTGCTGCCGGCTGAGGTTCTGGAGCCCCTTTCCCCACGGCTCCCTGCCAGCCCCTGGGGCTGGGGGCGCCCTGGCCTGAGGGTGCTGCTGAGCCTCCCACCTGGGTGACTACTCAGCTGGCCGCATAAGGCAGCGCTTTGCAGTGTGTTTTCCTTCCCCTGGTGGCTCAGACAGTAAAGAATCCGCCTGCAATGCAGGAGACCTGGGTTCAGTCTGTGGGTTGGGAAGATACCCTGGAGGAGGGCATGGCAACCCACTCCTGTATTCTTGGAAATATCCCTGGACAGAGGAATATGCCTGGAAATATGCCTGGAAAATCCCATGGACAGAGGAGCCTGGAGGGCTACAATCCGCGGGGTTGCAAAGAGTCAGACACGATTGAGCGACTAAGCATTCCTTCCTCTTTCCCCTCCAAGTTCCGTGTGAGCTGGGCCTCAGGCTCCCTCTGGGAGGGACATCTGCTGCTGGAGCCCTTGGCTCTTTCCCGCTCAGGGGGCTGGCATGGCTGTTTGGCCAGAGTTCCCAGGGGCGGCTTGGCCAGAATGCGTGGGGAAGGATGGTGCGTGTCGTAAGCGTCAGGCAGAGTACAGCTGGAGGTTCTTCTTGTTCCTTCCTGAAAGGGGCAGTGTCACCAGTGCTTTCATCCTGGATGTGGGTCCCCTCATGAGACCAGGCTCATGAGAGCATGCCCTTCTGAACCCCCTGCTGCCCAGCTGCTTGCCAGCCGGGGATGCGGAGACCCTTTGACTGGGGCTTTTCTCTCCCTTGGCCCTTCACCATTAACCATCTTCATTAATGGTAACCAACTGCATTAATCCTCATCATCACCGTGTGAAGTGAAGATTTTATTATCCCATTTTATAGATAAGAAAACAGAGGCACAAGGAGATCACGTAGCTACTACGCAGTGGCATGGGGGCTCTGTTCAGATCTGTTTGACCCCAGGGTCCAGACCAGTGTGGACACTGTAGCATTTAGGGAGTGACTGGTGGGAAAAGGAGAAGCAGCATCTCTTTGAGGGAGGATTCAAGTTGAGGCTCAGTGAGGCACCTTGCATGCAGGCTACTCACCCACTCCCAGCTCCACCAAGCTGACTGAGCATCTTTTGTGGGGTAACTTGGCAAAGACTACTCCCCAACCCTGCACAGAGCCACTGGGACTACAGCCTGGGGAGAGGCTGTGTTAGCAGCCAAATACTCTGGGGGTCCTTCTAGAAACAGAGCCCAGATCCCCCACCCGTGTTGGCAGGGAGGAAGTGGTCCTCAGGGTCTCACCAGACTTGGTAGTCACTCCCTCTCTGCTCTGTCCGAAGCCTTGGAATCTACAGGCAGAGAGCAACACGTGGCTTTGGGCTAGCTCCCAGCTAAGGGGGTGGGGCGGTGGGGAGGAGGAATGGGGCTGGAAATTCCTGAAGACTTAGTCTTCTGAGGAACAAACGAATCTTCCTCCTGCCGGGCCTCCTAGGCAGCTGCCGCCGAGCTGCAGAATTTATCGAAGGCCTTCACGCACTATGACAGACTGCTAATGAGGGCAGCCAGGGCTTCTGCTTTCTTCGGTTTCTAATTTGCCTGGGATTCTACCCCCGAGAGGGGGCAAGTGACTTGGAAGCCAGGAGGGCCCCCCAGAGCCCTGCAGCCTGTCAGCAGGGCTTGGCTTGAAAGGCCCCTGCCGAGGGCCACCCAGGGGGCTGCTCCCAGGTACCTGCCAGGGATGTGAAACATGCCCTGGGATTAATGGGAACCAGATGGGCTGGGCGGCCCCTCCACCTGGCCTCTACCGGAGAATGCTCAGATTTCTGGCATTGTGGTGAAGCTTTTCTGAGGATTTCTATAATACTGGTTTGGGGGTGGGTTGGGTTTTTTTTGTTTGTTTTTTTGTTTTTGCTTCAGTCCACATGCCCAGGAATGGAAGCTGGGACTTCTGGAGCTTTTTGTCCAAATGTAAAGAGATCGCCCAGTGTCATGGTCTCCACCCAGGTCTCCCCTTGGAATCACTGGGGAGCTTTTAAAAATGACCTGGGCTTGAGCCCTACCCCAGATCACTGCGTAAAACCCTCCAGGGAAGATTCCAGGTGTTTTATTTTAAAAGCTCCCCAGATGTTTCAACGAGCTGCCCAGGTTGGGAACCGGTGAACTCTCCCTTTATAGAGGAGGAAAATGAGGCCCAGGTTGAAGAGGCGATCAGCTCCCAGTCCCATGATCAGGACCAGTTACTCTGCCTCCAGTCCCAGCTGAAAATGTGTTCTACCAGGCCACAGGGGGCCCTCTTCTGTGGCCCCATAACCTCTTGTTCCTTCCCTGATGGCTCTGCAGATAAAGAATCTCTCCTGCAATGTAGGAGACACAGATTCGATCCCTGAGTCAGGAAGATCCCCTGGAGGAGGAAATGGAACCCACTCTAGTGTTCTTGCTTGGGAAATCCCATGGACAGAGGAGCGTGGCCAGCTACAGTCCCTGGGGTTGCAAAGAGTTGGACACGACTGAGCGACTAAGCAAGGCAGGCAACTCCTCACTCCCAGAACCTGTACTGAAGGTGCCTATGTCCCTCCCCTCCTCAGAACTGGGCATCAGCGCACCTCCTGCGGGACCTGTCCACCCAAGCTCCTCTGACTTGTCATAGGGACCATACAAAGCCTGGCTGCTCAAAGTGTGGCCTGAGGACAAGCAGCACCAGGGCCATCTGGGAGGTTGTTAGAAATGCCTCTGCCAGTCTCTGCTCCCAACCCAGACCCACTGAGCCTGCATTTGAGCAAGATCCCCAGGTGATCCATAAGCACCAGGAAGGTGGAGAGGCACTGGTGTTTGTTCTTAACGCCCACCCTCTGTCAGAGTCATGCGTGTCGAGATTTCATGTCTCAACAGTAGAGTTGCCTTCTTCTTGAGAAAGGGGACCGTGGCTGTTGGGTCTCACACAGAGCACAGAACGCAGAGCACAGTCCCAGGCGCACAGCAGGTGCTTTGTTCCTGACCTGGAGCAATTGTGTATGGACATCTCAGGAGAATGGACATAGAGTCCGGAGTCCTTAGCAGCCAAGGGCCCTGTCACCCAGGGAAGACCTCTCAGCTGCCGGCTGGGAGCAGCCCCCACCAGTGGAGCAAGCCCACTTCCCAGCCAGGCCAGCAGGGGAGGACAGGGCATCTCCTCCTCACCCACCTCGGCCACTGGCCACTGTGTGACCTGGGTGGGTACTGCAGGTTGGTCCTCCAGGTTCCTTTTCTCTGAAATAGAGGGGTTAGTATCTGTTCCACAGAGCTGCTGAGGTCACCTCGACTTTGGAGCACCTGGTGAAAGTGTGAAAGTATTAGTTGTTCACTCATGTCTGACTCTTTGTGACCCCATGGATTGTAGCCCACCAGGCACCTCTGTCCGTGGGATTCTCCAAGTGAGACTACTGGAGTGGGTAGCTATTCCGTTCTCGGGGTATCTTCCCAACTCAGGGATCAAACCCAGGTCTTCTGCATTGCAGGCAGATTCTTTACTATCTGAGCCTCCAGGGAAGTCGGGGGTACCTGGTAGGCAGCCAGTAAATGCTTTGAATGAGAGTTCAATGAGATAATCAGCATGAAAGCCCTTTGCCTCCTCCAGCCTGATTTACATATAAGGCCATTTTCTCTTTCAGTCCATGGGGTCGGAAAGAGTTGGACACGACTGAGCTACTTCACTTTCACTTTCTCTTTTTAAAATTATTTATTTATTTTTAATTTATTTATTTTTGGTTGTGCTGAATCTTTGCTGAGGCTCATGGGCTTCCTCTAGTTGTAACGAGTGAGATCTACTCTCTAGGTGCTTGGGCTTCTCATTGCACTCCCAGGCTCTAGAGCACAGGCTCAGTAGTTGTGGCCCTTGGACTGTTTCCCCGAGGCGTGTGGGATCTTCCTGGATCAGGGATGGAACCCATGTCTCCTGCATGGCGGGCAGACTGTTTACCACTGAAACAAGGAAGTTCTAAGGCCATTTTCTTATTCTTCTCTTTCCCATTTTCTGGATGAGCAAACTGAGGCCCAGTTCTCAGCTCCAAGCTTTGGGTTCTGGGTCAGATTCTAGCAGAAGCATTTGCCCCTGGTGCTGCAGTCGGAGGCTCCGTGGGAGGAGGGGGTGCTCACTGAGGATGAAACAAGGGTCACCCTGGCCAGAGCACGGAGTTCACCCGACCAGGTCGTAGTGACAGAGGAGATGAAGGTGTGGGTCAGCAGACTAGGACCTTAAATCACTTTAAAAAATTGCTGCTTACCACCAGCATGCCACCCGGTGCTCATTAAATGTGTAAGCACCTTCACCGGAGGCCTGCGCCGTCTGGATGCTTCATCCTTTGCCCAATAACCGTTAATCAGCCCGCAGCAGCAGCACCAGCCCTGCGAGGGCTGGGTCTTGCCTGGCAACCACAATCTGTTCCTATTTCATCTAAAAATAAAATGGATCGGATGTTGTGTTTCTCCCCTACCCCCAGCATGAAAGAGTGAAGGATCAGAGCGTTCTCCCAATCTCCACCCCCACCCTTGATGAAAAATTAACCAGCTGTGCAGAGCGAATGAATCCCTAAAGGGGAATGAGGTCTCTGATGTGAGTGGGGCTGGGTTCCGGGAACTCCAAAAAAAATCCTCCTGGTTGTTAATTCTCTGGCCCCTGGATCTGCGGAGCGCGGACAGGTGTATATAGCATGCTAATCGCCGCTCTGCCCGCAGCCAGCTGTGCCAGCAACTGGTGGAGCCAAGGAGGCCTGGCCGGGGTGTTGATGTGATGGAAGTCCCTGTGTGCTTTAGGGGGAGATGGAGCTGCCTGAAGCTCACTGCTTGTTTATCTCGGTCTCCTTCTCTTCAGTGGGCTTCCTGATGGCTGAAGCTGAGTGTTACTTGCAGCTGAACCCCAGTACCTAATGGAGACTGACACTTAGCCGTGATGGAATAAACGAGTGAATGCATGAATGAGGACTGAGGGTCTGCTCCGCAGGCTCATTCAGTTCCGGGGATGCCATTCATTCATTCATTCACTCATTAGGTCAGTCAACAAACATTCATCATGGTTACAAACAGTGTGCAGTTCACTCATTCATTCACTTTTATTCACTCGTTCATTCAAGAAACACTAGGCCCCAGGCCTTGTTTGTCCTCGGAATGCACAGATAAAATGCTCCTCTCTGCTGGGGAGACACATCAGTAACCTGAAAGCATCAGTGAGTGCATGGATGACAGCCTTGAGAGTGGATTCCTGAGGTGCTGAGGAGCCCAGAGAGGGGCACACAGCTCCACTGAGGAGACGAGGGCTTCCCCAGGGGCGGTAATACCTGAGCTGAGTCTGGAAGAGCGCACAGGAGCTAGCCAGGCAGCACTGCTGGGAGAAGGGGTCTCTGAGAGGGAGCGGAGCTGGGCTCAGGACTACGACCGCACACGGGCATCATGACGATGCCCCAGCCCAGAGCTGCCAGCTGGCACAGCGGGGAGAGCAGGGGGGCCAGGACAAGTGCTGGTGGAGTGGGGGGCGGGTCGCTGTCTCACACACAGAGCAGGAGGCAGTGGGACACTGATCGCTGTCTCCCACTCTGGGAGCTCATCGTAGGCTCTCTCCCTGGAGCCGGGGGCGTACCTGGGAGGGGCTTGAGGGGCCAGGCCCATCAGGCCCTACTCTGAAGCCCCTAAGCTCTGCACTCTCTTCTCCTCTTCTCACCCTGAGCCACGCTGGCCAGGCGAGAGGAGTGTGCGGTCTCCAAGGCCGGGGTGCCCAGAGCACACCTTCTAGAGCTGGACCGAGTGATCCCCTCACGTCTTTGGCTAGGCACTGGGAAAAACAGTATGGCAGTTCCTCAAAAAGTTTGACATAGAGTCGCCACATACACAGCCCAGCAATCCCAGCCCTACGGCTATACTCTAGAGAGCTGACCACTGAGACTAACAGACATTTGTGCACCCACACGCACAGCAGTGTTATTCACAATGGCCAAAGGTGGAGAAGTGGCCATCAGCAGATGAATGGGTAAACAAGACGTAGTATATACATACAGGCACAGGGGACGAGTGTCCAGCCATAAAAGCGAACTGATTCTGCTGCAACTTGTATGAGCCTTGGCATCATTAGGCTAAGTGAAAAAAAAAAAAAAAAGAACAAACCAGACACAAAAGGACAAATGTCATGTGAACCCACTTTTAAAAAAATTTTTATTATTAATTTTTGGCTGTGCCGCGTCCTCCTTGCTCTGCAGGCTTTCTCTAGTTGTGGTGCACGGGCTTCTCATTGCAGTGGCTTCTCTTGTTGCAGAGCACCAGCTCCGGGGCACACGGGCTTCAGGAGTTTCAGCTCCCGGGCTCTAGAGCACAGGCTCCATAGTTGCGGCACACGGGCTAAGTTGCTCCACGGCATGTGGGATCTTCCCGGATGAGGAATCGAACCTGCGTCTCCTGCACTGGCAGGAGGATTCTTTACCACTGGGTCACCTGGGAAATCCCTGTACCCACTCCTATGAACTGTCTAGAGCAAGCAAATTCATAAAGACATAAAGTAGATGAGAGGTTATCAGGGGCTGGGGGCATCACAGAGCTGGGGAGTTATTGCTTGAAAAGGAATATAGCAATCCCGTTTGGGATGATGGAGAAGTTTTAGAAATGGGTAGTGATCATGGTTGCATCGCATTAATATAATTAATGACACTGAATTGTGCACTTCAAAATAATTAGAATAAAAAAAAAAAAAAAAAGAACAAACCAGACACAAAAGGACAAATGTCATGTGAACCCACTTTTAAAAAAATTTTTATTTATTAATTTTTGGCTGTGCCGCGTCCTCCTTGCTCTGCAGGCTTTCTCTAGTTGTGGTGCACGGGCTTCTCATTGCAGTGGCTTCTCTTGTTGCAGAGCACCAGCTCCGGGGCACACGGGCTTCAGGAGTTTCAGCTCCCGGGCTCTAGAGCACAGGCTCCATAGTTGCGGCACACGGGCTAAGTTGCTCCACGGCATGTGGGATCTTCCCGGATGAGGAATCGAACCTGCGTCTCCTGCACTGGCAGGAGGATTCTTTACCACTGGGTCACCTGGGAAATCCCTGTACCCACTCCTATGAACTGTCTAGAGCAAGCAAATTCATAAAGACATAAAGTAGATGAGAGGTTATCAGGGGCTGGGGGCATCACAGAGCTGGGGAGTTATTGCTTGAAAAGGAATATAGCAATCCCGTTTGGGATGATGGAGAAGTTTTAGAAATGGGTAGTGATCATGGTTGCATCGCATTAATATAATTAATGACACTGAATTGTGCACTTCAAAATAATTAGAATAGGGGGGAGGTGGGGGTCGGGATTGGGAGTTCATGTACACTCATGGCTGATTCATGTCGATGTGTAGCAAAACGAATATAGTATTGTAAAGCAAAACAAACTAAAAAAATAAAAATTAATTAAAAAAAGGGGATGTGAAAAATAAAGGGGGAGTCAGCTTCCTCGAGAAAAAAACAAAAAAACAAAATCACTGCAGATGGTGATGACTGCAGCCATGAAATTAAAAGACACTTGCTCCTTAGAAGAAAAGCTATGACCAACCTAGACAGCATATTAAAAAGCAAAGACAGTACTTTACCAACAAATATCCATCCAGTCAAAGCTAGGGTTTTACCAGTACTCGTGTGTGGATGTGAGAGCTGGACCATAAAGAAAGCTGAGTGCTGAAGAATTGATGCTTTTGAACTGTGGTGTTGGAGAAGACTCTTGAGAGTCACTTGGACCACCAGATGAAATCAGTCAATCCTAAAGGAGATCAGTCCTGACTATTCATTGGAAGGACTGATGCTGAAGCTGAAACTCTAATACTTTGGCAGCCTGATGCAAAAAGCTGACTCATTTGAAAAGATCCTGATGCTGAGAAAGATTGAAGGTGGGAGGAGAAGGGGATGATAGAGGATGAGATGGTTGGATGGCATCACCAACTCAATGGACATGAGTTTGTGTAAACTCCGGGAGTTGGTGACGGACAGGGAAGCCTGGTATGCTGTGGTCCATGGAGTTGCAAAGTGTTGGACACAACTGAGCGACTGAACTGAACTGAGATAATGCTACAATAGAATATTATTTAGCCTTTTATAAAAAGAATGAATTTAAGATGTATGCTGCAACAAGATGAACTTTAACAATAAAATGAAATAAATTAGACATAAAGGGACAAATATTGTATGATTCTACTGATATGAGATACCTAGAATAGGTAAATTCAGAGACAGAGTGGACTAGAGGTTAAAAGTGGCTGTGTGTGTGTGTGTGTGTGTGTGCTCAGTCATGTCTGATTCTTTGGGATGCCATAGGCTGTACCTGCCATGCTCCTCGGTCCCTGGAATTTTCCAGGCAAGAATACTAGAGCAGGCTGCCATTTTCTATTCCAGGGGAGCTTCTTGACCCAGGGAACAAACCTGTATCTCTTACGTTTCCTGCATTAGCAGGCAGATTCTTTACCACTGCACCACCTGGGAGGCCCGTAAGACGGACTGGGTAGTGATTAATTAATGTGTACAGAACTTCTATTTGGGATGATGAAAAAGTTCTGTAAATAAACAGTAGTAATGAATATAATAATGCCACTGAATTGTACATTCAAAATAGTAAATTTTATGTTTCAGTTCAGTTCAGTTCAGTCGCTCAGTCATGTCCGACTCTTCGCGACCCCATGAATTGCAGCATGCCAGGCCTCCTTGTCCATCACCAATTCTCGGAATTTACCCAAACCCATGTCCATTGAGACGGTGATGCCACCCAACCATCTCATCCTCTTTCATCCCCTTCTCCTCCCACCTTCAATCTTTCCCAGCATCAGGATCTCTTCAAATGAGTCAGCTCTTCGCATGAGGTGGCCAAAATATTGGAGTTTCAGCTTCAGCATCAGTCCTTCCAATGAACACCCAGGGCTGATCTCCTTTAGGATTGACTGGTTGGATCTCCTCACAGTCCAAGGCATTCTCAAGAGTCTTCTCCAATACCACAGTTGAAAAGCATCAATTCTTCAGTGCTCAGCTTTTTTTATAATCCAACTCTCACATCCATACAGGACCACTGGAAAAACCATAGCCTTGACTAGACGGACCTTTGTTGGTAAAGTAATGTCTCTGCTTTTTAATATGCTGTCTAGGTTGGTCATAACTTTCCTTCCCAGGAGTAAGCATCTTTTAATTTCATGGCTGCAAACACCATCTGCAGTGATTCTGGAGCCCAGAAAAATAAAGTCAGCCACTGTCTCCATTGTTTCCTCATCTATTTCCCATGAAGTGATGGGACCGGATGCTATGATCTTTGTTTTCTGAGTGTTGAGCTTTAAGCCAACTTTTTCACTCTCCTTTTTCTTTCATCAAGAGGCTGTTTAGTTCTTCACTTTCTACCATAAGGGTGGTGTCATTTGCATATCTGAGGTTATTGATATTTCTCCCAGCAATCTTGATTCCAGCTTGTGTTTCATCCAGCCCAGTGTTTCTCATGATGTACTCTGCATAGAAGTTAAATAAGCAGGGTGACAATATACAGCTTTGTCGTACTCCTTTTCCTATTTGGAACCAGTCTGTTTTTCCATGTCCAGTTCTAACTGTTGCTTCCTGACCTACATACAGGTTTCTCAAGAGACAGGTCAGATGTTCTGGTATTTCCATCTCTTTCAGGATTTTCCACAGTTTATTGTGATCCACATAGTCAAAGGTTGTGGCATAGTCAATAAAGCAGAAATAGATGTTTTCCTGGAACTCTCTTGCTTTTTTCAATGGTCCTGTGGATGCTGGCAATTTGATCTCTGGTTCCTCTGCCTTTTCTAAAACCAGCTTAAACATCTGGAAGTTCACGATTCATGTATTGCTGAAGTCTGGCTTGGAGAATTTTGAGCATTACTTTATTAGCGTGTGAGATGAGTGCAATTGTGTGGTAGTTTCCACAATTAAAAAATAGTACTGTAAGGCATGTAATAAAAACTATTAATAGTTGCCTCCCTCCATGTATCTTCCCAATTTCCAGTGTCAAGTGTTAACCACTTGTTACTAATTTTCTTCTGTTATTCACCTCTGTATTTCTAAAATTTTTATTTATAATTTTTGATTTATTACTTCTTGACAATACCTTATGGCAATTTCTTATGGCAAATGAGGATTTGGCTGTCATATGCTTCTTTTTCTAGAGATCCAGGGGATGAAACTGGGAACTTGGGTTACAATTGGAGAAAAACAATTTGTACATTCACAAGAGAACATAAAGTGCCAGGAAGGTGGGGCCTTTGGAAGAAGTACAGGATTAGTGTAAGACAAAAATAAGCAACGCCAAGATGAGAAAATAGGTAGAAGTTCTAGATTTGAGTACTTGAACTTCAGCTTTTTCTTCTGTAGTAATAATATGTATCATACCTTCTTCACAGTGTTACTATAAAGAGTGTGTTAAATGATACATATGAGTATATCATTCAGTTCAGTATTTCCCCATCTATTTGCCATGAAGTGATGGGACCAGATGCCATGATCTTAGTTTTCTGAACATTGAGTTTTAAGTCAACGTTTTCACTCTCCTCTTTCACTTTCAACAAGAGGCTCTTTAGTTCTTCACTTTCTGCCATAAGGGTGTCATCTGTGTATCTGAGTTTATTGATATTTCTTCCAGTAATCTTGATTCCAGCTGGTGCTTCATTCAACCTGGCATTTCTCATGATGTACTCTGCATGTAAGTTAAATAAGCAGGGTGACTATATGGAGCCTTGACGTACTCCTTTCCTGATTTGGAACCTGTCTGTTGTTCCATGTCCAGTTTTAACTGTTGCTTCTTGACTTGTATACAGGTTTCTCAGGAGGCAGGTCAGGTGGTCTGGTATACCCATCTCTGTAAGAATTTTCCACAGTTTACTGTGATCCACACAGTCAAAGGCTTTGGTGTAGTAAATAAAGCAGAAATAGATGTTTTTCTGGAACTCTCTTGCTTTTTCAATGATCCGGTGGTTGCTGGCAATTTGATTTATGGTTCTTCTGCCTTTTCTAAATCCAGCTTGAACATCTGGAACTTCACAGTTCATGTACTGTTTAAGCCTTGTTTGGGAAATTTTGAGCATTCTTTTACTAGTGTGTGAGATGAGTGCAACTGTGTGGTAGTTTGAACATTTTTTGGTATTGCCTTTCTTTGGGATTGGAATGAAAACTGACCTTTTGTAGTCACGTGGCTGCTGCTGAGTTTTCCAAATTTGCTGGCATATTGAGTGCAGCATTTTCATAGCATCATCTTCCAGGATTTGAAATAGCTCAACTGGAATTTCATCACCTCCACTAGCTTTGTTTGTAATGATGCTTTGTAAGGCCCACTTGACTTCACATTCCAGGATGTCTGGCTCTAGATGAGTGATCACACCATCGTGATAATCTGGGTCTTGAAGATCTTTTTTGTACAGTTCTTCTGTGTATTCTTGCCATCTCTTCTTAATATCTTCTGCTTCTGTTAGGTCCATACCATTTTGTCCTTTATCAAGCCCATCTTTGCATGAAATGTTCCCTTGGTATCTCTAATTTTCTTCAAGAGATCTCTAGTTTTTCCCATTCAATTATTTTCCTCCATTTCTTTACATTGATCACTGAGGAACACTTTCTTATCTCTGTTGCTAATTTTTGAAACTCTGCATTCAAATAGGTATATCTTTACTTTCCTTCTTTACCTTTAGCCTTTCTTCTTTTCTCAGCTGTTTGTAAGGCCTCCTCAGACAACCATTTTGCCTTTTGGTATTTCTTTTTCTTGGGGATGGTCTTGATCACTACCTCCTGTACAATGTCATGAACGTCCATCCATAGTTCTTCAGGCTTATATCAGATCTAATCCCTTGAATCTATTTGTCACTTCTACTGTATAATCATAAGGGATTTGATTTATGTGATACCTGAATGGTCTAATGGTTTTCCCTACTTTCTTCAATTTAAGTTGAATTTCACAATAAGGAGTTCATGATCTGAGCCACAGTCAGCTCCTGGTCTTGTTTGTGCTGACTGTATAGAGCTTCTCCATCTTTGGCTGCAAAGAATATAATCAATCTGATTTCAGTACTGACCATCTGGTGATGTCCATGTGCAGAGTCTTCTCTTGTGTTGTTGGAAGAGGGTGTTTGCTGTGACCAGTGTGCTCTCTTGGCAAAACTCTATTAGCCTTTGCCCTGCTCATTTTGTACTCCAAGGCCAAACTTGCCTGTTACTCCAGGTATCTTTTGACTTCCTACTTTTGCATTCCAGTCCTCTATGATGAGAAGGACATCTCTTTTAGGTGTTAGTTCTAGAAGGTCTTGTAGGCCGTCATAGAACCACTCAGCTTCAGCTTCTTCAGCATTACTGGTTGGGTCATGGACTTGGATTACTGTGATACTGAACGGCTTGCTTTGGAAATGAACACTGTAGGTGTCATAGCAGGTATGAATTTCAGTCCTAAATGTCAAGGGGCAAGAAATTTATTTTTTCATTGCAAGCTCCATTCCATCTAATAACAGCTTTCATTTAGTCAGTTTGGGGTTTTCTCATCTCCTTTCCTTTGCTTGCAACTGAGTTCCTTGGACTCAATTTGGCTTATTTAATCAATATCCGAAGACTCACCACATGCAAAACACCCAAGAAAAAAAAAAAAGTTTGTTTTCTTTCACAAAGTAGTATGAAGTTCTGTACTTTGCTCCTTTTTAAAACTTTACCTTGAATCCATGAAGAATATCCTGGAATTCATGAAGATATCCAACTTTCTCTTGCATAAAATGTCACATGGCTTTGCTGCATGGTGTGACTTTCTAAGTCTACCACATAGAATGTGATGTGAATAGGACTGCAATCTTGTGTGGTGCCTCAGCATGAAACACAGCTTATTTTTTGATGTTCATTTTACTTTTTTTTTTCATTCCAACAGGGATGCACTCATATATATATATATATATATATATATGAGAATTTCACAAATATGATTGTGATTTATGAAGCTTGCCATTGCAGAGAAAGGAACATGCGTTAAAAATAAAGTCATTCAGGAGTACTATTTTTAGGCATTACTCTGTTTAGTTATTCCCAAGTCTAGCTAGTTGTTTATGTTCTGTAAATGACTTCCAATATTTAGTAAATGTACTCTGAATGCATGAATGAATAAAAGAATAAAGAGAAAAAGAAGGTGATACGAAATAACATTTAACTTTGTTCTTTGGTGGTTTAGTGGCAATTGCCTGGCCTCCCCGCCACCACCTCCACCTCCACCACTAATGAAGAGTTGGCTGTCTTTCAGAGTATCTGCTCAAAGGTGATTGTCTGAGATGCAGAAGTCTCCTCTCCCTCTTCTCATCTGTTTTCCAGGCTAGACCACCTGCTTGGAACACCTTCCTGGCTTCAGCTCTCCAGACTGCTTTTCCCATTCTTCAGAGAGCTCTTGAAATTGTGCAGCTCTCGATGAAAACACAGGAGGTGGCTTTCCAGAAGGGGAAGTATGCTGGAGGATGGCCAGGAATGATTAATTTAAAGCCTGAGGTGAATAGAGAGAGGTACCCTGAGATTTGAGGGTATTGGAGACGGTGGGGGGCAAGTCAGTGAAGGTCTTAAAGCAGAACAAAAGGCTCTATAACTTAACCGAAAGGTGACTTGGAATTTCCTGCATACTTCCTGAAAGCAATGTGGGTTACTGTCTGCTTCAATTTTCATGTATGAGAAATAGCAGCCTGGCTGGAGCTGCTCTCTTTCTTGTTCTTGTTCTTTATTATCCCACTGACCTTATAATTTACATATATTATTTATTTTACATAATTATATATGATTATTAATTATATCATGTATTATAAATAAAAATATACAATATATAAAATTATATATATATTAGGTCTGAATAAAAGCATTTCTAGTAGCCCTTCTTTCCATTCTTTCCCAGGACAGGGAAGCTTGGTGTGCTGCAGTCCATGGGGTTGCAAAGAGTCAGACATGACTGAGCAACTGAACAACAAATCTTTCCCTAAAATCTATGCATTCATGGCTAAATTGTACCTGTTCATTTCTAACCCATGTGTCTTTATCTTTCTACAAGAACATATTTGCTACAATTTCCAAAATCATTTGGTCTCCAGGCAGAACCTCACCTCCTTGTCATTGTTTCATTTACTGAAGATGTCACTGTTTTATCTGCTCTTTTCATTCTCCAGTTGCTAAATTTTCCCTTCCCTTAAAAGTTCCTCTCTAGTCTTACCTACTCCCCACATCTGGGTGATCTGTTGTCTAGGCTTGGAATACCTTCAAACCAAATAATCTTTGCATCTAATGTGCTTAATTACAGAAGTTCTGACATCTATTATATAGATTTCCAAATATTTGAGTAAAGTTTTTTTCTGTATAAGAGTATCATATATTTATTTTAGAAAAATGAGAAAATGAAAAAAAAATTAAAGGAAGAAAGTTGTGATCAACTTTAATGTTATCATTTTATAAAGCTGCTGCTTCTTACATAAAAACATTTTATGGATTCTCCACAAAATAGTTATACTTTCAATATTTTGATTGAACAAGTATATAATGAGTAAAAAATCATATGATATCAGCAATGCTTTCAAATAAATCAATAATTTCTTTTCATGACAACATTACCCATGTTTCTTTGAAAAATAGTAGTTCATGTATGACAGAGAATTTTTCCTGGGTTACATTTTGAGTTTGGTAACACCTATTTTCAGGGTCCTTTGTGTGTTCTGGATTGACAATTTTTTTTTTTTAATGCAATATTGTGTCATTGAGCTAGAGATTTGTAAATGCTAGGCAAGCATTTAAACATGTATACCTCTGTAACACTTGCATAGTCATGCGGGTATTTATTTACATGTTTTTAATGTTATATACAATATATATTATGTCATGTTTGTGTAATCTGTATAAAAATCACATGGCTGAACTATTTATATCATTGGAAGTCAGAGTTTTCCAGGTGGACAGATTAGAATTACAAAATTTTTGATGCTCTGTTGATGTTTTTAAAGCCTAGCAATAGAGTAGAAGAGGTAGTTTTTTTTTTTTTTAATATTCTTATTCAAGGATTGCCTTGCATGCTATACTGGTTTCTGTTTGTCCCCAGAAAACTGTGTAATCCTGTATAAAATGTCACTTTTTGTGAGCCTGGCCCTATAGTCAGCATAATCTCTCCATGGTGACCTGTTGGGAACAAGGTGGGTGAGATGCAGCTGTACCATGTGTCATCAATCTGAGATACACAACAGAGCTGAAGTTAGAAAAAAATAAATGGTGCTATGGCTTGGATGCTTCTCTCAGATGCTTCTCTTTGGAGAGAAGGGGAGACCTAGTGCAATGGCAAAGTTGAGATTTCAGTAAAGTGCGACTCTGACTTCTGCTTTGGAAATATCATGATCACACTACGCAACCACTGAATCTAGGCTTCCCTGGGCTTGCTCATGTTTGACCACTTTATGGGGATATATACACTAAGCAGGAGAATATAATAGTTCCTGCTACTGAAACAAAAATCTGCCATAATAGCGACTAACACCTCCCTTTATAGTGCCTCTGAGGTTGTAGATATCAGAAAGAAGAAGCAAGTGAGAAGTCAAAGAAGATAAATGCAAAACAGTGATCTTGGCTCCAGGAAATTAATCCATAAAGCAGATAATTGAGAGTTTAGTATAATCCTTTACAAAGCTGCTTTCTTTCAGATTTTCTTGCTGCATAAATTGCTCAATAGAATTAAACTAAGCACTTTTAAAGTTCCATTAACATATTAAATCTGTGAAGTTACTGTTAATGTTCTAAGGGATAACTTACTGAATTGTTAAGTCTTCATGGCAGAAAAAAAAATGTGAAGCTTCTACAAGGCCTTAAGATTCTAATAACAAGCACATATATATACTTGGAGGATCTGCTTAATCAGTGTCAGTTTACCTTCTCTAACAGAAATAATTTGGGTTTTGAGAAAGAGGAGACAAATGGAAACTACCAACAACAAGTGATTCTTTGCCTCTAGAAAATTCTTCTGTCTTCTCTCTCTGGATACTATGCTACTGTGGTTCTCCTGAGTAACTCAGTGTCTCTAAAAATTTCTTCCCTAGAAAATTGATTCCACAAGATGATAATTTAAAAAGTTTCCTTAACCAGATAGATTTGAGAAAAGCTGCATACTATATCACTGTCTTGGAATTAGTGTGCACACTAGCATATTCAGTTCAGTTCAGTTCAGTCGCTCAGTCGTGTCCGACTCTTTGTGACCCCATGAATCGCAGTACACAAGGCCTCCCTGTCCATCACCAACTCCCAGAGTTCACTCAGACTCACGGCCATTGAGTCCGTGATGCCATCCAGCCATCTCATCCTCGGTCATCCCCTTCTCCTCCTGCCCCCAATCCCTCCCAGCATCAGGGTCTTTTCCAATGAGTCAACTCTTCGCATGAGGTGGCCAAAGTACTGAAGTTTCAGCGTTAGCATCATTCCTTCCAAAGAAATCCCAGGGTTGATCTCCTTCAGAATGGACTGGTTGGATCTCCTTGCAGTCCAAGGGACTCTCAAGAGTCTTCTGCAACACCACAGTTCAAAAGCATCAATTCTTTGGCGCTCAGCTTTCTTCACAGTCCAATCTCACATCCATACATGACCACAGGAAAAACCATAGCCTTGACTAGACGGACCTTAACCTCCCTGTCCATTGCCAGCTCCCGGAGTTCACTCAAACTCATGTCCATCGAGTTGGTGATGCCATCCAGCCATCTCATCCTCTGTCGTCCCCTTCTCCTCCTGCCCCAAGTCCCTCCCAACATCAGAGACTTTTCCAACGAGTCGACTCTTCACATGAGGTGGCCAAAGTACTGGAGTTTCAGCTTTAGCATGAGTCCTTCCCATGAATACTCAGGCCTGATCTCCTTTAGAATGGACTCCTTGCAGTCCAAGAGACTCTCAAGAGTCTTCTCCAACACCACAGTTCAAAAGCATCAATTCTTTGGCGCTCAGCTTTCTTCACAGTCCAACTCTCACATCCATACATGACCACAGGAAAAACCATAGCCTTGACTAGACGGACCTTTGTTGGAAAAGTAATGTCTCTTTGAATATGCTATCTAGGTTGGTCATAACTTTTCTTCCAAGGAGTAAGTGTCTTTTAATTTCATGGCTGCAGTCACCATCTGCAGTGATTTTGGAGCCCCCCCAAATAAAGTCTGACACTGTTTCCACTGTTTCCCCATCTGTTTCCCATGAAGTAATGGGACCAGATGCCATGATCTTCGTTTTCTGAATGTTGAGCTTTAAGCCAACATTTTCAACTCTCCTCTTTTACTTTCATCAAGAGGCTTTTTAGTTCCTCTTCACTTTCTGCCATAAGGGTGGTGTCATCTGCATATCTGAGGTTATTGCTATTTCTCCCGGCAATCTTGATTCCAGCTTGTGTTTCTTCCGGTCCAGCGTTTCTCATGATGTACTCTGCATATAAGTTAAATAAGCAGGGTGACAATATACAGCCTTGATGTACTCCTTTTCCTATTTGGAACCAGTCTGTTGTTCCATGTCCAGTTCTAACTGTTGTTTCCTGGCCTGCATACAGATTTCTCAAGAGGCAGGTTAGGTGGTCTGGTATTCCCATCTCTTTCAGAATTTTCCACATCAATTTTTTTTCTTAACAACATACACTGTTTTACCAAATCTCCCCCGGGAAGGTAACCAAAAAGGCCCTTAAATGTGAGCTTATGTCTGCCTGTAGGCCAATGAATTTTTAATTTTTTTCTCTCTGGATGATCAAAATTATCTTGATATTATTTTTTTAATTAACCACAAAATGAAAACACACATTTTCTGAAAGGTTTTAGAGATCATTAAGTTTAATTATTTTATTTTATTGATTGAAAAGTATAAGTTAATTTTTTTATCAGTGAAAAACACAAAGCCCCAAGAGTTCATGGCCTTATAGAAACCACAGAGCAGGTAGTAAGTATAGTTGGGATGTTATCCCTGAAAGATAGAAGACTTCCTCAGGATCAGAACTCTCAATCGTGGCACTCTTGGCATTTTTGGCCCAGTAATTGTTGTCCTGTTGCTGTAAGTTTGTTGAGAATGCATTGTGAAGCATGTAATGTAGAACCTGGTACATGGTAAGTGCTAAAGGAATCATTATTAAAATGTTGGAAATTCCCTGCTGGTCCAGTGGTTAAGACTCTTGTGCTTCCAATGCAGGGATGTAGAAGTCAAGGGTTCGATCCGTGGTTGGAAACTAAGATGCTACATGCCAAGTGACCAGATATATAATTAGAAAAACACGCACAATAAAGAAGTAAAAAGTAAGCAATATTTTTTTAAAATATATGATTCTTAAGTATTGACATTGTGCAGTACATAATTCAAGAACCCCTGTGTAGCTGACAGTGGAGACACATGGTATTTATTGAAATAGGAAAAGTATTAAACTAGAAAAATATTTTGTAAGAAAACAATGAAAAAGCATGTTGGTACCCACAAAGGTCTATATATAAGAATTAACCCAGCTGAAGGAACCATGAAGTCTGTCTACCCCAATAGTTGTAAGCAAATATATTTCTCACATCTGAAGCAGGCGCCAGCCAAAAGCATTGCAGAAATGGGAGCTATATTTGGAGAAAGTGTTTCACACCATTCTTCCCTGAATGATAGGGTAAAGGAGGAACTGCAGCATCCCTGTGAGAGGAGACTTCTGAGATTCTCAGAAGGGGAGGGAGGGCTGGAACAAGGGAACACAGTATGAACCACGCTGATTGTAATAGACAGTGACATTGACATGCTGGGATTTGTTGAAAGACAACCAGAGGGTCTGGAAGAACTGGCAAACTCTCTACCTCTCCCTCAGCCCGGAATAATGACATTTTAATGATTCAACAAAAGAAGAAATAGATCTATCTAGCTCCCATTTGAATGGATGAATTAATAGCTTCCTAAAATGGTTTGATTTTTTTTTTTCTAGTTTTCTTGGAAACTCTGCTTATATGGGCAAGAGGGTAGTACACCATGCAGATAAAATCTCCATTTCACAGAGTCCATATGGCTTGGGGGCGGGGTCAGGTGATGATGGAGCAGACTTCAGGACCAGTTGCATATATCATCATCACCTGAGTAGCATTAGTACAAAAGGAATAAAACGTCTGTCAAGAACTTCCTGTGGGTCGTGCATCGTACTCATCTGTCATGTCATTTATAAATTGGCTGCAATGGGCTAGTGATTAGAACCAGACTGGGCAGACTCAGATCTCTGCTCTGCCTCGTAATAGCTTTGCTACCCAGGACAAGTTAACCAAGGGCCCTGCTTCAATTTCCTCTGATGTAAAATGGGAATAATGGGACCTATTTCATGAGACTCTTGTGAGAACAATGGGATAATATATGTAAGGTATTTATACATATGGTAAATGCTATAAAGGCATTTTGTAATTAGCATTTTATAATTTGATAATGCTAATAAGAAAGCAAAGTAATAATATGGTGCTAAAATTCATACCTATTTTAATCAAGTCTATGCTTTTTATCTCTATAACATGGTGAGTGCTTCTGATGCTAACTAATACTTAGTGTGATCTGTACAGCATAATGATTTAAATTGAGGTCACCCTTAATTTCTAGAATAATGAGTGCTAAGATATGTAAAATACCTATTTTTCATTACACTTATATTCATCTACAATTTAGACATTGGCTATAGACTCTCTTAATCTTTGATACTCTAGGTGAAATCATTAACATTAAAAGATTATATTCTTAGGTTACACTTAATACATTTGTCTGTATTTGATGTAGTACTTTGCTTGATTTCATTTATTCTTGAAATTGTACTGCATAGACAAAAAAGATACTATTTATCAGTCTATAGATAGAGCTTGAAGTTTGAGTCCTACCCAATGCAGGACTGAAAATCACATCTTCTCTTAATTCAAGAGTGTTTTTCCTGTGTTTATATATTTACTTAGCAGTTGTTAAGGTTAAGCACCTACTATGTGCAGATGTGTTAAATACAGAGAGCAAGGTACCACTTTTTTTTCCTAAAGCAGGTTACTATCTGGCAAACAAGAAGGCATCATCTATGTGTGATATTATTAGAATGAACAGAGTGTGTAGGAACACCCAGGAATGATTAAGTGGGCCTAGAGATTTGAAGAAGGCTTGTTAGAGGAGGTGACATTTTAAAGTAATCAGAGTTGTGAGGAAAGGAGCCGATGTGAGCACTTTAAGCAGAGGAAACCATTTATTTGATTGTTGAAAGAAGGCAAGTGGGGCCTGAGTGACAAGCAGGTGGCTTGTTTGGTGACATGAGATCAAAAAATAGGTTGAGACTCAGGGAAGGACACTAGGAAGTTAGACATTCTTCTGTCGGTGTTAATCTTCCTTCTACCTGCAATGAGGAGTGTATGTAGGAGACACTGGTTTTAGACAGTGTTAACTATAAAGCTGATAACAATAGTCTAGAAATTTCAGAAATAAATTTGAGAAACTGATGTCTGAATGACGATGGACTAAAAAAAATGACAGTTTTGGGTGGGTGATTGATGAATGATATTATAAAAAGGAGCACAAGAAAAAGAAGTTTGGAAGGAAAGCGTGAATTTAGTGTTGGGCATGTTGTATTTGAGATCCTGGAGGCTGGGCACATGGATGTTGCCACTGATGTAGCTCTGAAGGTTGAAACTGTATGTTTGGATGGGACCAACACTGGAGGAGGTGTAAGGGGAGGACAGAACAGAGGGCAGTGGGGCAGCATTTGGGAGGGTTGGTAGTGGAAAGGAACTTCTTGATTAGAATAAAGCCAAATTAACTACAACTATGGAAACCTATGAATGAGAGAATTTCAGTAAAGAGGTGCATAGTACCAGATGTTGTCAAGAGGCTGAGGCTGTTGTATTCGATGTGTGATGATGCACTTGGACCAGAAGATGTCAAAGTTCCATCCATTTAACATTCTGGGCCTAAAATTGGGAGTTTTCCCTAGATTCTCTCAAAGGCAAAGTATAATTTTAGGTAAATTGGCCAATCGGAAGAAACCCTTTAATTTGCAAAACCATTACTAGAAGCCTTTTCCCGTATATGGATATGAATTTGGTACTATCGTTTCTAATCCTGGCATTTAAATCTCCAGAAAGAGAAGTGTTAAGGGTTGATTATATAGAATACGTGGAATTCAGAAGACTCTAAATTTAACTTCTAAACAGTAGGCATACAGGGCTGGGATTATTAAAATGAGGGCCGTGCACAGTCATCATATTAGTATTTGGATGCCAAATCATGATGGGGATAAATAAGTCTGGAGAGGTATAAGAATGTGTGTGTATGTGTGTGTGTGTGAGAGAGAGAGAAGCGGGAAGAGAGAGAAAATAGATCACTATGATGGTGCTGGCAGTGCCTAGGTTTCTATTTAGGTCTTACTAGAATGATTTCAACTTAGACATCCTTTCCAAACTCAGAAAGATGTAAACTCATACTGTAGAATCTTCATCATTTGAATGATCATTGTTAAGGCTGTCACAAATACTGGCATTTCCGCAACTGTTCCTTTTTTTCTTTTAGCAAAAAGAGGTTGACAATTTGGGGTCCTCTCGCATTTGCAACCAGTCTGCCTTTGGGACACTGAGTGGAGTCTTCACATTACTGTCATTGTACAGAGTATCATTTGTTGACAGCTTCTGAGAGGGGGAAGCCATGCTTTGCTCAAGCTGGAACACACCATTCTTAATGGATAAAGAGATGTAGAGGCAAAAATCTAGTCATTGGAACTTGCAGGCTTTTAATTAACTCTCCCCTCTCCTTTTGGAGAAGGAAATGGCAACTCACTCCAGTCTTCTTGCCTGGAAAATCCCATGGACACAGAAGCCTGGTGGCCTACGATCCATGGGGTCGCAAAAGAGTCGGACAAGACTGAGCGGCTCAATAACGACCCCTCTCCTTAAAGAAGAGAAACATTTCCTAGCTCGTCTGCTGCCCAGTTGCCGCTCAGTTTTAATTGCCATTAGCTTTGTTGGAGATGATTCAAAGCAGAAGACAGGTTTCTGCGCTCAGAATTTTGCGGAGTGGATGATGTTGGTGTTAATAGGTGGGAAAATGGCTCTTCGGGTTATGCTTGCAAATCGTGTAACAAGGATGAGCAGCTTTTTTTTTTTTTTGTATCTTTACTGGTGACCTCTGACCTGAATCACTCTGTTCCCTTTGTGCTTCAAGTAGCAGTTGCCAACATTCTCCACTGGATTCAGAAGTGAGCCAATTAGGTGATGTGTACAAACCAAGAAAACTTGACCTTCACTCCTTTCCTCCAATGCCCCCCAACCTCATCACCTCTTGTTTCCCTTTATAATCCCTGATCAGAACAAACACCCATCTCCATCAAGCACGTCTCTGTTGCAGTGAAACCTTGTTAATTTATTATAGGTTTGTTCAGAATGTTTTCCGCCTGCAGTCTTACTGCCTTATCCTTTGCGTGTGCGTGTCCTCAGTTGCGAAGTCCTGTCTGACTCTGAGACCCCATGGACTGTAGCCTGCCAGGCTCCTCTGTCCATGGGATTCTCCAGGCAAGAATACTGGAGCGGGTTGCCATTTCCTCCTCCAGGGGATCTTCCTGACCTGGGGATCGAAGTCACATCTGCTTCATTGGCAGGCAGGTTCTTTACCATTGAGCCACCTGGGAAGCCCCTGCCATATCCTTTCATAAAAATTAATTAGACCTTTGTGTTTAGAATTTGATAGAAAGGGATTCATTCTAGTACCTGAAATAATAGAACCTCATATCTAAAACTTTCACACTTGGTTTCTGAGATTTCCTATAAATAGATCAATTTAGTTATATTTTCACCTGTCTCATTAACCTTTTATGTTGTTTTTCTAATTGCACTTAAAAAAAATTTAGGAGGTTACATAGCACTTCTAAAAGTGAAACAGAAGGAGAAACTATTACAATTCACTGCACATAATATGGATAGCTCTTATTTTGCAAAACATGTGTTTTATTACAAATCCACCTGTGTGTATGAAAGGTCACAGTGGATTTAAAAGCCAAGGTCTTAGATAATACCCCAGTGACTCATCATGGTTTTCCTCTATAAAAATACCTGCCACGTCCAGCCTTATGACCCTGTGTAATGTCCACAGAGCAGGCTGATACCTGCTGCCGCCAAGTGGTTTGGTAATAGAAGCTTGTACAGAAAGGCTTCTAGGTAAAGGAAAGTCTTCCCACCTCAGAGGCTAGTCTTTCCTGAACTGAAGCCAGGAAGCTCTCTAGCACTCTCCTCTACTGAGCAGAGGTGTGTAGTTTTTAATCAGTGGCAGAAGGCTGTGTGTTCACACTGGAGAAGCATCTCCAACAATTTTATCTCCTATGAAGGAGCAAATGGGAAGACTCCCATGGTAGTCCAGTGGCTGAGACTCTGAGCTCCCAATGCAAAGGGCCCGGGTTCCATCCCTGGTCAACAACTAGATCCCACGTGCCACAAGTAGAAAAAGGTATCACATGCCATAATAAGACCTAGTGTGGCCAAATAAATAAAAATAAATGTTTTTTAAAGGAAATGAAATCCAGAATCTCTGGAGCCCTGTGAGTACCATTGGTGGAATCTGGAGTCCAGGAGAAAGGCTCTGTGCTTTCATCTCCAAGCCAGAGGAACAGTGAGATGAAGGTTATGCCATTGGTGTCTTCATCCTGAAAGCATCTGGGAAAATGGAAGTGAATGAGCCTATGACAGAGAACCAGGGGACAAGAAGAAAGAGCTTGTCAACTGGAAAGCAGGACCCCTCCAGTCTCTCCAGGCTTTGTTTTTAGTAATACCTTGTAAGAAGCACTGTTGTAACACTGGAACCACAGTTTTTATTTCTACCTTTGTTATTCTGTTTGCTGAAGATCATTGCTTAGTAAACAGTCTACATTTCACTGCATGGTCTGTGATCAGTATCTGCACCATGGCTTTGTAAATGCAAAAGTTGAAAGGGTTTTCCTCATGTATTATCAGCAGTTTTACCTGTTGTTGCCTCCCTGGGTTGATGTCCAGCTGAGCCAGAGAAGCTGGCCCACTGCAGAGAGGTTTCTGGATTATGTCTGTAAACACTGTCACTTAGGTAGGAATTTCCCAGCGACAGGGTCAATGTAACATCATCCATTTCACCCTGACTAGGAAGATGGCAAGCCTCCAAGTGTTCCCTGGTGTTGTTGGGGAAGGTAGGGGTGAGTATCTATGCTGAAAGCTGAAATTTTTATTGTCGTTGTTGTTCATGGACTTGCAGCATGCCAGGCTTCCCTGTCTTTCTCCATCTCCTGGAGTTTGCCCAAACTCATGTCCATTGACTTAGTGATACTCCTGGAATTTGCTCAAACTCATGTCCATTGAGTCGGTGATGCCATCCAACCATCTCATCCTCTGTCATCCCGTTCTCCTCTGCCCTCAAGTCTTTCCCAGCATCAGGGTCTTTTCCAATGAGTCAGCTCTTCGCATCAGGTGGCCAAAGTGTTGGAGCTTCAGCATCAGTCCTTCCAATGAATAATCAGGGTTGATTTCCTTTAGGATTGACTGGTTTGACTCCTTGCAGTACAAGGGACTCTCAAGAGTCTTCTCCAACACCACAGTTCAAAATCATCAATTCTTCGCCACTCAGCTTTCTTTATAGTCCAACTCTCACATCCATACATGACTACTGGAAAAACCTTAGCCTTGACTAGATGGACCTTTGATGACAAAGTAATGTCTCTGCTTTTTAATATGCTATCTAATATGATGCTATTACTTGATAGCAGATACACAGTATTGGTGGTTGTCACTTTGGACATTGTAGAAGAGAAAAATATTACTCCTTTCCATCAGTGAAAGATTCTGGAATCCTTTCCAGAATTTCATCTCCAGTTTGAGATGAACATCCCTCATCTTTTTCTTCTGAAAGAAAAGCAAGTGTTGATAAATACAAAGACTAGAACATAATTATCACACTATGGAGTAATGTAAACAGTATTTTCATAAAGAAGTAAAATTGAGATAGCCGTTGGGGACTCCCAGTCCCTTGAAGTCTACATGGTGAAGATTTGAATCATCATTCTCATCATAAAAACCATTCAATCCTTCTCTGGAATTTTTTGAGCTTTCCAGGGAGCTTATATTTTCATGGTTGTCATAAGACCTTTGATGATGTCACTGTTATACACCAGGGTGATCCAGACCTAATCAGGTTTCTGCCTCTCTCTCTTTCTTCCCCTCTCTCCTCCCACCTCTTCCCCAAGATGAAGACCCTACCAAAACATATCCCTCACCTGCCCGTCACCACACACACTCACATGCACGCAATCATACTCCTAGTGTACAGGATTTTTCTGAAAATCTGTGGGCTCACATCACATACTGTATGATTCAATGTTACACTTTAGTTAGATATTTTCGTTCTTGAAAGGTTTTCTTTTTTTTTTAACTTTGGCAGTGTGGGTGAGTGACATGCCTTTCTCTTTGCCATCATGTCAGTCACTCTTGGGTATCACCCTGTGTTCACACCTGCATCTTTGGTCTGATTCTTCCACCTGCTTCGCTGAAATAGATACTGCCTCAGAAGTCAAAATAATCCATATTAGCCCTCCACTTTCTCATGTGGTTTCTCAGCAAACCTCTCAGGAACCCCACCCCTTATTTTTGGTGTAAGACACGATCGCATGGTTCCCGTGGTGGCTGGGTACAAATTTGACCATCACTCACTGGGAGTTTCTCTGTCTTCATTTTTCTCCTGGCTCCTCTCCACTGCCCTCCTTTCTTCTACAAATGCTCCTCCAGAACAGTGCATTTGTCTCCTAGCTCTTTGCAGGATGGTTTTGCCTCTTACCTGGAGTTTTTTAAAAAAATGCAAAATGTATTAAAACTATAAATAGTAAATCTTAGGATTAATTTTCAGTTTAGCTGTGTAAAGAGGGGCGAACCTACTGAGATGCGGACATGAGGAAGCAGAGGAATCCCCAAAAGGATACATTTCAGGAAAAGAAACTTCTATTAGGCCATCACAGAATAGATGTTTTTAAGGTAATGCTAAAAGAACTCTGTCCTTGAATTGTTAAAAGGAAACAACTGGAAAAATAATTTGATGTGCTTCCAGGGCCAGTCTGTGTTGGCTGAGGTGAGTGGGTCGGAAGTGCAATAAAGCTTTTTGAGGTTTCTAACCTTGACTTTCAAGTCATACCCAGTCCTTGTGAAATGGGAAGGAGGAAAACACACATCCAACTGCCCTCCATTCATATAAATGTTCAACACTCCTGAATCTCTTTTCAACTTAGGGCATCCACACCTGTGTTTTTCACACTGTTATCAGCTGTGCCTTTGAGAGCCCTAAGAATGAAGCATTTCATAAAAGAATTATTTATGCTTATTCCTCTGGAATGTTTTTCTAAGCTGCTGAATTTCTGCAAGATTCAATTCTGGCACTTTCTGAAGCATAAAGAAGGTATCGCAATGATTTCAGACAACAGTCAACACTTACATCCTTTCCTGGAATGGTCTCCAGGTCCTTTTCTGGCTGAGGTGTTACGTCCTGGTGCAGGCAGGTAGCCCAATCCCAACAGCCAGCTGCCTGGCAGTGATTGGAAGGTGCCATTGATCTTAAGAGATGTGACTTCAGAGATGTTTAAAAGTGAAAACAGAGCATCCGTGAAGCAGACATTCCTGCCGTCTTTGTATCTAACAGTGTATACTCTAGAAAATCCTTTGTAATGGTGTACTTTTGAATACTGTAGTGGGTAGCCATTCCCTTCTCCAGGGGATCTTCCCAACCCAAGGACTGAACCCAGGTCTCCTGAATTGCAGGCAGATTCTTTACCGTCTGAGCCACCAGAGAAGCCCCATATAATTTTAACCCAGAAAGTAAACCTCTTAGGCATTTACCTCATGGTTAGCATGAACGGACAATTTTAAATAAAGATGTTCATCATTTTAAAAGTAAACATTTTGAAATGGCCCAGATATCCATAGATGGGGAGTTGGTTAAGCAAGGTCAGATCCATTCTGCCAAAGCATTGTTCCAAAATGCAGTGAACTTCGATGAGAATGGCTTGTACAGACATGAGAAGATGTGTGTGGCATTTGAAGAGTAAAAATCAAGTTGTAAGACGATATATATAGTAAATTACCAGTAACATTTTTGTTTTGAATTTTTTATTATATTTATTATGAGAATGGATAGACAGTGCTATTTTCCTTTTAGCATGTCCGAGCCATTGGTAGAAAGGGTTTCAGGCTTATTAACATCGCATTTGGATAGTTCCTATAGGTATATGTTGTACTGAATTAAAGACAGATTAAATATCACCCTGAACCACAGGAAGAAGTCACATGGAGCACTTCAGGGAATGAAGTGTTATGTGTTTATATGTGCTAAAGAATTTTCTAGTACCTGATACATCCAAAGCAGGTGATAGGTGTGTGAGTTGAGGATTGCTTCATATTTTGACACACTGCTCAGAGTTAAAGGAAAGTAAGGAAGCTGCATTAGTAAGATGCTGTGGCATTTCAGAGAAGGAAAAAATTCATTCAAGTTTGGAGTTCCATGAGGACTTCCTGCAGGAGGTGGCATTTGAGTTAGAACAAGAGTGGCAAAGTGTGGAGAATATTGAACTGTATGAATAGTGGAGAAATCCCCTGAGATAAGTCATACAGTTTTTTTAAGCCTATTCTTTTGAAAATGAACTCATGACTTGCATAGGGGCTTCCCTGGTGGTCCAGTGACTAAGACTCTGCACTCCCGATGCAGGAGTTCTAGGTTCGATCCCTAGTCAGGGAACTAGGTTCCACATGCTGCAACTGAAAGATCGATACTGCATGCCACAGCTGAGACCTGGTGCAGCCAGACACATAACTAACTAACTAAATACCTTTTTAAATATACATATATAAAAGTGCCCACGTCAGAATTTTACTGCTTGGTGTATTTCAAAAATTGATCATGTGAAGATTAAGGAAAAAGACCACTAACTGATCTCATTGGCCCCCCTCAGGTCCCCTTCCAGTCACTAATCTCCTTCAGGGAATCACTCTCTCAACTTCAAATTCCATAGCTTAGTTTTACCTGTTTTGGTTTGATATAAACAGAATTATACAGAATGTACTCTTTTTGTGTCTAGCATCTTTCACTCAACATGTGAGTTTTATCCATGTAGTTAGTGACAGGTATAATTCCAGACTATACTTTGGTGTAGATCTAATCTTCTAAAGGCAGAAAAGTGTATTAATCCTATTTGTGGTCTCAGGATCTGCCATTGTAATTGGCTCAGAATTGGTGCTAAATAAAGATTTGTGATGACATATATGGATGGCTGGCTAAAAGAAGTTAGTTTTCTGAACTGCTAAGCAAACAGATGCACTCAGCAAACAGTTTGTTAATACGTTGGGCACTCCTGACACTGAATTAGACTCCAGCAATGCTAAGATACCAACACAAGGTCCCTTGTTCTATGGGACTCATGCTGTATTTGGGGAGAAGTAATATTCCCAAACAACACAGTTCTGCAGATTGTGGTCTGCTTTGATAAATAACGCTTTTCTATTCAGGCCGTTAGTCTCTGATAAAACCACAAGAGAGTCTAATTGCATCACATTGTCTAGTGGCTGCAGATATGGCTGCATTGAAAAGAACCCAAAAGATTTTTCAGACCTGGAAAGAGCCTGAGAGAGCATTAACTCCCATGTAAAGATCTTCCCACTCTGGTTATTGGCCATTGTTAACCACACAAAAGAATTTGGAAGTTACCTAGGGATAAAAGAAACACAGCACTGATTCTTGGGGTTTCATGGAATTTCAGCCAAGCATTCTAATCGCTTTCTCCACTTGGCTTTTCAGAACCTCAGGATCTCTTGTCTGTGCAAAGGAATATGCAGCCTTATGATCACCATGCTACCTTGTCCACAATGAAAGTAAAAAGATTATTTGGCCCAGTAAATGTCTTTCCTAAAAGAAGCAAGTATGGCAGAGAAGATTTTATAGTTAAATATGGTATATATTTTTTAATAATTGTGTGTCTTTTAGTAGCTTAGAAACATGAAAGTTGTATAAATCTCATGTTTATCCTTTCAAGGTAATCTTACTATATAGCAGAAAGGACTCTTCCTAAAATGAACATAATTCATAGTTTTAGTAGCTAAAAGTTATCTTTAGTGTTTTTAAAAAATGTATAAATGCACACTCCTCCTCGTGTTGCCAAAAAAAAAAAAAAAGAATAATAACTCCAAACAAATGCAGAAACAAGCGCATTAAGCAAGAAATAAACATGGCAGTTAACACTCCCCTCCACCCTCCCTATCATGGAGCCTTTGCTGTTAACTCTTACATGCACATCTGATCTGCACAGAACTTCCATTTTAATTACAAAAACTCTCATGCATTCATAAGGGTGCATGTAACATATATGTAAAGTTAAAGACTAATGCTAATTGCAAATAACACATGTTCCCAGCAGTCAGTATAATAACTGGATTATTCATAAATAGCACTTTTGGGTGCCCCTGTGGTGAATTCAGAATCCTGGCCCAGAGGCAGCCACTTTCTGAGGTTCTTAAATCATCACCTTGCATGTACACACATATTTTTCTTTTGCTCATTTTGCACACAAATGTGTGTACATCTATCACCTATCGATAAACTCTGTAACTTTTGCACAACTTTATCAAAGAGGTTAATTTTACATACAAAGAATCATTTTGTATCTGGTTTTTCCCTTAGATTATGCTCAGGGGATTCATCCATTCTTCCTCTCATTTTAAGGAGGCATCCCTCTTTTTTTCCAACTTTAAACTTTTTTATTTTGTACTGGGCTATAGCCAGTTAACAGTGTTGTGGTGGTTTCAGGTGAACAGCAAAGGGACTCAGATATACCTGTACATGTTTCCACTCTCCCCCAAAACCCCCACACATCCAAGCTGACATAACATTGAGCAGAGTTTCATGTGTTACATAACGGTCCTTGTTGCTTATTCATTTTAAATATAGCAGTATGCACATGGCCATCCCAAGCTCCCTAACTATCCCTTCCTCCTAGCAACCATAAGTTTGTTTTCTAAGTCTGTGAATCTCTTTCTGTTTTGTAAGCAAGTACATTTGTATAATTTCTTTTTTAGATTCCACATATAAGGGATGTCATGCAATATTTCTCCTTGTCTGACTTACTTCACTCAGTATGATGCTCTCCTAGTCCATCCGTGTTTCTGCACATGGCATTGTTTCATTCTTTTCAATGGCTGAGTAATAGTCCATTGCATATCTGAATTGCGTCTTCTTTACCATTCCTCTGTCGGTGGACATTTAGGTTGCTTGCATGTCTTGACTGTTGTAGACAGTGATGCAGGGAACATCAGGGTGCATGTGTCCTTTCAGATAATGTGTTTCTCCAGATATATGTCCAGGAGTGGGATTGCAGGGTCAATCTAACTCTGCCTTAGTTGCTCAGTTGTGTCTGACTCTTTGTGACCCTTTGGCCTGTAGCCACAAGGCTCCTCTGTCTGTGGGGATTCTCCAGGCAAAAGTACTAGAGTGGGCTGCCATTTCTTCCTCCACGGAATCTTCCCAACTCGGGATTGAGCCCGTGCCTCCCACGCCTCCTGCACTGGCAGGTGGATTTTTTGCTCCTGCACTGTCGGGGGAGCCCCTATGATAGGTCTGTTTTTAGTTTTCTAAGGAACTCTTTCCTGTTCTCCATGGTGGCTGTACCAGTGCACATTCCCACCAGCAGTGTAGGATGCTTCCCTTCTCTCCACACCCTCTCCAGCATTTGTTTGTGGATTTTTTGATGATAACCATTCTAACAGGTGTGAGGTGATATACCTCGTTGTAGTTTTAGATTTGCATTTCTCTAATAACTAGTGGTGTTGAACATCTTTTCGGGTGCCCATTGCCCATCTTTATGTCCCCTCTAGAGAAATGTCTATTCAGGTCTTCTGCCCATTGATTGGAGTGGGTTGTTTGATGGTTTTTGAGTGGGTTTTTTATGCTATTAAGCATCATAAGAGGTTTGTAAATTTTGGAGATTAATCCCTTTGGAGACTAACCCTATGCACAGTATGAAAAGGGAAATAGATAGGACACTGAAAGATGAACTCCCCAGGTCGGTAGGTGCCCAATATACTACTGGAGATCAGTGGAGAAATAAGTCCAGAAAGAATGAAGAGATAGGGCCAAAGCAAAAACAACACCCAGTTGTGGATGTGACTAGTGATGGAAGTAAAGTCTGATGCTGTAAAAAACAATATTGCATAGGAATGTGGAACGTTAGGTCCATGAGTCAAGGTAAATTGGAAGTGGTCAAACAGGAGATGGCAAGAGTGAACGTCGACATGTTAGGAATCCATGAACTACAATGGACTGGAATGGGCGCATTTGACCCAGATGACCATTATATCTACTACTGTGGGCAAGAATCCCTAAAAGAAATGGAGTAGCCCTCATAGTCAACAAGAGTCCGAAATGCAGTACTTGGGTGCAATCTCAAAAATGACAGAATGATCTCTGTCCGTGTCCAAGGCAAATCATTCATTGTCACTGGTTGGGGCATCCCAGTCTATGCCCCAACCAGTAACACTGAAGAAGCTGAAGTTGAATGGTTCTATAAAGACCTATAAGACCTTGTAGAACTACCACGCAAAAAAGATGTCCTTTTCATCAGAGAGGACTGGAATGCAAAAGTAGCAAGTCAAGAGATACCTGGAGTAACAGGCAAATTTGGCCTTGGAGTACAAAATGAAGCAGGGCAAAGGCTAACAGAGTTTTGCCAAGAGAACACACTGGTGATCCAGTTCCATCACTTCATGGCAAATAGATGGGGAAACAGTGAGAAACTTTATTTTTGGGGGGCTCCAAAATCACTGCAGATGGTGACTGCAGTCATGAAATTAAAAAACGCTGTTCCTTGGAAGAAAAGCTATGACCAACCTAGACAACATATTAAAAAGCAGAGACATTACTTTGCCAACAAAGGTCCATCTAGTCAAAGCTATGGTTTTTCCAGTATCATGTATGGATGTGAGAGTTGGACTATAACTCATGTATGGATGTGAGAGTTGGACTATAAAGAAAGCTGAGTGCCGAAGAATTGATGCTTTTGAGCTGTGGTGCTGGAGACTAATCTTGAGAGTCCTTTGGACTGCAAGGAGACACAATCAGTCAATCCTAAAGAAAATCACTCCTGAATATTCATTGGAAGGACTGATACTGATGCTGAAACTCCAATACTTTGGCCACCTGATGCGAAGAACTAACTCATTGGAAGAGACCCTGATGCTAGGAAAGATTGAAGGCGAGAGAAGGGGATGACAGAGGATGAGATGGTTGGATGGCATCACCAACTCGATGGACATGAGTTTGGGTAAGCTCCGGGAGCTGGTGATGGACAGGGAAGTCTGGCATGCATGGGGTCGCAAAGAGTCGGACATGACTCAGTGACAGCACTGAACTAAATCCCTTATCTATCACATCATTTGCAAATATTTTCTCCAAATCTGTGGATTGTTTTTTTGTTTTGTTAATTGTTTCCTTTTCTGTGAGAAAGCTTTTGAGTTTAAGTAGGTCCCATTTGTTCATTTTGCTTTTATTTCCATTGTTCTGGGAGATGGATGAAAAAATGGTGCTGAGAGTTATGTTAGAGAGTGTTCTGCTTATGTTTTTCTCTAGGAGTTTTATAGTGTCCAGTCTCACATTTAGATCTTTAATCCATTATGAGCTTATTTTTGTGTACGAAGTTAAGGAGCAATCTAATTTCATTTTTTCGCATGTGCCTGTCCAGTTTTCCCAGCAACATTTGTTGAAGAGACTGTCTTTCCAACATTGTGTAGTCTTGAGGAGGCGTCCATCTTAAAGCATGTAGGATATTCCATTGTATGAATATTCTGTGATTTAAATATCCATTGTTATCAGTTATTCTTCTGATAGACATGTAGATCTCTTCTTTCTTTCCAGTTCAGTGTGCTCCATATGACAGAAGGGTCTGGGTGAGGAATGGGTTTGTGCCTTCCTGGGCAAAGTGGCCTGTACTTCCTTCATGCCTGTGGTAAGGGGGGGCCCTCTCTGGCCCCCTTCCCTGTCCCTGGTCTTTCCATGGGAGAAACTCAACGGAATTTACTACAACTGGTTGCAAACCCCTCTGTGTTTGGGGCTCCCACCTGACCCATTATCTGTATAATAAAAAACATGACATCCTGGGTCCCACATGACTTTTCAGCAATTTCTTAAAATGGTAGCTAATGTCATCTTACACCTACTGTGGTGCCCCGCCAGGTGAGGCAGTCCCCACTTCCCTTCCCATCTTGGAATTCACTGTCCTTGAGTTCTCTTGCCCTCAGCCCTCTGATAGGGTTGAGAAAAGTTGCAATTCTGTTGCTTTTTCTGTTTTTTATGGTCATCATCAAGCTAGAACAGCACTCTTTCCAGCATTCTAAATCAGCTGCAGACGCCCATTTTCTAGTATTTAATTCTATACATTTAAATTTCATAATGCTTGTTTGGATTTTCATCGAGTTTTACTAATCCTTTGCAGGCTGTTCCTTCTTCTATCTCCAACTTTTGGGTGTCATTTTGCGTCTTCCTAAGGTATATCGTCAAAGTTTTCTTAATGAGAGTCGGTGGACGTGTCGTTGTTAAAATTAATATATACATTTAATAAAATGTCTTTTCTTCTTTCCTGACAGAAAGCTTTCTTGTCACTTCTTGGGACTGGCAGACTGGGGCCACTCAGCCCCAGTTTGAGATGAAGCCTGTTTTTGTACAGCCCTGTGGTAGGTGTACTTTTTACATTTTTCAAGTGGTGGTAAAGAATAGGACAACATCAATAACAGTATCAATAAAGAAAGTGACACATGGGCCTGCAAACCTAAAGTCTTTACACCTTGACACTTTACAGAAAGGTTGCCAACCTCTGGCCATAGGCTCTATTGACAGTTAATTTCTTCTAGCATTTCAAAGATAATATTCTCTTGTCCTTTCGTTTCCACTGCTGATGCTAAGAAGTCAGCATGCAGTTCTGAGTCACTGGTGTGTGGCATCATGTCTGTTCTCTGGCACTGTGAGCATCTTCCCTGGGTACCAGGTATTGCTCAGTTTCACTGTGAGGTGTATGGGCCTGGAGCTCATCATTTAGGAAATCCTTAGTTCCTATCTTAGAATATTGCCTCTCCATATATCTCTTTATGTGCTTCTGACCTTCCAAGTGAGTGAATATTGAGTGTTTTTATTTTATTTTGCATGTCTCTGAACCTCTGCTTATATCATCTCTTCCCTGCATTCTTTCTGACGTTTCAGCTCGGCCTCCCTCGTCACTAACCATGTCTTTAGCTGCATAGCTCTCCAGTTATATTTTTGTTTCTGCACGTTCTCTTTCTGTTTTTGTTCAAATCTGTTTAGTCCATTTGGATAGTCTCTTGACCTTTCATCATCTTTTCAGTCTCTTCTTTCACTCACTTGAAGATAATAAACCCATTATTTTTATATGCTGCTACTATCTGCAGGCTTTGCACGTCTGCTTCTGCACTTTGGTTTTCCCAAATCTAAATCCTGCAGGCTTATTTTTTCATGTGTTTAGTGAATTTGATTGAGTTTATGTTCCTTAGAGCTTTTTCCGTGAGAGTTTTTTTTTTTTTTCCCTTGAAGCATGTGTTTATAGAGTTCTTCTGGAAGACTGTGAGTTTCCTTCTACTGAAAGCTCCATGCTAAGGCCCCTTTAAAAAATTTGGAAAGTAAGGGATTATGGGCCACCCCGGAAGGTGAATTCAGGTCTTACCTGTGTAGATGTGTGTTTGGGATGAGAAATAACCCAAGGGAGATTTTTTTCTTTATCACTCTTGGACCAAGGCTCTCCTACCAAGCCGGTTTTTTGTTTTAGTTTTGCTTTTTGTTTTTTCTCTTTCTCTGGTTCATTCACTTCAGGGCTGCCCTTCAGGGCTTGCAGCTTCACACGGGAGTCTTCCTTTTTGTCCTGCAATCTTCCAGCCCCTAAGCTTTGCCTTCTTTCCCCCACAGGTGTAGTTCATAAACCCTGGTTCAAGACCACCAGGAGTGGGAGATGCCCTCAGGGCAACAGCCCTCATGGCTGGTTTTCCTGTGTGGAGATGTGTCTTCTTAATGTATCTAGGCTGACTTTTTCTCCAACTTGTTTCTTTTACAAAGGATGCTTTTAATATTTACCCAATGTATCCAGATGTTTGTACTAGAATTACTGTCTTTTACCCATGTAGGACAGGAATGGGTAAACCATACCTTTCTATTTCTATGCATAATATGTACGCTTACACACTTCTCAAAAGAAAAGTTATTTGAGTCTTTATGGGAAGGATATAGAATTTGAATTTAGAAGACTCTATATTGCCACATACTCACTTCATCCCCTCCAGGGCCCAGGTTTCTGGTCTATAAACTGAAAATCTCTGTTTGACCTGCCTCTTGATATGGTATAAGAAAAACAGTAAGACTGTGTAACTTTGAATGTAATAAATTGAGTATCCATAAACATGACATTATTTTTACTGGTGCTAAGAATAAACATTTCGTGTACTTGATATTAAGGGCTTTAAGGAAAAAAGTAATGAATACAAGTTTCCTTACGATGTCACATTTGTCTCCCTTTTCCTTGATGCCAACCAAAATAAAATATTGGATCTGGGAGCTTTTATCATCACAATAGCCTTAAGTCAGTATACCTACTTGAGATTGCAGTCAGGTATGTTGCTCTTGGATACTGAATGTGTATGTGTGTTTCTTGGCACCATCATTGGCAGTTCCTTTTAGGCACAAATGAAGTACTGACTTGTAGTTCCTTTGTTTGTGTTGGTAGCTTCTTCGATATGAATCAGTGGGTCTGTCATAAAGAATGTCTGAGAAATTGAATGCATTTGCTGCTGCGTAAATGCATCACAGAAGTCTCGGAGTTGGAAGGGCCCTGAAGGTCATCTAGTTTACCTAATTAATTCCTACACGTGCTCTAGTTCAGTATGTAAACTTCACCCTGCCGCATCTGCCCAACAACTGTCTAATTTAGGTTTAATTTCCTTCCGTGAAAGGAACCTACCATGTTGTCTTTGGAGACAGCAGAGTCTTAACTTATGATTGTTCTTTGACCAGATCCAAATGCGTCTCCCTTTAACTTTCACCCTTTGTGTCCTTCCCGTTCTGCTCTTGGACCTCATATAATAAGGCTGTCTAAACCACCCCCACGTCGTCAACAGTTGACAACAAGTTCTGTGTTGCCATTTGATCTTTTTCTAATCTGAGGGAAAATCACAAGTTCCTACAAGTTCCTTATAAAACAAATGTTCATGCTTTCTCATCTCATGTTTAGCTTAAAATGTGTAATACATGGATTTAGCTCTTTGAAGACTTTAACTCATTTAATCCTCGTATATGTCCAGTTGGGGTATGATGATCCCCCATTTTATAGATGAGAACTGGACCTACGGAGGCCAAGGAAGTGTGAGGCCACATTTCTGGTAAGAAGTGGATCTGGGATTCTAACCATGGTCTCACTAGCTCTGGAAGCCAGACCCCATTTCCCTCACTGATTTACCACTCTTCCTTCTCACTGTTTCTTCTTAAGGTTAATGCCCAGGAAAACACACTGTTCCAGGTGTGGGCTCACCTGAGCTGGATAGAGTGGGACTACCCTCTCCTGTCCTCTGAAAAGGATGCCTGACTCCCATGAAGATATGGCTCTTTTGGAGCATACGTGGGTTTTTTGTTGTTGTTTTTTTTTTTTTTTTTTTATCATGCTTCCCTGGTGGCTCAGCAGTGAAAAATCCACCTGCAAATCAGGAGCCACCAGAGATGTGGGTTTGATCCCTGAATAGAGAAGACCATGTGGAGGAGGGCATGACAGCCCACTCCAGTATTCTTGCCTGGAGAATCCAATGGACAGAGGGGCCTGGCAGACTACAGTCCACAGGGTAGCAAAGAATCAGAACAACTGAAGTGACTGAGCATGCATGCATGCTCATGGTTTTATTTAAAATTTTTTTATTAATAACCAATGTTTAGAAGAAATGGAGACATCACATAGAAATGCATGTTTCTAGCTTCTCTGGAAAAATCAGGAACTCTGGTAACCCTGGGCCCTCATTCCTGAAAAGCAGCCATCACTGGAGCAGAGCAGTGGCTGTCGGTACAGGGTATGTTTTCCCAGTTCACTGTCTCTTTCTCACTAGCACCTTCACCTACAGACCCTGTAGCCATCTGAAGGTATGAATCTAGCATCTAGGTATCATGTTTTTATGTATGTAACTGAAGGATACATTGGCTGTTTGAGCTCCTACACTACTGTTGTCTTGTACACGGGGTCTAAAATTGCTTTCTCAGCGTGCCATTAAGACATGCTTCCCTGTCCTAGGATGTGATTAGTTTTGTGTGTCAGTAAATGTAGAGGTAATTTTTTCTCATATAGCCCATTAAATTTTATTTGGTTAGGTCAGCTTTTTTAAAAAAAGAAAATCTGATGCCTTTTCTTTCACAGTGACTGAGATTTCATCAACACTAGACCTGCCTTAAAAGAAATGTTTGAAAGAAGCTCTTCTACCAAAAACAGAAAGGCAAAAATACACAAAACTTTGAATGGATGATGAATAGGTAGAATCAGAAAATTTCACTTTCACTAGACCTATTGTTAATATCAGAATAGGTTTTTAAGTACTTTAACATAAGGTTCAAAGGGGAAGAAAGCCATAAAAAATAAGTATACCTACTTCAATTTGGTAACAAACTTACAACATGAAAAAGAACAATTTGATACAAAAAAAACCATAAAAAGGAAAGAGGGAAAGGATGGGACCTGAATAGATAAGTGAAGATAAGATGCTCCCTGCAGAAAAAGGACTATTTTATCTGAGATATTTTCTACAAATTTCATGGTAACCACAAAACATAAATCTAGGGCAGAGACACTAAACGTAAAAAAAGAGGAAATGAGAGAAGCATAACAGAAAACCACCAAACTAGAATGACCCGCAGAAACATGAGGAAAAAGAGACAATGGAGATGTAGAGAAACTGGAAGGCAAAAGATAAAAGGGCCATAGTAGTTCTTCACTTTCAGTAATCACCCTAAATGTCAATGAACTGTATTCACCAGTCAAACAACAGCGGCTCGATGGATTCAGCACAAGACCCACTATATACTGTTTCCAGGAGATTTATCTCAGCTCTACAGACAAACACATAAACTCAGAGTGAAAGGATGGAAGATGACGCTCCAAGCAAATGGCAGCCCCTCCCCTCAAAAAGCAGGTGTAACCATGCTCATATGAGACAAAATAGGCTTCAAACCAAAAAAGGTAAGAAAAGGCAAATATGGACATTGCATAATGATAAAGGTAACAGTTCATCAAGAAGATATGTTATAAATATATATGTACCTAACATAGGAGTGCCAAAATATGTAGAGCAATTTTTAACAAGCCTTAACGGAGAAATTGACAGCAATACAATAATAGCGAGGAACTTATTTAACACCCCCATTTCCATCAATGAATGGATCATTCAGACAAAGTCAACGTGGAAACAGCAACCTTAAATGAAACATTAGACCAGATGGAGCTGATAGATTTATATAGAACATTCCAGCCAAATTCAGAATACACATTCTTCTCAAGTACACATGGAATATTCTCAAAGATTGACCATATGTTGGGACATAAAACAAGTCTTAATAAATTTAAGAAGATTGAAATAACATCAAGCATCTTTTCTGATCATAATAGTATGAAACTAGAGGCCACCTATAAGTAGAAACCTAAAAAAATATGTACTAGGAAAAAAAAGCCTGCTACTGAGCCATATGAAGTGCCACTGGTAATGCTGGAAATGCTCCCAAGAAACAGAGAAGAATCATGACATTACAAGAAAAAGTTGAATCGTCTGATATGTACTATAGATTGAGACCTGCAGCTATGGTTGCCTGCCATCTCAAGAGAAATGAATCCAGTGTAAGGATCATGGTTTAAAAAAAGAAAAGGAAGAAGAAAGTAAAGGAAATTTGTGAAGCTGTCACTGAAGCTGTGCCGGGAGATGTGAAAAATTCACACTTTTTGCTAAGTACCTTTTAATCTCATATTGAAAATGCAGTCTTTATGTGAGTGTCGGACGCTGTAAGTAAGAAAGGCATTCCTATAGACTTTAATGTGATTCGAGAAGTAAAGTCATTAAATGACAGCTTAAAGCAAAATGAAGGTGGAGGATCTAAGAACTGGAGAATCTGGCTGTTTTTTTTTTTTGCTGAGCGAAAGGTTTTTAGTTTGATGTAATTCCATTTGTTTATCTTGCCTTTTGTTTCCCTTGCCTGAGGAGACATACTCAGAAAGCTATTGCTGATGCTAAGTCAAAGAACACACTGCCTCTGTTTTCTTCTAGGAAAGTTACAATTTCAGGTCTTACATCCTATAGACTTTAATGTGAATCGAGAAGTAAAGTCATTAAATGACAGCTTAAAGCAAAATGAAGGTGGAGGATCTAAGAACTGGAGAATCTGGCTGTTTTTTTTTTTGCTGAGCGAAAGGTTTTTAGTTTGATGTAATTCCATTTGTTTATCTTGCCTTTTGTTTCCCTTGCCTGAGGAGACATACTCAGAAAGCTATTGCTGATGCTAAGTCAAAGAACATACTGCCTCTGTTTTCTTCTAGGAAAGTTACAATTTCAGGTCTTACCAGAGCAAGTCTCTATTCCATTTTGAGTTGATTTTTGAATATCGTGTGAAACAGTGGTCTAGTTTCTTTTGTTTGTTGGGTTTTTTTGGTGTTTTTTTTTTTTTTTTGGCATGTCTCTTTCCTATTTTCCTAGCAGCATTTATTGAAGAGATTATCCTATCTTTATTGTATGTCTTTTGCTCCTTTGTTATAAATTGTCCATATATGTGTGGGTTTCTTTCTGGGCTTTCAGTTCTCTTCCATTCATCTATAAATCTGTTTTTCTGCCAATACCATACTTGTGATTATTATAGCTTTGTAATATTACCTTTAACAAATTTCTGATGCCTTTTTATGTCCTGATTTACTTATCCATCTTATTAACTATTAGTCTTTTAAGATTAGATACAGCTACAAATAACAGAAAATCCAAACTAGCAGGGCTTAATCCAGTAGAAGCTTCCTTGTCATGGCAATGAAGTGTAGATTTGTACTATCCAGGGTGATTCCAGCAGCTTCATGATCTTTAGGGACCCAGTCTTCTCTTCATATTTTAGTGTCACCATCTTTTAACACATATTCTGGGGCTGCTCAGACTACCCTCTGGGACCTAAGGAATACCCCCTGGGACCATTCAGAAGTCAGCTGTTATCACTGTCGCTGACACGTGACTTGGGCCAGCATCAGGCTTCAAAGGAGGCAGAAATATGCTGATTCTCTCACAGTGGCCATGTGCCCAGCTAAAACAAAAAAGATGCAGTTGAGTTTACTATTTAATTGCTTTCCTTTACTTCACTATTTTTTAATGCAGCTCCTTCCGAGCAAATTTCTCCTAAGGTTTTAATCAGTAATTCTGAAGCAAGAGAGAACATTCTTTTAATTTGTCAGGTTACCATTCTAATACGAGCTAGACACACAGTTCAGGTTCTTTCAGCCAGTTTCTCCTTCAGGATGGCATTAAGCATCCCTAAAGTGTGATCAGTCTGATCACGTGATAGTTTGGTGTTTTCCTCCCTTTCCCTCCCATGGAATGAGAAGCAGAAATCAGGATTATTACTCAGGTGAGTTACAGGGCACAGATGGCAGGAACAGCTAATATGCAGTGAACACCTACTGTGTGTCAGATGCTTTACAGACGTTAATATGCTGATCCTTAAAATTCCCTGAAAAGTGGATTTTGATGTCCCAGTTTATGTATGAGTATGTGGAGGCCCCCCAAATTTAATCTGCCCACACTTACCCAGCTAGTCAAATGGCAAAGCTGATGTGCAAACCTCCTGCGATGGGCCTCAGAGCTTATCCTCATTCTCTTAAACCACCTTGCTCCCTCAGGGAGGGGTGCTGACCACCACTGCTAAGATTCATTGGGGAAAGCTTTGGATACCAACCTGAGGAATTCAGAATTAATCCCTTAGGCATCTACATTTTCCTGTTGATTAAAATAATGTCTGCAAAGCAGCCGTCATAAAAGGTATAAATGCCATTATTACAGAAACATTCTTATAGGTCAACTGGTAAGTGCTGAAATGAGGAACTTTTTCTCTAGGGAGGGTCACTGACCCACGATAAGAAATTAGGTGATATGTGGAAGAAAAAATAGTGTAATGGGCTTTTTAAAAAAAATGTATAAAAACTTGGCTGATTTTTAAGGGCAAAGGCTATTTTAAAAAGTCATTTATTAGCTACTGTACAACCAGTATTTCAAAATTTCAAAGCAGATATGTTTTTGTAGTGTTGAAAGTATAAGCGTTGGGGGAAAGAAAGGAACATGGAAATAAGAAATTAATTTTTAGGGTAGAAACATTATTAGCCTCTTAGAATAATATGAAAGAAAGAGTAGAAAAATAGGGAGAGGGAAGGTAGGGGTAGAAAAAGAGGCACTAGAAGGAAATGTGCAATAAAAAAAGAATAACATTTTCCAAAGCACAAACTCCATAGTCATGCCCTGCTCAAAGGGGTTGTCGACTTAGTACTATTGTAACAAGGAGGTGGCTGTTTTATTTCAACTACACAGTGGTAGTTTATTTCTACACTTCAGGATAGAGAACAGTGGCAGCTGTGACCACCTGCTATAGTTACCTCTCTAATACTTGCAAGAGTTATTCTGTATTTCAGTGTGACATCAAAAGGAGTGCATTGACATTAATGAAGTACTATTGACTCACTGGAAAAAACTCTGATGTTGGGAGGGATTGGGGGCAAGAGGAGAAGGGGACGACAGAGGATGAGATGGCTGGATGGCGTCACTGACTCAATGGATGTGAGTCTGAGTGAACTCCGGGAGTTGGTGATGGACAGGGAGGCCTGGCGTGCTGCAATGCATGGGGTCGCAAAGGGTTGGACACGACTGAACAACTGAACTGAACTGATACGCTGTACACATTTGGACTTTAGCAGTTCAGTTATTCCTTTACTTGCTAAACAGGAAAGTATACATTACTAAGCTGGTAAGCATATTTACGTAGAGTTCATCTATAGTAGTAATTAGTTTGATGTTGATATACTCCTTTTGTGTGTACACACACACACCCCTCTATGAACTGAAAGCAAGCTGGCCTTAACAATGATAGCAATATTTAGGAATTAAGGCAAAAGCACCGACAAGGATAAGGACTAATGCTCTTTATTACTAACAGGAACAATTTACTAAGAAGACATTATAGTCATGACTGTGTGCTGTACCTACGCTATAGATTCTAAGTAATGAAAACTTAGTGGCCTCACTATTAAGGCTTCAGAAGATTTTGACATTCCTTCATGAAAATAAGTAGATCAAGCAAAATTAAGTAGAAGGCTATAACAAATTTGACATATTTGCTAAGTCTGTAGAAAGCACAGACATACTGGAGAAAGCATATTTGAAAGAGTGGAATGGAGCTGGGGAGAAGTGATGAGACCCTGGTTGGCTGGAGTTTGAGGACGAAAAAAGAGATTTGTAGCAAAGGGTTGTAATGAATAACGGGCCTTTGGAGAGAAATTCTAGTTTCCTAGAACTGTCATAACAAATTACCCTACTGTGTGGCTTAAAACAACAGAAGTGTATTATCTCTTGAGTTCTGGAGGCCAGAAGTCTATAATCAGGGTATCAAGAGTGCTGTGTTCTCTTGGAAGGTTCTTGGGGAGACTCCTTCCTTGCCCTTCCAGCTTCTGGTAGTTCCAGGCATTCTGTGGCCTGGCCCCAGCCTTTGCCTCCATCTTCACACAGCCTCCTCACCTATATGTTTGAGTCCCAGTCATCTCTCTGCCTTTCCCTCATAGGAACATCTGTCATCTCAAGATCATCTTTGATTATATCTGCAATGACCTTTTTTTCTAAATAAAGTCACATTCACAGATTCCAGGGGATAGGACTCGGACATATTTTCTTAGAAGCCACCATTCAGCCCACTACAGAATCAAAAGAGGATTTTTTAAACAATTATGCAGTTTCATAGTATGATTACCTGCTTGAAACCTATCAGAGAGAATTCAGTAAAGATTCAGATTACTTGTTCAAATTTTTTAAAAAATTTGGAATTATGGCTCTCCTTGTTTTTGTTATTTTGCTGATTTTGTGCTGAGTCTAAAACACAGGCTACCTGCCTTCTCCTATCTGTTGGTAACTGCCTTTCCTTTCTGTTTGTCCTGCTCGCAAATGGCCCCTGGGAGAATCGTGGCACTCCCCTCACTCCCTTATCTTTCAAACTCCGTTAGCATCAAAACTCACTTGGGCAGTCCCTGGTGGTCCAGGACTCGACACTTTCATTGCTGGCCTCTCAGCTGAGAAGACAAAAGCTGGGGTGAGCTATGGCTGAGACAGACTGACATCATCTTTACTCGTGTGTTTGGTGGTTGGTGTTGGTTTGCTGTGGAGAACTCACCTTTGGTGTCAAACGGAGCACCTCCATAAGGCTTCTGCATGGAGTCTAAACCAGACTGGTTTGGGATCCTACACAGTGCGGTGGCAGGCAGGCCTCAAGAGCAAATATCACAGGGAGTGAGGCATTGTTTTAGATCTAGACTTGAAAGTTGCAGAGCTTCTATAATATGACACTCTCCTGGTGGGCAGGGTCACAAAGGTCTGCCCAGGTTCAAGGGAAGAGCCGCAGACCCCTCCTCTCTGTGGGAAGAGTACAGGGTCACATTGTGAGAAGAATCTATGATATGGGCGATATCGTGATGGTGTATTTGTAAAATATGGTCTACAACCTTGTCCAGCCACATTCTGCCAAAATTCATCTTCATTTCAGCCAGTCTTTTCACCTCTCTGTTCTTCGAGCTGATTCATGAGTCTACCCTAGTTCATGCAAAATCTTTACTAGAATTGTCCATGACCATCTTCTCTATTGATCAGAAACCTAAGCATCCTTTAGTATCAACTCAATCCTCGGCTGCTACAAATCAACTTGATGGAAAAAGTGAAAGTGTTTCTGTTTTTTAAGGTCCATTTTGTTTCTGTAGTTGGCAAATGTAAGAGAAGTATAATTATAGACACTGGAATTGTTTTCAAAAAGCCATACCACTTGTATTTAACTTTGTGTTTGCTCTGCAAATTCCCTCTTTTAAAGGATAAAACTATATTTGATTTTGTTTCCTGGAAAAAGAGTTATCTCGGATGTTCTTTGTTTTTCAGAAGTGCAGATTGAACAGATATTTCAGCATATACAGGATTACTCCAAATATTCTTTTCAACTCTTTAGGAGAAAGTGATAGAACTTTCGATCAGAGAAACAATCATCTGCTAAGCTGAAATCATTAAAATGGTCAACATTAAGGAGTCCTGAGCTGTATGTCATTGTTGGTCATGTGTTTCTGATTCATGCCTAGGATGAATTGGGTGCATTTGATTTGACTCTGCATTCTATATAAATTTAAACATGATTCACATTTGGGGTAGTCTGACCTATACTACGTGATACTACTTACTAAGAGATAGAAATTAGGTATTGTGTGCAGAGGTGGACATGGAGCACTTATAAAATCTGTTAAGTTGCTTCCTCACTATACTTTCAAAGAGCATATTTTTCATCTTTGCTCAGTCTTCATTTATGCATGTTGTAGTAAAGCTTTAGTCAGTTGCCTTTGTAGCTTTCATATATGCCTAGGAAGATGTCAGTCATATGAGGGATTTGTACTGTACTGCTTGGTACATATACATGTGAATTGTGTGTGCACACTCAGTCACACTGGCAGAACTGCTGTGCGTCCACAACCTGCTGTGTATCTATTCTCAGGGTCTCTCTGCCTTTGGGCAAAAAAGAAGGGAGAAATGGAAATGTGTAACAAAGCTCTCCTCCTATGGCATAGCTTTCCTAGTGATCACTGTCCTCATTCCCCTTTATATACTCACATGTCTTGTCTTTATATATTTTTGATTGATTTAGCCATGCCAGGTCTTAAGCTGCAGCATGTAGGATCTTTAGTTGTAGCTTGTGAACTCTTAGTTGCAGCATGAGGGATCTAGTTCCCCAACCAGCGGTTGAACCCAGGCCCCCTGCACTGGGAGTCGGGAGTCTCAGCCACTGGACCACAAGGGAAGGCCCCACTCTTGTGTCTTTTATGATGCTGTGTCTTCTTTGGTTCAGTGCCTCTTCAGCTTTGTAACTTCCAGACAAGGCAGAGCCAAAATTGACCACTGAAACCAACACCATCAACACGTAAATCAAATCCACTGATAGTTCTGGAGTAGAAAAAGAAGAGGAGGAAGGCAAGAAAAAGATTTAATTTAGGATCCAGACTGTGGCTTTGAACATAAGGCATTTTCAGTGAGTTATTAGATTGGTTCGGGGTTATGGTTATTGATTTTTCCTGCTTATGGTAAAGTCAGTATCTAAGGATCTCATTTCCTAGTATAAAAATTCAAAAGAATTGGTTATTTCTCTCTGCTTTTGGGGTTGTTGAAAAATTACATTATAGCATAAGGAGGAATTGTGTTAAGCACCCTTATTGGATTTGTCATCTTTCATGAACCATTCTGATAGTTCATTAGGAGTATGCCTTTTACTGTGTCCTGAAAGTCAGAAAATATAAGGTAAGCTTATTTTCAGAGCACATAGTGTATCAGGAGAGAGTCTAAAAGATTGTAAACACAAGAAAATGTTGCTATATATATTTTTTTTTTCAGATTCACTGTTGTACCCATTGCTTTAATGTAGAGATCTTTCCCCTGATTTTGAAGAAAACCATACTTAATGTGCTATTTGCAAGTGGTTCAGTGGTAAAGAACCTGCAATATAGGAGACACGGGTTTGATCCATGGGAGGGGAAGATCCTCTGGAGGAGGAAATGGCACCACACTCCAGTACTCTTGCCTGGGAAATCCCATGGACAGAGGGGCCTGGCGGGCTTACAGTCCATGGGGTCGCCAAGAGTCAGACACGACTGAGCAACTAAACAACAAGAGAAACCTAATATACTCCTTAAACACGTTACCTTGTGTCTTGACTTTGCAGACACCACTCCCGACCCCCTTGATTAGGTTCATTTTTTCCCTTCTGCACTGAGCTAGGCAATGGCACCCCACTCCAGTACTCTTGCCTGGAAAATCCCATGGGTGGAGGAGCCTGGTAGGCTGCTGTCCATGGGGTCGCTAAGAGTCAGACACGACTGAGCGACTTCACTTTCACTTTTCACTTTCATGCATTGGAGAAGGAAATGGCAACCCCCTCCAGTGTTCTTGCCTGGAGAATCCCAGGGATGGGGGAGCCTGGTGGGCTACCGTCTATGGGGTCGCACAGAGTCGGACACGACTGAAGTGACTTAGCAGCAGCAGCAGCACTGAGCTAGAAAGGCCGGGAGGAGGAGGGTGGGAAGTCAGGATCAGAAGCTGCCAAGCTCAAGCCTGCTTTGGAGAAGCACATGGCATTCACTTCCTTGGTATAAAAACAGAATTACACGTTGATGGTGAAAGACTAGTGAATGCAGAATGACCATGAGTTTGAAGACCCCTGGGGCACAAGTGGAACAGTTGACAGTTTTGAAATTAAGCAGAATTCTCCAAAGGGGGTAGAAATCTAAAAGAAAACCAAAAGCTTTTCAGTTCCATTGATATTGAGTGGGCCCAAATGCAAATATTAGTGGAGAAATCAGTTTAAGTGGTTCTTTATACTCACATAAAGATTGCCTGTCTCTAAAGGAACAATCCGTTTTAGAAAACACAATCTATTCTCTAAATTTAGATACATATTCCCTCTCTCTCTCTCTCCTCCCCCTCACCCTCTTTGTCTCATACAGAGAGAAAGAGAGAATAATTCAGTTCTTACTTTGTTCTAAAAAGTTTTGAACCTCACACACTTCTTTTTTTGCTTATTTTTTCTACATTATGCTTTTAGGTGGTTTTTTCCAGTAAAATTTGAAAGATAAAAAATCAACTCTTTTAGCAGGGAAGTCTCATGAATCTAAAGTTTCTAAATATGAAACACAAAAAAAAATCCCTCTAGTGCTAAGATCTGGTTGACAAGGCTCTTTTCTTACTTCTGTCCAGTCAAAGTGAAAGCTCTTCAGGTGCTTCCATTGGGGCAGCATAGGTTTCCTTTTGGTCTGTTCTGGTGGCTCATATGGTAAAGAATCTGCCTGCAATGCAGGAGACCCAGGTTCAGTTCCTGGGTTGGGAAGATCCTCTGGAGAAGGAATGGTAACCTGCTCCAGTATTCTTGCCCAGAGAATCCCCCATGGGATTCTGATGGGCTACAGTCCATGGGGTCACAAAGAGTTGGACACGACTGCGCGAATAAGCACACACATGCAGGTTTCTTCCTTTTGTCTCACAGTGTTTCCAGAAGTCTATCCACAGACAAAAGAACCGTTCCCTTTTCTGCAATGCCTTTTGCCTAGAGTGAGTTGCTTGGCAAATGAAGTTAAGAAGGGAGCTCAGAGAAGACACAGAAAGAAAGCAGGAAAATTTACCCTGCTCAAAATAACAGCTCAGCTAACATCTACATGGCATGTGCTTTAATGACCGATAGAGCTATTTGTGAAATAGAATTCCCCAAATGCTGACATGCCCTTAGCCTAGACCTGCTCTTCTAGTCTTTGAGTGTTACAGCTGTTCCAGTAGTAATGGCTCCTTACCCTTGACAGTGTGTGTATCCTTAGGGTTAGGGTTAGGGTTAGAGTTAGGGCTAGGGTTAGGGCTAGGGTTAGGGTTAGGGTTAGGGCTAGGGTTAGGGTTAGGGCTAGGGCTAGGGTTAGGGTTAGGGCTAGGACTAGGGCTAGGGCTAGGGTTAGGGTTAGGGTTAGGGTTAGGGCTAGGGTTATGGTTAGGGCTAGGGGCTGATAGTCATGAAGTCCAGATAGTTGAGACCTAGGGCTGTGTTGGCAGCACCGTGACTCTGGATGGCCCCTTACCCAAGGGTAATTTTTTAGAAATCTGCTGGTTCAGACAGTGAAGAGTCTGCCAGCAATGTGGGAGACCTGGATTCGATCCCTGGGTGGGGAAGATCCCCTGAAGGAGAGCGTGGCAACCCACTCCAGTATTCTTGCCTGGAGAATCCCCCATAGACAGAGGAGCCTGGCCGGCTGCAGTCCATGCGGTCGCAGAGTCGGACACGACTGAGTGACTAAGCACACAGCTGTTGCTTGGTAGCTCAGTGTGGTTGTGGTTGTCACCGTGGAGTTCCCACAGTCAGGTGAACAGATCGCAGTTGGTAATCACACCTCTCATAGGTAGCCTGGGGACTGTTCCACCCGTGGCGGTGCCCCCTGCCCTCTGAGAGGTTCCTGATGACCTCCTGCACCAGCCTCCCTGCACCTTCTCCCTGAGTCCGCTTCCCCTTCTGGGCACGCATGGCTTCTGTATCCCCCTCTCCCATCACAGTCAGGGTCAGCCTGTCTGGATGCCTACATCTAAAGCTCTTCGCAGAGCTAAGCCTAGATTGTAACAGCTGATGTGTTGTCCCGTTGCCCTTTCCCTCACAAAATAATCCATTTAGAGGAGGAAACCTGGGGAAAAAGACGCACCCACAATTTCGGATAAGTAGTTGCTATTTCATAGAATATAACATCTTTTGGGAGACGTTGTGAAAAGGCACATATCTGAAATGAGTAAAGAATATCAAATGAGGCTAATTAAGAAATTAGAAAGTGTGTTTTAGGCAGTCAAACTGACACATTTTGACAATAAGAAAGGAAAACTTAAATGGATAGTAGCAGCTAGTCCTGGATGGGGTGAAGATAGGAAAGTATTTGGAATCCAGATAGGTGATTTCAGATTGGATGGTGAATTAGAGGTCTTGCTTTATATTTTTTTTTGCAGCAGAAGCTTAATAGTAATAACATGGGTCGAGAATGTTAAGAGTAGAGGAAGAGGGGAAAGGAGAGATTTCCGAGATTACCGGAAGAGGCAGCTTCATGACAGAGTATGGAGAGATTTAATGTGCTGCTGTAGGTTAGTCTCACTGTTGCAGCCAACTAATCTGGCTTCACGAGGAAGGAGTGTTTTCCGAAAAAGAAGTACTTTTTCTTCCTCCCTCTCTTCCTTGCTTTTTTGTGGTAAGATCCCCTGGAAGAGGGCATGGCAGACCCCACCAATATTCTTGCCTGTATAATACCGTTGGACAGAGGAGCCTGGCGGGCTACAGTCCATGGAGTTGCATAGAGTTGGTCATGACTGAAGCAGTTTACCACACCAGCACATGTCTTTTAAAATTAGGAATATTTTTTTCAGCATGCTGGCTCTCTGAAAGGAGTGACTGTCTTATAATTTTAAACAATCATGAGACCTGACCATGCTTTATGATAGTAAAAGATAGATGGGATTCTGGGCTGTTTCTCTCTGCACTTGAGGCTACGTATTGTGCATTGTAAAAAAAAAAAAAAAAGATAGGATCCATTTATCCCAATAGAAATAGTCATTAAGAATTTTGGCATTTAGGGTGTCTACAAATGGTTCAGAGCAGACTTGATGAATTATCTGAGCAGTCTGATCAATGATCAGTGTACAAATCTAGAGTCAAAAGCTGCCATAGGATCTAATCTGTTCAAATGAGATGCGTGCAGCCGTGTCAGTTTTCAGACAATTCCCAGATCTTTGCTTCGTTTTGGAAGATGTGGCCAATATCCCAGAGAAGCCAGAAGATTCTCTCCAGGTAGGCTGGAGTGTAATTGCTTCTGAAGGTAAGTGTGAGGCCGGGGAGAGAAAGGGAGATGAAGGGGTGACAAGGGAGAGAGCACTGAAAGCCCAGCTGAGAGCTCTCCTCAGAGGTAAGCGCTGCCCTAAGTATCGAGTCTATGACACCCAGGAGGCCTGAGACTCGGGAGAGAGAAGTTAACAAAGCATATTTTTATATGGGTAAAATTGACAAAGAGGCCCTGCTATTTGGGCGATTCTGTGTTTACTCAGGGGCTTCCCAATGGCTCAGTGGTAAAGAACCTGCCTGCCAGTGCAGGAGACACGGCTTTAATCCCTGGGCTGGGAAGATCCCATGGAGACAGGAATGGCTACTCACTCCGGTATTCTTGCTTGGAGAATTCCATGGATGGAGCCTGGCAAGCTCCAGTTCATGGGGTTGCCAGAGAGTCAGACATAACTTAGCACCTAAACAACAGCAACATGCTTTATGGGCCTTATTTCATATAATCATTCAATGGTATGAACTCAGCACTACATTTATTGCCATTTACTTAAGAGGAAACTAAATATCCAGGAGGTTAGTAATTTGCCCAAAGTCTCACAGACTTAAGGGTCCAGAGCGTACAGTTCTGAATGCTACCATACAGCAGCAGGATGCTAGCTAAATGCTAGGCATTAAATCTGTATATAGCAGTCCTGTTAAGAGCATTAGCCCCATTTACAGATGGGGAAACTGAGGCTCAGAGGATGTGAAGGTAATACATGGTAGAGTTAAATTTATTTATTTTTAATTGAGGGATAATTACAATATTGTGTTGGTTTCTGCCAAGCATCAGTATGAATCAGCCATAGGTATACCTATGTCCCCTCCCTCTTGAACCTGCCTCCCACCCCATCCCACCCCTCTAGGTTGTTACAGCCCCAGTTTGAGTTTCCTGAGTCATACAGCAGATTTCCAGTGGCTACCTGTTTTACATATGGTAATGCAAATGTTTCTCTGTTACTCTCTCCATAGATCCCACCCTCTCCGTCCTCCCCAACACCACGCTCATAAGTGCGTTCTCTTTGTCTGTCTCCACTGTTGCCCTGCACATAGGTTCATCACTGTGTCTTCCTAGATTCCCATACATGGGTATAATTTAAGGTCATATCTGCCTGACCTGCCAAATCATTCTCATTATACATATGTGGTGTTCACCAGCTGTTGCCCTGATAACAACAATAGCTGCTTATACTTTTGTAGAACTTACTCTGTGCCAATCACTGTTCTAAGTACTTTATATATTATAACTCTTTTTGTTGTGGGGGTGGGGAGCAATGATCCTTCCTCATAAGTACTCTTATTGACCATCCCTATTTTTCAAATGAGGAAATTGAAACCCAGCAAGGTTAGGTAACTTGCCCAAGTTCATAGGACTGTTGAGTGGTGGAACTGGAATTTGGCCCCCCCGGGGGGGGTGCGGGGGCAGGAGAGGGAGGGGTCTCACTCTGGCAATTGATCACTTATATGCTCCTCAAAGAATGAAAATGAAAAGTGGAAATAAGAAAGGGAAAAGATATCAAAGCAGCCGCTTGACTTTCTTAGAGGTTTGTTGGCCTAGTGTTTTTTTCCCAGAATAAAACAAGGCTTCATTTTAAGATCATTGAAAACAGGATAGGATGTGTTGAATACAGCAGAGCAGACAGCCAATGTTTTTAGCCAAGAGTTGACCTCTCCAAACAGTCTCCACACTAAAAATGCCTCACAGCAACTAAATACCCTTTATCATGCTTTACAACGAATTAGGCACATCTGTTAACAAATCGTCTCTATTAGAACCTGACAACTGATAAAAATGATGAAACAAGATAACTCTTCATTAAACAGAACAATCTAACCCTGTGCCATCTCTGGGAGTTGTGCAGAGATATTTTGCGTTTGACATGGAAGAGAGTTTTTAGAAACTTATCTCTCATCTTAAACTCCTTGTAAATCTAGAGACATAATCTCGTCTGCTTTTGAAAGCAGGGCTGGTAATAGTGAAGTGTGGGATAAAGCGAAATCATTCCCCTTGCAAAGCAGTGAAGTTTATAAAATGGAGGCCCTTCCCTCCAAATATACCTTTTTAAACCCCAGAAAGACCTTCTGAGATTTCAGAGGGCAGAAAATGGATACCTGTTCCCTTTATTCATCGAAGTCCATGTTGGCCGAGGACAACCCTGTCAGGCCTCAGGGAATGGTCAAGCACGGGATCTGACACTAGCGTTGAGTTTCATTTTGGAGCAGCATAAATTCCCAGAGAACCGATTTATGCCGTTTGTGTAGCCTTCTCAGTTTCAGAGCGTGATTACACTTTATAAAAAATTGAGAGCAGACTGTCGTGCTTCCCCTGGGACACTTAGGTTTCAAGAAGGAAAATAGAGCTTCTTTTGGCCCTGATGAAAATCTCAGAGATAGAGGCAGGCAACAGCTGCTGGGGTTTTGTCTGTTTTGCTTTCAAGCTGCTGCAAGAAAAAGCAAAGTCTCCATCATTCAGATGAGAAGAAACGACTTAGCCCCAGTGGTCAGAGAATCAGGCAGGGCCAGGGTGAGCAGAGTGTCTGCAAGCACAGACCCTCCTGACACACCGGGAGAACACCAGCCTGGCCCCTCACACTGCACCAGGGAGGGGAAGCTTAAGGAAGAGAAGACGAGACTGTTCCCCAGGTCGTTAAACAGTGGCGGGATTTAATCTTTAGTCTCTGTTCCTGCTTCCACAGCCAGGAGGCTCTCCCCTCTCTTGATTTTCTTTTGTGTTTTTTTTAAATACTTCTTTCCCTTTTTTTGGGGGGGGGCCAAGCCACATGGCATGTAGGACCCAGCCAGAGGTCCAATCTGTGCCCTTTGAAGTGGAAGCACAGAGTCTTAACCACCACCTGGGAAGTCACATCTCGGTTTCATTTTTAGCATTTATTTTTAAATTGCATATAGCAAATAAAATTCACTTATTATTATTATTTTTACAGTCCTATTAGTTTTGACCCCTGGTGGCTAAGTGGTAAAGAATCTGCCTGAAATGCAGGAGACATGGGTTTGATCCCTGGGTTGGGAAGATCCCCAGAGAAGGAAATGGCAACCCACTCCAGTGTTCTTGTCTGGAAGATTCCATGGATGATGAAGCCTGGCAGACTACATAAAGTCTTAACCACCACCTGGGAAGTCACATCTTGGTTTCATTTTTAACATTTATTTTTAAATTGCATATAGCAAATAAAATTCACTTATTATTATTTTTACAGTCCTATTAGTTTTGACCCCTGGTGGCTAAGTGGTAAAGAATCTGCCTGAAATGCAGGAGACATGGGTTTGATCCCTGGGTTGGGAAGATCCCCAGAGAAGGAAATGGCAACCCACTCCAGTGTTCTTGTCTGGAAGATTCCATGGATGATGAAGCCTGGCAGACTACATAGAGTCCATGGGGTCACAAAAAGCCAGACTCTACTTAGAGACTAAACAGCAGCAGATGGGTTTTGACAAGAGTCGTGTACCGCCACCGCAACCAAGATACAGAAGCGTCCCATCACCTCCTAAAGCACGCTGGTGCTGCCACTCGGTAGTCAGATCCTCCCCCCTCCATCCCCTGGCAGCCAGGGCCATCCCACAATCTTCCTTTTTACAGGACGCTCTATGAATGGGGTCATACGGTATTTGGCCTCCACATCTGACTTCTTCTACCGAAAAGATAGCGTTTGAGATTTATCCCAGTCATTGCGTGTATCAGTGAGCTTCCCTGGTAGCTCAGCTGGTCAAGAATCCACCTACAAAAGCAAGATACAGAAGCGTCCCATCACCTCCTAAAACACGCTGGTGCTGCCACTCTGTAGTCAGATCCTCCCCGCTCCATCCCCTGGTGGCCAGGGCCATCCCACAGTCTTCCTTTTTACAGGACGCTCTATGAATGGGGTCATACGGTCTTTGGCCTCCACATCTGACTTCTTCTACCGAAAAGATAGCGTTTGAGATTTATCCCAGTCATTGCGTGTATCAGTGAGCTTCCCTGGTAGCTCAGCTGGTCAAGAATCCACCTACAATGCAGGAGACCCTGGTTTGATTCCTGAGTCAGGAAGATCCGCCGGAGAAGGGATAGACTACCCACTCCAGTATTCTTGGGCTTTCTTGGTGGCTCAGCTGGTAAATGTGGGAAACCTGGGTTCGACCCCTGCACTGGGAAGATCCCCTGGAGAAGGGAAAGGCTACCCACTCCAGTATTCTGGCCTGGAGAATTCCGTGGACTATATAGTCCACGGGGTCACAAAGAGTCGGACACGACTGAGCGACTTTCCCTTTCACTTTGTGTGTGTCAGTAGTGGGCTCCTGGGTAGCATCTTTTCTGTTGACGTGCCCCAGTGTGTGTGCTGATTCACCACTGAGGATCTCTGAATTGGGGTGATTATGAATAAGGCTGTATAAACCTTCACGTACAGGTTGTTGTGTGGACCTATGTTTTCTCTTGAGGCTCTCTTGTTTTGAACTGGCATAACTCACTGATTTCCATCCCTTTCTTCCCTCCTCTCTCCCAGTGTAGTCAGAAGGAAGCATAACAAGTGCAGCTAAAGAGCACACAGCCCTCGGCCAGGCAGCTTTTCCAAGACCCTAGGCTGCTTGCTGTCTCTCACACTATACTCCTTAGACCTACATCTGGGGCTTTGGAAGGCAAAAGGCGCAATTCCATTGATATCACATGACTGGAGTGGTGATAGAATTAGCTTCATCCTCCAAATGGAGTCATTGACCAAGAGAAGAAAGTGACACTTACTGCCATGTGACTGTATTAAATATTTAAACATAAGCAAAGTTGAAATTGTCAAGAACTTCGTGTAGTGTTTATCGTCTGGAATTCTGGAGGGAATGATATTTGTGTCTTACGGGCAGTGTTTTTCCTTTTAATCAGAGACTTGGAAGTAAAGATCTCAAGGGGGTTGTGCGTGCAGGTGTGCGTGCAAGTCGCTTCAGTCGTGTCCGACTCTTTGTGACCCCATGGACTGTAGCCCATCAGGCTTCTCTGTCCATGGGACTCTCTAGGCAAGAATACTGGAGTGGGTTGCCGTGGCCTCCTCCAGGGGATCTTCCTGACCCGGGGATTGAACCTGAGTCTCCTGTGACTTCTCCATTGCAGGCAGGTTCTTTACCACTGCAACGGGAAGCCCCTCAAGAGGGCCAGCCAATGCCAATTTGATGAAAAGTTGATGTGTAAGCGAAGTCAGGAACAGAAAGTCAGGGGCCACCCACATGAAGGTGCTAATAAATTTCACAAGAAGACGAATATGTGAAGAATGGAAAGACCAGTTTGAAACTTTGACAAAAAAAACACATGCTGTGAAGATAAGGAGCCAAACCCCGAGTGACCCGTTAAGTCGAATCAGATTAGGTTGTGTCTTAGAATCTATGGCCTCATCTTGTGCTCTAGGTCAAGGAAGAGAGAGCAAGCATTTATCTTAAGAGAAAAATGCAAAGAAAAACTGAGTATCACTGATATTTTTTTAAGCAGTTTTAATATAGCAATGGGAAGTAGGCCTAACTAAAGACTGCTAGAGAGAAGAAATGAATTTGGAGCAAATGGCAAACAGCAGAAGGCATTGGAGCTAAGTTCACAGAATCATGGACTGTAGCCCGCCAGTCTCCTCTGTCCATGAAATCTCCCAGGTAAGAATACTGGAATGCCATTTCCTTCTCCAGGGGATCTTCCAGACCCAGGCATTGTCTCCTGCATTGGCAGGCAGTTGGTTTCTTACCACTGAGCCACCAGGGAAACCCTGTGCAATTTTAGAAAACTTCAAACAAAATCTTTAAAAAGTTGTTCCTATTTGCAATTTTATAGAAAGGCGTGTAACCTTTTAATAGATATTATACTCTTACACATTTTTCTGAAAACAGCTGAGTGGATAGTATCATCATTTTTCAGTCAGATCTTAAAAAAAATGTTTTTTTGAAAGAAAATGTTCTTATGCTAAAGATTTTCCCACCAAATGTTACATAAGGAGAAAAAAAGGAATGATGGCAGAGTTGTTAAGTACTAGGAATGAAAATATTTTTAAAATCTCAATGGAAAATTCTTTAAAGTCCTGTTGCAATTACACAGAACTCAAATTATTATAGAAAAGCGGTAAGTCAAAAGTCATCACAAATATAAAAATTGCTCTGAGGCAAAATGCGATTTTCTGAGTGATCTGTAATATAAAGGAGAAATTCAGGGAAAATATAATAAATCTTGAACCTTTTATTAAATTGAGATTAAAGGGTATAATTCCAGTTAGTAAATAGCAATGGATATCAGCTGTACCCTCAAGTTTTTAGCTACTTCTTATTGCTTCATTTTGAGAATTATTTCAAGATGGGCTTCTTTTACTTGGTTGACATTGGTCTGGGCCAGGAGTCAGCAGACTGTGGCCCAGTTTGACAGCCAAATCCAGCCCACGACTCTTCTTTGTATCTAAAGTTCTGTTGGAACGCAGTCACACTCATTTGTGTAAGCACTGTTGGGAGCTGCTTCCTCCTTATATTGCAGAGTGATGTCGTGGGTAGTCTGTGCAACAGATTGTACAGCCCATGAAGCCTAAAATACTTACCTTCTGACTCTCCAAAAGAGTCTGTCCCCCACCCCCTTACTCTAGAGTCAGCCCTGGAACCAAGGCTACACTTACTTGTGCAGCCATTGTCCAGATTCCATTTTAGGACCTAGGTCTTGATTTTCATTCAGAGTGGTTGAACTGCAATAATAAAACTCATGGCCAGCAGAAGTTCCTGTTTGTTAATTACAGTCAGAAATTTTGCTGCCAAGAGAAACAAAATACTTAATTTGCTGATTGGTGAATAGTCTCTGTTCACTTCCCTCATAGCTCAGTTGGTAAAGAATCCGCCTGCAATGCAGGAGACCCCGGTTTGACTCCTGGGTCAGAAAGAACCGCTGGAGAAGGGATGGGCTACCCACTCCAGTATCCTCAGGCTTCCCTTGTGGCTCAGCTGGTAAAGAATCCATCTGCAATGCGGGAAACCTGGGTTCGATCCCTGGGTTGGGAAGATCCCCTGGACAAGGGAAAGGCTACTCACTCCAGTATTCTGGCCTGGAGAATTCCAGGGACTATACAGTCCATGGGGTTGCAAAGAGCTGGACACAACTGAGCGACTCTCACTTCACTTCACTGAACAAATGGTATTTGGAAGGTTGTTTGGTGTAAGACCAGTGCAAGGGGTTAACTAATAGGATAACCCTATGAGCTAAAGTCTTGGTAGTGGTGGTGATTTAGTCACTAAGTCCTGTCCAACTCTGCAACCCCATGGAGTGTAGCTCACCAAGCTCTTCTGTCCATGGGATTGGGCAAAAATGCTGGAGTGGGTTGCCGTTTCCTTCTCCAGGGGAGCTAAAGTCTTAGTCCCCATCATCTGCTGGCTAGCATTCCTTGCCCTTCCCTGGATCCCAGAGAGCATTCCAGGTTCCCCTGCCAGCGGGTTGGTCGGAAGGTTTGGCAACGGTAAGCGCTGATATAAGCAGGGGCAGGAGAAGCCTGGATATTTCTCTCTCTCATTCATTTTGGGTGGCAGCTCTGGAGTGCTTAGCCCATTTCTTGGTTCTGCTCCACTGGGCAGCCTTACTCTGGTTCTGAGTCCCGCAGGCCAGCCCCAGCCTCTGGGCCTTAGTAACACTCGCTCTTTTTGCTCCTCCAGTCCCAAGAGGGGTAGAATTTCCTGTGGAGGCTAATCTCTAGGTTGCCTCAAACTCCCCTGTTTGCTTTTCAGCTTTCCCTGGTGAACCAGTTTCCTTTGTTTGACGTACTCAAGTGGTTTCTGTTTTTCAAACATGACCCTGACCCATAGAGGCATCTAGCCTGCCGTCAAGAATAATCCTGGAGTCACCCGTTCACATTCTGATGGTCAGGATTCCCCTTTTTCTGGTTGCTGGGCACACCTGCCCTCTCTTGTCAACAGTCTGCGGTCATGCCACACAACCAGCTCGGCCAGGCTTGTGTGCCAGTCACTGTGACTGTGATGTGCGTGTGCCAGAAGCCGGCTCTCTACTTGACAGGTGTTGCTTAATATCAGCCACTTCCAAGCAGATTGTATTCATTTGGGTATTATTTTTAAAATAATATATTCTCAGAGTTCAAGATCAGTAATCACATGGTCCCCCTGTGTTGGCTATGCCTTCTTTCACTGCCTTCAAGCTACCAAATTCTTCTGCTTGCTCCAGAATTCCAGGATGGGGACGATCCAGAAATAATTGTCCACTTCCCTATCCTCACCAGCCCTGCTCCTGGGTCTGAGTTGAACAGTCTCTCACACCCCACCCAGCCTCTAGTTCTTTCCCAGAACCCCTCCCCCACCCTCTCTTAGCCTGGACAACCCTATTCATCCATCGTGTCTTTGCTAAAGCTTCCATTTTACCTGCATCTCCGGTCTTCCATGGAGCTCAGATTGTAGCTGAGCTACAAGGCCTTCCATGGAAGGAAGGCCTCCTTCCATGGAGGCCTGGCTTGTCAGACAAAAACAATAAGAATTACATGGAATTAAAATTTAAAAATTAGACCTTTCTGCCGTTTTCCCCCAGGCTTTTTCACTGAGTACCACATGTCAGTTGGTTCCTTGGATATGCAGGTGATGTATTTAAAAACCAAAAGCATTGAGTAATAATAATAACGTTGAATCGTATAGTCCTTTCTCTTTCCTCAGTCTTTTTATTAGGGTTATTTTATTCTGCATCCTCCATGATCTGGGAGTGGCTATGTTATGAAAATTAAGAAGCTAGTGGGAACCTGCTGTATAGCACAAGAAGCTCAGCTCGGTGCTCTGTGATGGCTTAGAGAGTGGGATGGGGCTGGGGGAAAGGGAGGGTTCAAGAAAGAGGGGATATATATATGCATAGAGCTGATTCACTTTGTAATATAGCCAGAAAGTAACACAACATTGTAAAGCAATTATACTCTAATAAAAAAATTAAATTAAAAAATAAGTAAGAAGCTGAGGCACAAGGACCTCAGAGTGCAGGTAGGGGCTGGTCCTCTGACATTTTACGTTGAGGATGAGGCGTGCCTGAGATGTTTGTTTTGCATCGGAGCAGAGGTGGAGAACACAGGCGGTGCTGCCCCATCGAGTCTCAAGAGCGCCCCCTTGTGCTCGTGTCTCTGGGAGGGTCACTTCCCCCTTCCGTGGCTATTCCCCAGAAGCTGAAGGAGACGGGCTGCAGCCTTGGAGGGGCCGTTTCCCTACGTTTCCAAGGTTGTTTCCACTTCAATTGCTTCTTCTTCCTCTTCTGCTGTGTCCCATGTCCCTAGCTCTGCCACAGCCGCTGTGACTAACATCCCCGCTGAGCAGGCAGCGTGACCAATACCAAACCCTGATTCCTGAGGAATCGCGGATAATGGAACTGGAGTGGGTGCTCTTCTGTGATGACTTACCTCTCAAGCATTGTGGAGGACATTGACAAATATGAAGCCTAAGGGAGAACTTTCCAGTGTAGACTGTGGAGCGATTGAAAACAATGTAAATTCATTGCTTTTAGGTATTGAAACTCTCTGCTTTGGGGCTGTGACTCTTAGAGATGATTCAGCAAAAAGGAGCCAGACTGAATATGATACTGTCCTGCTCATGGGTCATGGTGATGCGCTGAGTAAAAATCGAATAAAAATCAGATTGAGAATTGATGCTAGCTTGGGGCAAGGATGGTAAATGTGTACTTTTAATATCTGTCTGTTTTATAATTTACAGTCTTCAAATGTTTGTACAAAAATGACTTTTATATGCAGTTATGTTTGCGATTGCCCTTTTAATATGCTACTTGGTAGGAGACAGATGTTATATTCTTTGATGTTATACAGTTAGACTGTCCATAAAAGCAACTTAATACACATAAATCTTAAATATGTGACTCTTCTTTCCTTTTTGTCCCACTGAAAACACGCATGCCTGAACTACAGAATGCTAGAGAAACAAGCATTAGCATCTCCATCAGTCTGTACTATCTCTGTTAACATACGGCAATGAATGTGTCACATGTCTGCAGAGACCCTCAGCCACTATTGAGGTTTCTGATAAGGCAGTTTCTGTTTTCCAGAAGTGGTCAGTGGGTAGGAAAGAATTTCGTCCTTTCATAATATAAAGTACATTTATCTGTTCCTTTCAACATATAAAACACTCTACCTGTTGCAACAGTGCTGGTGACACTGTTGTGTGGTTGTGGGTGATAAGGGTCCTCCGTGCTGAGGCCCTAGACTCTGCTCCAGTGAGTTCATGCTGCAGACACTGCCCTGCACAGTCTCAGGCCCTGCACCTACTGAATCCGAACCTGCAGTTTATCAAGACCCCCTAGGTGGTTCAGAGGCACATTGAGACTGAAATAGCCCTCCTCTAGAAGTTCCTTGAAAGTATGGTGGCTCTGACGGTAAAGAATCTGCCTGCAATGCAGGAGACCTGGGTTTGATCCCTGGGTCAGGAAGATTCCCTGCAGAAGCAAATGGCTACCCACTCCAGTATTCTTGCCTCATGGGCAGAGGAGCCTGACGGGCTACGGGCCATGAGGTCTCCAAGAGTCGAACACAACTGAGTGACTAACACTTTCACTTTCATTCCCCTTGAAATTGCTTGAAAGCATGGCAGAATCTCCCATTTGTATTTGATTTTCATCTCCCATAAAGAAGAACAAGTAAGTGTTAGCCAGATTTGCAGTGTCAGCTCTGACACTGTAGCTTTGGAACTGTACAGATGCAGTTGCTGTCAAGATTTCAGTACTGGTGAATGGCCTTTATTCCAAAAGAACAAGGCTCCTATCCTTATCTCTTTCCTTTAAAATGTCTGTATTTCCTAAAAGTGTATAGGTGACTCTGTTTCCCATAAAACTCTTCCCGGGCCTCCAATAAATGTCCTTTCAAGAGACATAGCATGCTGTATTTTCATGGAAGAATGTTATCACACTCAGAAACCCCATATATTTAGATTGCAACCATATTTTAAATTAATTATACTCTTAGGTCAGATATTTTCTGCTTTTTCCAGTAAGAAATTTCCTTCTCTTCCCACTTACTTCCTCTCTCACTGTCTTCCTTTATTTTCTTCCTTTTTCATTTCTTCTTGTTGATACTGCAGAAATATTTGAGGTCTTCAGCTCTTAAGACAAACTGGGAATGTTACACAATTTTATTTTTTTTAATTGAAACATAGTTGACATACAACATAATGTTAGTTTTGGGTGTATACTACATTGTGACTTGACATTTGCATACGTTATGAAATGGCCAGCAAATCTAGTAACCATCTGTCCCATACAAATTTATTACAATATTATTGACTGTTTTCCACCACCCACTTTTCTTATTCCATTTTTTAAAAGACAAAGTTCACCAACAAGAGCCTTGGAAATACTAATATTTTTGGTTTGTTTTGATCTCAGTGCTAAAACATGTCATATAAAAATCTGAGTGATTAAAAGCAAATTTAGCTCATTTATAAGACTGTATCTTGACTCTCCCTGTAGTAGGAAAGTATCTTATATGTGAATATTTCCAAAGAGATCCTTAATTTTTACCTGTATCCCTAGATGAGTATAAAATTCTTTTATTTGACTTTTTCTCTGAGCTTTTAGAGACACTTTCTATCTTAGCATAAAAAGCCTTTATGAGAGATTATCCTCTCTGAACTTGAAAATGGGAATCAAAAGTGAAAGCTTTAACAGATCACTTTCTTGTAATTTATAGTCAAGTCATTTAACAAATAACTATGTGATGATATTGATTGATCCTGAAAACCAGTCTAGATCATTAAGATTAAGGAATTTTTTTCCGCTCAACAGCAGGGAGGTAATATGCCCTGAATTTAATCAAACCCTCTCTCTGGTTTTGACCATCAAAAGAGGCACTAAATGTTTAGTCTAGAACTTCTTATTCTTGCATAGAAAAACAATCTTGGTCAGGTCGTTTCTACCATAAAAATATACCAAGCCACAGACTTTGGATGAATCCAGTAAATATGCCAAGTACATCATGAGAAATACAGGCTGGATTGGCAATATAATATATGCCACTATGTTGTAAGTTTCTTTTTTTTTTTAATGTAATTACACACTGAATCAAGATTGCCAGGAGAAATATCAACAACCTCAGATATGCAGATGATACCACACTAATGGCGCAAGCCTCTTGATGAAGGTGAAAGAGAGTGAAAAAGCTGGCTTAAAACTCAGTATTCAAAAAGATCATGGCATTTGGTCCCATGACTTCATGGCAAATGGATCAAGAAAAAGTGGAAAAAATGACAGATTTTATTTTCTTGGGCTCCCAAATCACTGCAGATGGTGACTGCCACCATGAAATTAAAAGATGCTTGCCCCTTGGAAGAAAAGCTATTACAAACCTAGACAGCATATTACAAAGCAGAGACATCACTTTGCCGCCCAAGGGTCATGTAATCAAAGCTGTGGTTTTACCTGTAGTCATGTACAGATATGAGAACTGGACTATAGAGAAGGCTGAGCAGTGAAGAATTGGTGCTTTCTAATTGTGGTGCTGGAGAAGACTCTTGAGAGTCCCTTGGACTGCAAGGAGATCAAACTAGTCAATCTCAAAGGAACTCAACCCTGAATATTCTTGGAAGGACTTATACTAAAGTTGAAGCTCCAGTACTTTGGCCACCTGATATGAAGAGCCAACTCATTGGAAAAGACCCTGATGCTGGGAAAGATTGAGGGCAAGAGGAGAAGGGGGCAGCAAAGGATGAGATGATTAGAGATAACATCACTGACTCAGTGGACATGAATTTGAGCAAACTCTGGGAGACAGTGAAGGACAGGGAAGCCTGCCTGCTGCAGTTCATAGGGTCACAGAGTTGGAAATGACTTAGCGTATGAATAACAATAGAAAATAACCTGTCGACTCATTGCAAGAGCTGGAATAAAGCTGATCATTTGTGGTACTTCTGATAAGACTGACATGTTTTCTCTCTGGAAAAAAAAATTTGACTCTGAAAGCTAATAGCTTAAGGATGGCTTCAAACTTCTACAAAAAAGATTGACAACTTCACTCACTCTGTGTTCTTTTACAAATAATAAGCAATTTGTATTCTAACAACAGATTGTTTTATCTATTTTAATTACATGTGAAAACTAAATTAGGCAAGTGATCTGTTTGCAAGTAATTAATCTGAAGTTATTTAAAAACATGTACATAATGGTTATTCAGTATTAGTAATTCACTATTACGCTAATTTACATTAGTAGCCAACCAAGTATTCTACATTATTTATGTGTGGTAGCTTTGTATGTCTTTGATGTTTGGAGGAAGGATCTGCTTTGCAAAAATTTGTAAAAATACTCAGAATTCATATTTCAGAGACTTTTTTTTTTAAACTTAAAGTTTATTTAGGGAAGAAACACACTCTGTAGACAATGTGGGCCATCTTGGATGGCAGAGAGGCATGATGATAGGAGGTTGTCAGTGTTTATAGGGCTGGGTGATTTCATTGACTAATGAGTAGGAGGCATGTTCCAGTTATTAATATTTTGAGGAAGGGGTGGAGATTTCTAGGAATTGGTCCACCACCTACTTTGTGACGTTTATGCTTGTGGTACTGGTGGTGTGTCATTTAGCTTGCGGATGTGTTACAACGAGTGTATACTGATGCTCTGGGTCTAGTGGAAGAAGACTCATCTACCATCTTGGATCTTGTTGGTTCTAATCACTTTATGTCGTATCCTTGGGCTCTGCTGCCCAAGGTTATGCTCTGCTGCCTTGCTGTCCCTTCCCCCCGTTCAGGGATTTTGCTTCCATAATTTTATGGGAAGCTGAAAGGTAATTAATCACCTGCCTGCTATAGCTGCTTCAGGGCTGAGTTGGGCCGTCAACCGTGCCTGTCAGGAAGTAAAAATCTATGGACACCTTTTAGTTGCACAGATTATTATAGCACAATGCTAACTTAAAGTGCTCTACCCTCTGCTCAGGAAGCTTTGGAACAGTATGCTTTATTTAAAATTAAAAAAAATTTAATGTGAGTTCTTGATGTGGATAAGTGTTTTAGTATCAAGATGTATTTGTGTCTAAAACATTTTAGAAGTGCAAATTAACTAGAGTGTTCCATAAAGTTGGTATCGGTATCTTTTTTAGATTAAGCTTCAGTGTCTGAATTGCTCTTGACTCACTTGTTCACAATTTGAGGGTCTCTTTTGATGCTTTCTCCTTGAAAGGGAAGCATTGATATTGCTGCAAAGAATCAACTGATACTTGCGGATTTGGAGACACCCATTTCTGAAATATAGTGTAATTCGTAGAGTACTCAAATTACTGGGGAATGGATTGATATTTTTACACCCACACTGAACAAATGATAGCCTTTAATAGCTGCACCTTGCTCTAATCTTCCTACATCCAGAGGAGAAGGGTCATAAGAAGAAATAATTTAACAGTAGGAGGAGGAAGTTCATGCTGATTCATTCCTTTCCAAATTGAACACCCTTGGATCCGATGAATCAAATAGCAGTGAGAAGGCTTAGAAGTTAATCACAAGGAAGAGATGGGGAAGATCAGACTACCCATGCAGAGAGAATGCCTGCAATGTGTTATTTCATCACGAACAGCTTCAGGAAAGCAAGCCTTTTCTGAAGTTACTGTATGAAGATACTGGATTGCAGCCAGTGTCAACATTCAGATAGAGATGGATATGCTAGTTATACACCATCTCTATTTGGGAGATCTGTGTAAGTTGCATGGCTTTGTGTAGTTAGATGGAGGGCATATGTCTTGAAAGAATTGGAGTTTGATAGACAATTGGAGTGAATATTGCTCTTATACCCCAGTGGACTTAAGGATATCAAGGTCAGTTTTTGCAGTGTTTGACCTCTTGAGAAATACTATGAAATTGCTGAGTCTAGTCTTTCTTAAGTGTGAATTATAATGAATTTCTTCTTAGAGCAAATACGCCCTTACCCTTGAAAGTTTGCCTTTCATGAGGAGGATCTCTTTTAAAGAAAAATGTTTATTTATTTGGCTGTTCTGGGTCTTAGTTGTGGCACATGGGATCTTTGATCCTTGTAGCATGTGGAATCTTTACTTGTGGGATGTGAAGTCTTAGTTGCAGCATGTGGGATCTAGTTCTCTGACCGGGGATTGAACCCAGGCCCCTTTGCATTGGGAGCTCAGAGTCTTAAGTTCCTAGGAGGCATCTTTTTTTTTTTAATCTTTCTTCTGTTTCTTTATATTTTATTATTAATTTATTTTTTATTGGAGGCTAATTGCCTTACAATGTTGTATTGGTTTCTGCCATATGTCAACATGAGTCAGCCATAGGTATATTAATACATATGTCCCCTCCCTCTTGAGTGTCCCTCCCACCTCCCACCCTATCTTACCGCTTTAGGTTGCCACAGAGCTCCAGGTTTGAGCTCCCTGTGTCATGCAGTCATACAGCAAATTCCCACTGGCTATCTGTTTTACAGGTGGTCATGTATATGTTTCAGGGCTACTCTCCCAGTTCGTCTTACTCTCTGCTTCCCCTGCAGTGTCCACTAGTCTCCATTGCCCTTCAGCGCCATTGCTGCCCTGCAAATAGGTTCATCGTACAATCTTTCTAGACTCCATATCTATGTGTTCATTTATGATACTTGTTTTTCTCTTTCTGACTTACTTCACTTTGTATAATAGGCTCTAGGTTCACCCACCTCATTAGAACCGATTCAAATGTGTTCCTTTTTGTGGCCGAGTAATATTCTTCCATTGTATACATGCCCCACAACTTCTTTATCCATTCATCTGTCAGTGGACATCTAGGTTGCTTCCATGTCCTAGCTATTGTAAATAGTGCTGCAAAGAGCACTGGGGCACATGTGTCTTTTTCAATTATGGTTTCCTTAGGTTATATGCCCAGTAGTGGAATTGTTTGGTCATATGATGATTTTATTCCTAGTTTTTTAAGGAATCTCCATAGAGGCTACACCAATTTACATTCCCACCAACAGTGCAAGAGGGTTCCCTTTTCTTAGGAGGCATCTCTTAATGGTTACCTACTAGCCACTGGCATAGCAAACTTGAAATATATTACAAACAGGGAGCTTTTTTTTTCCTATAATCAATTCTAGGAACTATTTGTGTTTCAATATTTTAAAATAGTGTTTTCCTATTTTGAGAGGGGCCAGAAGCATTCAGATGTAGATTGTCTCAGGGAATTCCTTTATGTCGTATATTTCTCTCTGGCATTTTTTTCCCCTTGTCTCTGCCTCTCACATTAGTGTCAAGCCTGTGGCTTCCCCAACACCTTAGGTCAAAGTAACCCAAATGCATTCATTCAATGCTGAAACTAGAGAAGCAGGTTGATTTGGAGACATTGAGCCCTTTGATATACAGAGAACTTATTTAAAACTGTCAGGCTATTAAATATATAGCTTATAAAGCCGCATCGCAGTGTCAAAGCCTCTGCCCTGACTTCATTTATCTTTGTTAAACCTTTTTTGAAAAAAATCTTATAAGCATTTATCTATATTGATTTAAATATATATATATGTATGTGTGTGTATACATATATATATTTCTCCCTCAACCCTGGAGAAGGAAATGGCAGTCCACTCCAGTTTTCTTGCCTGGAAAATCCCATGGATAGAAGAGACTGGTGAGCTACAGTTGCAAAGAGGGGTTGCAAAGAGTCAGACACGACTGAGCAACTGAACACATTTTTTTTTAAATTAAAAACAATTTTTTTGGCCACATCACAAGGCATGTGGGATATTAGTTCCCCGACTAGGGATCAACCTGGCACCCCCTGCATTGAAAGTGCAAAGTCTTAACCACTGGACCACCAGGGAAGTCCCTCTGCTTTGCCTTTAAATTGGCAAATAATCCTGGAGAGAGACTGTCTACTCCCCACATTACTACTTTCTGTTTTTGTCTTTTGTGTCTTTGTATTTTTATGTGAATATAATAGAACTGTAACTAACTGGAGGAAAGCCACATAAAGACATTCCAGTCATAACCCTTGACCTCACAGTATTCACAACCTGTAGGCCAAACAGAAACATACATAGCCAGGACTGGTTAATGTTTTCCAAGTCTCTACCTTATAGTAAGCACACCTACTGTGCATTTCCTTATTTGGTGCACAACGATTCAAATCCCACCTCTGCCACTTACTAGCAATGTGGCCTTGGTTTTCTCAGATATAAAATGAGGGAATTGATAAGTTCTTAACTCATAGGGGTATTGCCAGCTCTAAATTTGTTAAAGTATGCTAAGTGCTTAGAATAGTATCTGACACACAGCAAATGTTCAATATGTATTTTATGATTATTAAGTAGAACTTAGAAAGTAAAAAGAAATGTTGAAGTTGCTTGGTTTCATTGAGACCATCTGCTTTTTAACTTTGATTAAATCTGTTTATGGAGTCACCAATTAGTTGCTTTGGCTTTCTGTCATGGATTCATTATAGAATGGTTTTTATAGCTCAGTAAGCAAGAGGGGCTAAAGCCAAAGCCGTCAAGTAAAATAAAGTGTGTGACTCTTGGTTCCTCAGTTTTTGTCGTTGGCCCACCACCCCAGCCATCATAAACGGATACACATGCACACACACGGGAATGCATACACATTCTAAATTGTGAGGGTCTGGAAAATCTGTGGAAGAAAGAATACTGTATTTATTTTTGTGTTCTTGGGGTCTAACATAACTTGCCCATAGCATGTTTTAAGGCTCCCCTGGTGGATGAGATGGTAAAGCGTCTGCCTGCAATGAGGGAGACCTGGGTTGGATCCCTGGGTTGGGAAGATCCTCTGGAGAAGGAAATGGCATGTTTTAAGTAATCAGTTTGTTTCTATGCATAAGCCCAGTTTTGGCAGGTCCTTCTTGAAGAACTAAAAACAATGTCAGCTCTAAACCATCACTTTGACCTGTAACTTCTGGAAATATAAGGTGGCACAATCTTTCAGGAAAGCAGTTTGCTTATTTTCATTTAGAACTTTAAAAATAATGTATATTATTTACCTTAAAAATTTAACTTTTGAGACTCTTTCATAAAGAAATAACTTTGCATTATGTGCAACCTGTTTGCCTTCATTTGGGCTTCTCAGGTGGCTCAGCAGTAAAGAACCCACTGGCAATGCAGGAGATACAGATTCGAAACCTGAATCAGGAAGATCCCCTGGAGAAGGAAATGGCAACCCATTCCAGTATTCTTGCCTGGAAAATTCCATGGATAGAGGAGCCCGGCTGGCTGCAGTCCATGGGGTCACAAAGAGGCAGACGTGACTGAACACAAACACACATAACTGTAAGGATAGAAAGGGAAATGATTAAATAAACTTTGTGTCCGTGAGTAGAACTTAAAATCTATGTCTTTTTGGAAGACAATTCGTTAAGTTTTAAAATTGCTTTATATCAATTGAGATAGCATCTACATAATTCAGATGCTTTTGTAAGTAAAATGCACTATAAATAAGCTAATTTGCTCATGACTCATTTAATACAATGCCTTTATGTATAAATTTGTGAATGAATGTTATTCATATTCTTTACAAATATTTTTAAAGCAAAAATATAACATTATCTGTAAAAAAAGAAATACAAAATTGCCTACACAATAGAATCTCAGCTATCTAAAGAATGTGTAGGGTCAAGGTTAGCTGGCTGGATGCCATACTGTTGAAAAGTACTGCTTCTGAGTATAATATTATGAGTGATTTTGCACCCCAGGTGTTTGATACACATGTTTACCATGTGCATCTGTGTGTTTATTTCTTTTATAATACAAAGAAACTTAAAACAATATCAATTTCACATCAGAAACCCAAAAGGAAAACTCATCATCCCATGCATTCAAAACCAATATTTTACTACAGTTTTTCTTACTTCCTTTTTATATCTTACTTTACTTTGTATATAATATATTCCATTTTCTTTGTTCACTTTAAAAAAACTTGTTTTTCTACTCTAGTATAAAAATAAGTCTCCCAAACCTTCCAAACTTAAGACATCAAAAGTTAACTCAGCTACAGGTGATTTCATAAAAGTATTTCATCCACTTATAACAGTTCTGCAGCTCATAGTTATCTGATAAAACCCAAAAGGAAAACTCATCATCCCATGCATTCAAAACCAATATTTTACTACAGTTTTTCTTACTTCCTTTTTATATCTTACTTTACTTTGTATATAATATATTCCATTTTCTTTGTTCACTTTAAAAAAACTTGTTTTTCTACTCTAGTATAAAAATAAGTCTCCCAAACCTTCCAAACTTAAGACATCAAAAGTTAACTCAGCTACAGGTGATTTCATAAAAGTATTTCATCCACTTATAACAGTTCTGCAGCTCATAGTTATCTGATTGAGCCTCTTTTCTTAAATACTTCAATAAATTTAAAAATCTCTATACATACTTTGAGGAGACGTTTTCTTTACTTTTGAAATGTGGTTTATTTATCAATTGAAGTAGAACTTGCTTAATTCACATCATTTTGTATGTAAGTGGAATATGCTTGAATAAGCAGACTAGCTAATGATTCATTTAAAATATGATAAAATACTTTGTGTTATATTTTTATGAATCTTTTATTTCTTGAATTTTTTCATATGTAGTGGCCACTGTGCTGTTTAGGCCAAGTAAGCCTACATTTGCCAGCATTCCTTTGAAGCTATAGTAAGAATTTATTGACATTTTTCTTTGATACACATTATCAAATTTTGTATGCTGTACTTAATTTTCTCTAAGACAAGTCAGATTTCCTTTACAGTGGCATTTTCTCACTAATGTGTGTTGTGTTTACATCCCCCGTCTTCTGGAAGAGTCATATTGCATTTTGTTTATTGTGAATCATACTAGGCTAAATTTAAAATAGTGCATGCCACTGGTCTGATTATTTTAAAGACTTATTTCATTTGCCACCATATGAAATGAGGAAATAGTGTTGAGTTCCTTTTTCTAAGCATCCTTCAGGAGTGTATTTTATTTATCCCCACAGTGTGAGCAGATGGCTCTCTAGCTTAAAATTTATTTTCTAAATTATATGGAAAGAATAATGAAACCTCTGCTGCTGCTGCTGCTATGTCACTTCAGTTGTGTCCAACTCTGTGTGACCCATAAGCTAAAATAAATTTTATATAATAGCGATTTATTGCCAGCTTTCTCTGTCATGAAGATAAATGTGTTTTCAATAAAACATAGAATTATTGGATCCTATAATTTAATTATAGAATTCTTCAAAATGATGTATGATATTAGTTTAGGCCAAGCTACCGAGATGAGGACTGAAGCTGTAGCCATGAAAGAGAGAAGGAACATAGGCCTAAGGAGAAGTGAGTAACCCTCTTGACTCCCCCAGGTGGTAATTCAAGATTACCAGCCACTTTGACCAAGAGCAGCTTCAGGAACATCTTCAGCCTATGCCTGAGCATGATTATTTTGAGTTTTTTTCTAATAATACTAGTCTGTATCCTCATATGTATGCAAGAGCATACATTAACTTTAAAAACCAAGAAGACGTTATTTTGTTCAGGGATCGTTTTGATGGTTATGTATTCCTTGACAATAAAGGTCAGGAATATCCCGGCATCGTAGGATTGGCACCTTTTCAAAAGCTGCAAAAAAGAAGACTAAGAAAAGAGATACTGAAGTTGGGACTTCCGATGATGATCCAGAATATAGAAAATTTTTGGAGAGCTGTGCTGCAGATAATGAGAAAATGATATCTACTCCAGAGACACTACTAGAGGAAATAGAAGCAAAAAATAGAGAACTAATAGCTAAAAAGACAACTCCACTTTTGAGCTTCCTGAAAAGCAAGCAGAGGATGAGAGAAGAAAAGAGAAGAAAGGAGATGGTGAGAAATAGAAAGAAAAAGGCAAAGAGAAGAAGAGAGGAGGAAATGGAAAGAGAAATGAAAACAGAAAGACATAGAGAAGCGAAAGAAGAGTTCCAGAAAGGGACAAATTAAAGGATGAACCAAAGATCAAGCTGCTCAAGAAGCCAGAAAAAAGAGATGAAAAAGAAATCGGACAAAGAGAATCTGAGTGTTGAAAGAGCCAGCAGGCAGAGTTGTACGTTGCCCAAGCGTTCTGAGGGTGAATTTAGAGATGAAAAACCTGAGAGACCTGAAGGTGAGAGCGGCAGAGAATACAGGGAGAGGGAGCGAGATTACAAAGGAGACCAAGAGCACATCCTGCAGGAGAGAGAGAGGCTTGAAGTGGCAGGATGAAGAGCTCCGCAGGCAGAAGGAGCGCGAAGAGAAAGGAAGAAGGAGAAAGAAGCACTTCGAGATAAAGGAAAGAAGCCTGAAAGTACAGAGCCAGTAGGCAGCTCAGAAAAAAACTGAAAAGAGAGAAGAAGTGGTTAATTGAGATCACATAAGAAACAAGATTGCCCGGCAATGCAGCTTTACCAGCCAGGAGCTCGAAGCTGAAACTGACTCTGTCCCCCTGATGACAGCGCCAAGTCTGGAGAGTCAGCCATAGAAAAGGAGCCAGAAAGTAGCATTAGCCATAGAAAAAGGGGAAGCGAGGAGTGATAGTCCAAATGGCCTTCGGTGTCCCAACTGTCTAGGCAGCCAAAGAGCAGGAATTATCCAGAAGTGCCTTCAGGGCAAAGGGGAGGTGGGGGGGTCGCTGGGCTGGTGGTACACTGCAGAGGGGTATGTTTTGAGTCAAAGCAGGAAGCCAATAGCCGGTTCAGATTAGAAGCACGATTTTCATTTTTTATGCAGTGCCTACAAATTGACTTTAAAGTGTCAGGCAAAGCTGAGGAGGAGAGGACATGCATTGTAGTTTCAGGCAAGAAATGTCACAAGAGGATTTATTTAGGCATGACACAAGAAGAAGATACGAGAACTGGCTTTCAAATCGAAAGGTTTTGTTAATTCTGGATTGAATTTTCCTAAATTTCAGTGGAGCAGAGTCACTGTGAAGTCTCGTTCAGATCTAGTTATAGTCACTGTTGGTGATAACTGTTGACTTTGTGTAGTGTAGAAGCAAGAAGCATGTAATTGTAATACAAGTATAGTGAAGGATATAACACATTTTCACTTACCCAGAAACTTAAATAGTCATGTCATGTCGATAGCTTATGTCCTAAAGTTTTAGGATTAGTTTAGGAACCACTTACCCCTTCCAGTATTCTGGCCTAGAGAATTCCATGGATTGTGTAGTCCATGGGGTCGTAAAGAGTCAGACACGACTGAGTGACTTTCACTTTAATTCTTTGTTTGCTTATGTGAAATTAGTGTGAAACAATTTTTTTAAAAAATCTCCTTTTGCCTTTAGCAATTTTTATATTCGTAAAGTCTAACCCTTAGTTGGTGCTTGACAATCCAGTCTATGTTTGACCTGAGATCTCATGAGCTGAGTGCCTACCCTCTCCAGGAAGGAAACTGCACCAATATTTGTCCTGTTAAATAACAGCTTATTTTGCATTGATGTCAATAAAATCAATGTTACTCTAAAAAATGTATGATATTATACATTTTGAAATAATGTATGATACAGTGGAAGCTTCAATAAGATTTTATGTCTAGATTATTTCTTTTGTCCTCTTATAATCAAATAACTCACTTAAGATGGATCTACTTCTTCACATAGAAAGCATATATTCAGAGTTTTGTAATAATAAAGAAGTTTTGTTATAAATTTTAATTTTCATCAAATACTTTTCTTCTTTGAAGCCTAAAAGAATTGGCAGAGAATATTAGAAACGAAAAATATGAACACTAAAGATGTTAAAGTTGTGTATTTCATTCTAAGATGTGAATGCATAGATAAAAGATAATGCTTTTTAACTTGTAAACTTTCCCGAAATAGCCAGATTCTTTAAATCTCAGATTTCCAGGTAAATTACTTCAACTTTTCAAATTACTTTGCTGATACAGAGAGATCTAACATTTCAACTGAAATTCTTAATGAATAGTTGATGATACTCAGTGGAAACTTTTACCTTAGGAAAAAATTACTGCAGAGAATATCAAACTACAGCTAGGATAAATTCAAAAAAGAAATGCAGGAAATTGGGCCTTGGGATAAAACCATTAATCTTCTGATGAAAGCACATTTTGTTAAGTTTTAAATGTCTGACTATATGGTTAAAACAGATCAACAGTAGAACTCTCCATTTGGTGATTGATTGGTCAGCTTTTTTAACCTTGCATATTTAGACTTTGTGGAACTGATGCAAAACCCAAGTCATTGAAGTTTGTGTCCAGAAGGGATCAAAGAATCATAGAATACAAGTGAGGAGGCTGAGGAGTAAGTCATTTGGCTAAATGTGTGGTGCTCTGGCTGGTTTGTTGGTGGCCAAGAAAGCTCTGGTGACAAAGAGGGTAACTCAGAAGGAATGGAACCTGTGGAACAGACTCTAGCCACAGGAAGATGCTAGGTTTAAAGTGGAGAGAGCAGAACGAACCACTAGATCCAGGTAAGGGCAAAATGTTGCCTCCTGTTGCTCTCAAGAGCTTTGTAAGGATTATGTACTAACTAGAATATGTTAGTAGCAAAGCGGGAAAAGGCAGACTAAAAATCAGAAAAGTATATCATACTCTCAATTCTTAAAAGCCACCAAACTATTCACAGTATTGTCTGTGGATGGTTAGGTTAAGAGTTTTCCTCCTTCTGCTCTTCCCTCTACTTCTTTTTCCCCTTTCTTCCTCTTTTGTATATTTCTCAAACATTTACAGTGAATATGTAGTAATTTTATAATAAGAAGCCTGTTATTAAAGTTTCCAGTAGGATCACATCTTCCATATGCAGAAAAATAGATGTTCATTCATCTTAATAGGAATACATTCATTTGGCATATCAAGATCAGCATACCAATCGTGTACACAATTTACTGATGAGATGTACCGTTGATTTTGTGCACAGAGTTGTTTCATCTGGTGGTTCATGGAATCACTGCCATGGCTTCCTGTTGTTGCTTAAAGTTAATTAGTTCAGTTGTATCAAAGGGTAGGTGATGTTGGGTTTAATTAGGAGGAATCACTTGGAATTATTTGGGGTTATTATGGCCTACACAGTGAAGTTGAGTCTTCATGCTCACTGCTTTCAGAGCAAAGGGATTTTTGGTCTTGTTGGCAGGCAGGATGCCCAGAGTGGGGTGTTGGACTCTTGCCAGATTTGTTTGTGAAGCAGAAGAGGGCATGTACCAGAACACTTGGGCTCTGTTGAGGGGATGTCAATGCATGTGTTAGGGGTAAGTAGTTATTAGGACACAGGGAAGTCCCCTGGGAGGCAGTGGGGCAAGTCAACAGAAAAGGGTACATGTGAAGAGTCAGGGTGGAGGGCTGTAGCTGCTCATTGACTGTCCAGCAGGGCTTTTGCGGGGGCTTCCCTAGTGGCTCAGACGGTAAAGCGTCTGTCTACAATGCAGGAGATCATTCAGTTGTATCAAAGGGTAGGTGATGTTGGGTTTAATTAGGAGGAATCACTTGGAATTATTTGGGGTTATTATGGCCTACACAGTGAAGTTGAGTCTTCATGCTCACTGCTTTCAGAGCAAAGGGATTTTTGGTCTTGTTGGCAGGCAGGATGCCCAGAGTGGGGTGTTGGACTCTTGCCAGATTTGTTTGTGAAGCAGAAGAGGGCATGTACCAGAACACTTGGGCTCTGTTGAGGGGATGTCAATGCATGTGTTAGGGGTAAGTAGTTATTAGGACACAGGGAAGTCCCCTGGGAGGCAGTGGGGCAAGTCAACAGAAAAGGGTACATGTGAAGAGTCAGGGTGGAGGGCTGTAGCTGCTCATTGACTGTCCAGCAGGGCTTTTGCGGGGGCTTCCCTAGTGGCTCAGACGGTAAAGCGTCTGTCTACAATGCAGGAGATCCGGGTTCAATCCCTGGGTTGGGAAGATCCCCTGGAGAAGGAAATGGCAGCCCACTCCAGTATTCTTGCCTGGAAAATCCCATGGACCGCGGAGCCTGGTAGGTTACCGTCCATGGGGTTGCAAAGAGTTGGACACGACTGAGCGACTTCACTTCACTTCACTTCAATTCCCAGGTGGCGCTAGTGGTAAAGAATCCACCTACCAATGAAGGAGATGCAGGAGACACGAGTTTGATCCCTGGGTCAGGAAGATCCCATAGAGTAGGAAATGGCAACCCACTCCAGTACTCTTGCCTGGGAAATCCCATAGACAGAGAAACCTGTTGGGCTATCATCTGTGCGATCACAAAAGAATCTGACACAACTGAGCACGTGTGCACATTCTGTTTTAAAGAAGCAGAGATGTATTCATCAGGCAGACTGTTTCTCTGGGCCTTTTCCAGTGTCAAAGCTCATCCATAAGAAAGCAAATAAAGCATTGTGCTCCTAATTACCTTAATGTGAATTATTTACTTTATGGTATTAAAGAGAGAAATTGAATACTGACCAGTGTCTTTGACCAGTGTCTTTGATTTCTCTGCATGTGACTGAACTGCTTACTCCTGGAATAAGGAGAACAAATGTGCCACGTGAATCGCAACTTCATTCTAAAACCAAATAGAATGATTTTTCAGTGATCTATTTTCAATCATCTGTCCCCTTGTTATTCTTAATTACCGACTATGATTACTTGCTTCTGTCACCATCATCATGGCTGGATAGCTAGAAAGACCCAATCTGGGGAATCTAATCCCATATTATTGTCAAATTAAATAACCCATTCTGGCTCTGAGAGCCTTCAACTGGACAATGTACTCCCTTCATCTCTGCTTAATTTTGACACCTACATCAGTGGTTGTGATATGTTGGGTTTCTTTCCTGCATGGATAAGAAATTTACTTAAACTATAAATTTCATGCTGACAAACAAAATGATTTTTGTTGATGCTCTGATAAAGAGCCTAACAGCAACACCATCAAATGTATTGAAACTTAAGGAACACCCGCTCAGTTACTCTTTTCTGAGCCAGTAAGGATTTGAAATGAGCAAACACAAGTTGGCCAAAGAAATTTCACTGTCTGTTTGTAAGAATAATGTTTTTCAAAAAAGTAATTTTGCAAAGAATATTTCAGAATACTGGGCAGGTTTATAGAAGGTAAGATAGCCTAGTCACATAAGGAAACATAATATTTTTCAACGTCTTTATATTTGGGATAACCATACTAAAATGATAGTTTGTTTCAATTATTCAACAAGTGGTTTCTAATGAGATTTTTTTATAATCATATTGGTATACATATGGATGTATACATTAACTGCCGACAAATGGAATCAATTCAGATAGGTAAAATGAGGAAAAAGGAATCGATCTCTAACCTTCCTACTCAGAAGTAACCACTGTGAACCTTTTTGGTTATATCCTTCTAGACTTTATCTAAATTATTTTAAAGTTATATTTATATATAATACAAAAGTGAAAGTCACTCAGTTGTCTCTGACTCTTTAATTTTAATTGTATAAAACATAATTGAAATAAAACATAATTATATAAATATAATCTTTAAAAGTATGAGTTAACATTTACTGAATGCCTATCTTAAACCCACTCCAGTTTTCTTGCCTGGAGAATCCCATGAACAGAGGAGCCTGGCGGGCTGCAGTCCATGGGGTCCCAGAGTCGGACATGGCTGAAGCCACTAAGCAAGCATGCACACTTACTGTTATGAATCATGCGTATTTTTTTTAAAAAATACATTTATGCCTTTTATATAGGTGGATTTTCTTCTTAAATTCTGGGCCCTGGGCCCTGTGTGCTGCAATATTCAAAGGTACACAAATATATACGAAGGATAGGGAAAAGGATGAAGGCCAAGAAGCCTTTTCTTTTTTTTTTTTTTCTGGCTGTTGTTAGGCAGGCTCCTCTAGTTATGGCACGCGGGCTTAGTTGCCCCACAGCGTGTGGAATCTTAGTTCCCTCACCAGGGATCAAACCCGCAACCCCTGCATTAGAAGACTGCTTCTTAACCACTGGACCACCTGGGGAGCCTTCATAGGCCCTGGTCCTCTATTTCCTTCCTGAGACCTGGGAGCTCTGTTGGCAGGGGCAGGAGCTGAGGAGGAGAGCTTTTTTTCCCCTCCCTCATTTCTTTGACTACTAAAGAAAGAGGTGAAGATTAGGTGCAGAGGAAGAGAGGAATGCAAAGATTATTTGTTCCTCCTGTTGCTTGTCTTTAAAATGTGCTTACAAAGGGCCTCGGGCAGAGGAGAAAGGAGCTGAGGAGCAGCCTAAGACTCTGTCAAGTTTTAAAAGTGCTTAGGAGATCATCAGTGCTGACTATTCAGCCATTTCTCTCCCCAGCCCACATCCTTCTAATTTTAAGGGCCTGAGCAGGTGTTTAGGTTTTATTTTGAAGTTTATGTTAACAGCAATGTAAAAATAGCTGTTTTCATGATATGTATTTACATCCTGTTTCTAGAAAATGTAGTGTGTGAAGAATCACAAATTTCTTAATATTTGGTTTTGTAAAAAGATTCCCCTCTTTATCAAAAGCTTTATATGAATAATCGGATATTTTAACACAGCAGTATACTACCTTGCCTTTCAGATATAATTCAAGAAAAAAAAAATTACGCAAAATTTAGGGCCAACAATTACATGGTATAAAGAGAGGAACACCTTAATTATGATGAACTTCTCTGGCAAATTAGTGCTTAGACCACTTCCTGACCCAGGGCGTTTAGTAAATGCTGACCTAAGGTGCACCACCTTTTCTTTAAAATGTGCCACTATGCAGAGGGTAAGACAATTTTTGAAGTATGAACTCTCAAGTCATTCTTTTTAAAGTGCACTTCCTGTGTCTCTGGATTCTTTAAGCACTTGGAAAATCCTCAGACATTGTACCTTTAATTACAGCCTCTTTTGTATCCAGTTTTTCATCTTGAGGCTCTCATTAGATACACGTTAGCCTGTCTTATTCTTTGTCTTCCACATCTCATAACTTCTTTTGCGTATTTTCTATCTCCAGGTTTCTGCGCTGCATTCTCAGTAATTTCTTCCGATCCATTGTTCTGTTTACCTATTCTGTCTGTCCGTGTGTGCGTCCTTAGCCACTCAGCCGTGTCCAACTCTTTGAGACCCTATGGACTTAGCCCACCAGGCAATAATTCTGTCCATGGGATTCTCCAGGCAAGACTATTGGAGTGGGCTGCCATTTCCTCCTCCAGGGGATCTTTGTGACCCAGCAGAGTAATTTTATTTCAGTAGCTCATCTTTTTTCCAGCAGTTCCATTTTTCAATCCCCTGATCATTTTTCATCTCCTATTGCTTGCTTATTTGGGGATTTCGCTTTTTCATTTTTTAACCATTCCTTACTGATTTTTCATTCCAACGTATGACGTACTTGTTGTCTAACTCTGTTGTTTGTTATTTCTGCTTCTTATTCATGGTGAAGTTCAGATTTGATTGATGTTAACTGTGAAAGTCTAAGTTGAGGTTACTTTCCTCTAGCGACTCTCTGTGTTTGTCATCAGGACTTGCTGATGTAGGGCCACTTTAGACCCTGCCCAGCATCTCAGGCTTAATCAGGGGCCCTCTGGCTCTCCTCTGCCACCTTGGTACTGCCTCACATCCTAGTCTCCCACCATAGCCCTGACAATAGCATTTGCTCTCAGGAAAACACCACTTTTCCAAGCCCTGGGTTTTTTTTTTAATATTCAGCTCAGAGGTTTCTCTTACATCATATGATTTCAGAGAGAGAATACAACTTTTCTGTGCTGACTGTTTTTGAGAAGGCCCCTTGGAACATCTAAACTACCACTAGCCTGGAAGTGGAATTATGTAACATCAACATCATGTTGCCCTTGACATATAATGTCCCTTAAAAGTAGTTTGAAATCAAACCAAGAAACCAGTGCCCTGAGCCAGAGCTGATGGTGTTGCCTGAGATGGAGACAGGCTGCCACCCTGCCTCTGAGCTGGCCAACGCAGGGCACCACTGAGTCGAAAGTTCCCTGGGGGTTGCTGCATAACTGAAGAGACTGTTTTCTAATCGGTCCATGGGGTGGGTAGCCAAGGGAAGCAGAGCTGACCGTGCTCTGATTCTGTGATTTGCATGTCGCCACCCTTGAGGCGTGATCTCAGTGTGCCCAGCACCCACCAATGGCATCGGCACCTGGCAATAAATAGTGTTTTATTACCCTAGATGGTCAAGCGAAACTACAGAACTTCCAGAATTGGTTCTTTCCTCCTAATGAGATTAGCCAAAAAGACTAACCAATCTTCATCTCACCTTGCCTGCTGGAAGCAAGATTTAGTCTTTTTTTTTTTCCCCACGGCCTTCCATCTTTATTAGAAGCTATCACTACTCCTTCCAAAGCACTTTTTTTTTTTTACTAACTGCTTAACTAAAAACTGTGGTCAAAGTAGTTTCACTCTCATTGTGCTCTTCAATAATAATAACCTCGACATTTCTTTTTCATGTGTATTTTAAAGTAATGATATTTTATAAAATGTCGCAGGTTTTTTAACCTCTATTTTATTCTTCATTATCACAGTTTCTCTAGTACTCTGTGTGATTTATAGTTTCAATTTGATGTGTATACTCCCCCCATCCTTTTATTATATTAGTGCCTAATACAGTTCAGAACTTGGCCTCACTCAGATTTCTCAGTAACGGATAATTCTTGTTTATTAGGTTTCAAGGTTTGCAGACTCACTATTATATCTCTCCTGAGCATTTTATTCAAAGAGAGAAGGTGGCTACTTATGTCTTTACTGTCAGCACATTAACTTTGTAGGAGTTAGGGAGGAAAAAAAGGCATGACTTGACATTCAATTGTGCTCTGTTTAATGGCCCATATCTAGTGTGTTCAGCCCCTTATGAGGTTGTGGAGCATTTTGAGGACTGAAGTGTGAGTTGGCATAAATCACACTGCAGGCTATGTGTCTTTGATTATGCAGTCAGTTACCAGTTACAAACCGTCCATTTTCATGGGGAAAATTAAAATGTTCACACCACTTATGGTTGCCTGGGGGGAAGGTTGGGAGAAAAGGATAGTAAGGAAGTTGGAGATGGTCGTGTATACACGGCTCTATTTAAAATGGATAACCAACAAGGACCTACTGAATAGCACATGGAACTCTGCTCAGTGTTATGTGTCAGCCTGGATGGGAAGGAGTTTGGGGGAGAATGGTACCTGTAGATATATGGCTGAGTCCCTTCACTGTTCACCTGAAACTATCACAACATTGTTAATCAGCTATATCCCAAGACAAAATAAAAAGTTTAAAACAAATAATAAGAAAAAAAATGTTCATACCATTTGGCCCAATCATCCCACTCCTTTGAATTTATCCTGAGGATTTGTCCAACAGCATTTTTAAAAAGCACAAAGCTATACAGTATGATGAGTATTGTAGCATTTTCTTTGACAGAAAAGAATAGACAGTATTTAAATGCCTGGTATTTTAACACATTAGGGGGCATTGACTTGATGAACTATTATGCAGACATTTAAGTCATAATGCTGACTGTAGAAGTTCAAGGAACACTTAGATATGTGGTAAATGCACAAAATAGACGATTGAATTAAATATACACAATGATTATAACTTGACAGATCAGTAGACTTACAGACAAAAATTAGACAGAAAAATATAAAACAGAATTGTGTTAGCTTCAGGAAATAAAGGTAATTTTATTCATTTGAGATATTTCCCTTAAATGTCATCATGTGGTTTTTACAGCAAATGTGTGATTTTTTAAAAGCAGTGAAGAAAAAAAAAGTGTAGACAAATATAGGACATCTCAATTGTCTCACAGACCAGGTGCTTGCAGAGTTTTCCTACTGCCTGGGGAGAGAGGGCTTGCAGTGTGAAGTTTCAGGGACCACATTTTCCACACTGCTCCCTTTGGAGGGAGAGCCATTTTGAAGAGGCGGCTTTAGCAGAGGAAAGGAGGCTGGGTCATTTATCCCCTTCTCTTTTTCATTTTTATCACTGTTGACAGATGTACTCTCTTCTCATGCCCACCCCTCATGGCCAAATGCCAGAGGCCCTTCTTCCCTTTCCAGAGCTTCTCTAGTTGGGGCAGCCTTTCTCATACACAGGCTGACACACTTGGATGACACCCATGAAATCTTCCTTCACTTTCTCATTACTTTTCTTTCCCATTGTATCCACCAGTTTCAGTATCATCTCTGGTCCCAGTTTGAACCTGCCTGAACATTCATTTTCCTAAGGACCCTATATGGATTCATCTGCGTGGACTTTGGGCATCCCAGGTGGCGCTAGTGGTAAAGAACCGGCCTGCCAATGCAGGAAACGTAAGAGACGTGGGCTTGATCCCTGGATCAGGAAGATCCTCTGGAAGAAGGCAAGGCAATCCACTCCAGTATTCTTGCCTGATATTTTAGGAGAATTCCATGGACAGAAGAGCCTGGTGGGCTAGAGTCCATAGAGTTGCAAAGAGTCAGATATGACTGAGCAACTCACTTTTCCTCATATCCATTTCATGAATTTTGATGCCTGTCCTCAAGTTGACTTAATGCTCACTTACTCTGATTTTCCTTGCCTGTTTGCACAGGCCTCAGAAGAGGGATCTCTACCAAGTGTGTATCAGAAAATGTGCTCAGTTGATCCAGAAACGTTGGTCACTTCTAGGTGGGCAGATGCCAAGTGTTTATTTCCAGTGGCGAACTGATCATGAGAATAGTGACTTTTTTGAGGACTTACTATAGAACATGCGCTAGTGGAAACACTTTCTACTTAGGATATAATTTGTTCCTAACTGGAGTCTTATTGGTGGAGTTATCCAGGTTTCACAGGTAAGGAAACTGAGGCACAGAACTGCTAAGCAAGTACATAAGTGACCGAGAGTATTGCAGACTCCAAAAATCGGCCATCAGATGGCAAAGATTGCCACAGCTGGAGTTGAACACGACTGTGGGAAGGTTTGACTTCATTTCAACATTTCAACCCTTGGGAGCTTTCACATAAACATCTGAATTTTGGCTTTGAAAAATAGAGGGGTTTGGCAACAATTTGCTGGAGTTGAGTATAATCTGTTGCTTGAGAGGGGACATAGGCTGCCTCCCAGCATGCCACAGTTGGGCTCACATCACTTAGAATTTTATCATACTTTTCTTTTTCGCCAGTTAAGATATTGTTTCACTTTTTTTTCCCCCCCTGCTTAATATTTAAAGTTTTTCCTGCAGATGTAAAGTCTTGCTTTACTAGGGGTTTCTGTTTAATCTTTATAACTTTGTATATTATGGGGGATCGTTCATGTGAAGTCCCAAGTGGCTCAAGAATTTGAAGTTCATCAGTACTTAGGAAATGGACTCAGTGAACATAATCACTGAAGAATAAAGCTGCCATAGAGCAATGAATAGAAATGGAAACTATTTGACTAAGGAAGACTTTAGCTTTGTGTGAAATCTTCAATAAAATTCTGTTGGTTTCATTATGATGCCAGAGCTTGATATTCCCTATGCTTCATTAAAAAAAAAAAAATCAGCACTACCAAAATAATGATTTTAAAACACAGTTGTGATGGTATCACGTCTCTGACTAACCGCCTTTGCTGCAGCCTCACTGCCTTGTGGAAAAGGTCAAGGCTTTGCATGGCTCACAAGGCTCTTGTGATATGGCCTGTGCATTCTTCTCAAGCCTCATCTTCCATTAAAATGCTTGAAACTAGGAGTACTGGAAATATAATCAAACTGTTACATGAGTGAAATAGTTGGGGAAAGTTTAAATTTAGGTAGATAGGCTGGGGAAGACTTCACTGAGGAAGAGACTTTAAGTAATACAAAGGAGACACCCAGGTGAGTATCTTGGGACTAGCATTCCAGGTAGAGGAAAGATGTGCAAAGTCTCTGAGCGCACGTCTGCTTGGCATAGGGGGAGCCCAGTGTGGCTGGTATAGCAGTGACCGAGGTGATCTGAGAGATAACAAGGAACCAGGGTAAAATGAACCTTTAGGTCTAATGACATCTACGTGACTTGGAAGCCCTGGGCTGGTTTTCAGTAAGGGAATGACATGATCTCATTCATGTTTAAACAGAAGCATCCTGGATCTGGTACTGTTATAAATTGAAGAGAACAAGGCAAAAAGTGGGGAGATCCGTTAAGAAGCTCTTGCAATAACGCATGGTAAGAGATCACGTCAACTCAGACCAGCATAGTGGAAATGGAGGTGATGAGAACAGATAAGATTCTGGGTATCGTTTGAAAGATGAATCAGCACATTTTGTTACAGACCAAAGGCGGGGTATGAGGGGAAAAGTAGCATCAAAGATGAGATGAAGGTTTTCAGACTAATCAGAAAAGTTAATATTAACTGAGCTAGGGAGCATTTAAGAGGAACATGGTTGGGGGATGGTAAGCAAGGAGTTCCATTTGAGACAAGTCTGTGATGCCTGTTCAACATCCAGGGGAGATGACAAGCAAGCAACTGGATAAATGAGTCTGAAGTCAGACTGAAGGTAGAAATCAGTCATCAGCATACAGCGTTATTTAAAGCTGTGGTTCTTGCTGAGAACACGAAGGTCTGAGGCCAGGAGTGTTCCAACCAGTCTTAGAGGTCAGGGAGATGAAGGGTGATTGAGAAGGAACAGAGAGAAAAATAAAACAAAATTAAACATTCTTGATGTACTGGAGCTTAGGAGGGAAGGGATTCAAAAAAGAAAAAGTGGTCAATCACTGATGAGAACTCAAAGATGAGAAGTAAGAATTGATCATTGGAGTTAGCAAGTGGAGGTCACAGGCAACCTTGAGAAGATCAGGCAAGGTCCCTGCTCTTGGAACTTACATAATAGGAGAAATACAGACAATACAAAGTTTGACAAATAAATGCATAATGTATATTGACAGGTAATGATGAGTGCTATAGGAAAAAAAAAAAGAAGGTAGGGTCATGAGATATAATGACTGGGATGCTCCTGTATATAGGGTTGTCAGGGAATACCTCTCCAAGAGGTGTTATTTGAGCCAAGACCTGAAGGTAGTGAGGGCACAAAGGTTGGTATGAGGAACCTGCATAGCCTTATGGATTCTACACTCAGCATCCTTCTGATTGGCCAGATGTTTGGACTACTTGGTTATATCCCAGAAGTATGCCAGCTGTTGAATATTTTGCATATTACCCCTGGCTGAGCCTTGTGACTATATGGGGTAGATGGCATTCTAGATCGGAAGAACAGCACAGTGAAAGCTCAGAAACAGGGCATGTTCAAGTGTACCAGAAGCCAGTCCTAATCGAGTGGCTAGAGCAGGGGAGACATGACATGGAGCTCTGCTGCTTTCAGGAGAGCTCTCTGGAACGTTCCCTCTGTTATCTAACAATGCTTGCTTGTGCTCATGCTATTGCTCACTCGTGTCCAACCCTTTGCAGCCCCATGGACTGGTCTGTCCGTGGCATTTTTCCAGGCAAGAATACTGGAGTGGGTTGCCCTTTCCTTCTCCAGGGGATCTTCTCAACCCAGGGATTGAACCCACATCTCTTGGGTATCCTAACAAAGCTTAGTCACCTTAAACAGCTGCCATTCACTGAGTGTATGTGTGTGTGAATGTACAGTGCATGTGTGTGTATGTGTGTGTGTACATTTGTAATTATTACACATCTAAGTTTGCTCATTGCCAGTGAGAAGAAACGACTTTCTGCACATACATCAAATATACCACTATCAAATATTATGCTCATCAATTTTAGTCATGTATTCTAGAGAGGAGGGGAAACTTTTAAGAGCTGAGTATTGTCTTGAATATTTTCTCACTGACATGGATTTTTTATATAGTGAAATATCAATGGTCTGTCATAAAGTTATAAACTTACTAAACTCCTTCCTGAGACATCTGGGCCTATAAACTCACAATTTATTTTGGGATTTCTTATAATCTAGAGTATGGTTGATTGGAAAGTGCTTTTCTCTGGGTTTTAAGAACTTTTTCTCTTGAATCTACCTATATAATAAAAAATAGGAAAAATCAAATTGTATTTAGAAAAATATTTATCCATAATTAAATATTACAAGTGCCACAGTTTCATTTCTTTGTGCTCCCTTCTGATTTTTATTTCAAATTTATAAGGTATATAATTATGATATATTATGTAAAAATATGTGTGTACATATGTATCTTTTGACTTTTAATATTTTTATGAATACGTCTCCATATTTCTTTATATACACTTATGTGTGTATATATATCTCTTTTAATGGCAGCATAATATTCAGTATTTATAAATTTAAAAGTAATTTTTTGTAACTTTCTCACACTTTGTACAAAAATAAACTCAAAAGGTTTAAAGACTTCAAGGTAAGACCTGAAACCAGGAAATGCCTAAAAGAAAACATAGTACACTGACATCGGTCTTGGCAATATTTAATCAGATCTGTCTCCTTAGGCAAGGTAAACAAAACTAAAAATGAGCAAAAGGGACTAGATCAAACTTAGAAGCTTTTGTACAACAAAGGAAACTATCAACAAAATGAAAAGATTGCCTACTGAATGGGAGAAAATACTTGCAAGCTATATGTTTGATGAGGGTTTCAGTTCCATTCAGTCACTCAGTCATGTCCGACTCTTTGCGACCCCATGAATCACAGCACGCCAGGCCTCCCTGTCCATCACCAACTCCCGGAGTTCACTCAGACTCACGTCCACTGAGTCCGTGATGCCATCCAGCCATCTCATCCTCTGTCGTCCCCTTCTCCTCCTGCCCCCAATCCCTCCCAGCATCAGGGTCTTTTCCAATGAGTCAACTCTTCCCATGAGGTGGCCAAAGTACTGGAGCTTCAGCTTCAGCATCATTCCTTCCAAAGAAATCCCAGGGCTGATCTCCATAAAAAAAACAACTCAAAAAATGAACAGAAGTCCTCAGTAGACATTTCTCCAAAGGATACATACAGATGATCAACAGGCACATAAAAAGCTGCTCAACATCACTGATAAATAAAGAAGATGCCCATCAGAACCACAGTGAAGTATCACCTCTCATCTATCAGAATGGCTGTTAACAAGACAGAAAAAAAAAACACCTGTTGGTGAGGTTGTGAAGAAAAGGGAACCTTCATGCACTGTTGGTGGAAGTATAAATTGGTACAACCATTATGAAAAAATGCTATGGAAGTTCCTCACAAAATTGAAACTAGAACTGCCATAGGATCCAGCAGTTCTCAGTTCAGTTGAGTTCAGTCACTCAGTCATGTCCAACCCTTTGGGACCCCATGGACTGCAGCACGCCAGGAAATTCTACTACTGGGTATTTATCTGAATAAAAGGAAAACACTAATTCAAAATGATAATCCCCTTTATTTTCATGCAGCATTATTTATGATAGCCAAGATATGGAAACAACCTTAGTGGCCATCAGTAGATGAAAGAATAAACAAGATGTTTGTGTGTGTGTATTTTTATATATATATATAAATATATATATTTGTATGTGTGTATAATACATATATGTAAACTTTTTTGCATGTGTGGCTTCCCTGGTGGTTCAGACAGTTAAGAATCTGCCTGCAATGCAGGAGACCTGGGTTCGATCTCTGGGTTGGGAAGATCCCCTGGAGGAGGGCATGGCAACCCACTCCAGTATCCTTGCCTAGAGAATCCCCATGGACAGAGGAGCCTGGCGGGCTACACAGCCCATGGGGTCACAAAGAGGTGGACATGACTGAGCAACTAAGCATGCACGCACATGTACATGCACACACACGTGCACACACGCACACAATGGAATACTACTCAGCCATAAAAAATAATGAACTCTTGCCATCTGCAACAACATGGATGAACCCAGAGGTATTATGCTAAAGTGAAATAAGTCAAACAGAGAAAGACAAATACCATATGAATTCACTTATATGTGTAATTTAAAAAGCAAAACAAATGAACAAACATACTGAAACAGTCATAGATACAGAGAATAAATAAGTAGCTGCTCGAGGGAAGAGAGGGACAGGGTATGAGAAAATAGATGAGGGAGATTAGAGGTGCAAGCTTCCAGTTATAGAATAGTCATGGGTATGAAATGTACAGTGTAAGGAATATAGTCAGTAATAATGTAACATCTTTGTATGGTGACCAATGGTAACTAGACTTACTGTGGTGATCATTTTGTAATGTACAGAAATACCAAATCACCATATTGTGCCCCAGAAGCTAAGTGTTGTAGGCCAATTGTAGTTCAAAAATAAACAAATTCATAGAAAAAGAGATCATATTTGTGGTTACCCGAGGTGGGAGGTGGTAGGAGGAAGGATTGGATAAAGGCAGTCACACGGTACAAACTTCCAGTTGAAAGTTAAATAAGTACTAGTGTTAAAATGTACAATGTGATAACATAATCTGAATGCTGTATGTTGTATACAGAAGTTGTTAAGAGACTAAATCCTTAGAGTTCTTATCGTGATGAATTTTTTTTCATTTTACTTTTATTTTGTTTCTATATGAGATGATTGATGTTCGCTAAATTTATTTATTTCATGATGTATGTAAGTCAAATCATAATGCTGTACACCTGAAACTTATGCAGTGCTGTATGTTAATTATATCTCACGAAAACAGAAAGGGAAAGAAAGTTTAAGTAATTTCTATACAACTTCAGTATATGTATGGATAACTACATGTGTATTCTGCATATATATTTCCACTTCTAACAATTTAATAAATTTCCACATTTAAAAAAATCATATTTATCCTTCTAGTGACAGCATCATTTTCAGTTGTATCAATTGCACTCTAAGATACATGGCTTCTCCCTCATTAATGGGCACTGAAGTTGTTTCTGTTAGTTTTTATTGTGTCATACACTTTTTAAAAATTATAACCATACATTAATTTACAACAGGGGAATCACTGAACATACTTATTGTCTGCTCAAAGGCAAATATTTCTCCAGATAGGCAGTATTTGTAATGTCATTAGCAATGAATGAGTTTATTTTCTCCACTCTAACCCTGAAGAGTGTTTTCTTTTTTTTTTTTATTAAAAAAAAATGTTTTGCTGGACTATTTGCCAGTGTACTTCCCTTTATATTTCTTTAATCATTAGCAATAACTTTGTGGGGGTTTTTTTTCCACTTTCTGTATTTCCTCTTTCATTAAATTTTTGAATTGCTTACCCACTTATTCGTTTGGGTTTTACTGGTGATCTTATTTAAAAATATTTTTTTATTTGTTAATTTTTATAAAAACATTAAACATTTTTAAATTTTACTAGAAATTAACCTTTTACTTGTTATAGTTTGTTGTAACCTTTTTCCTCCTCTTCCATTCCATTTTCCCCTTAATTCTGTTGTCCTAAAAGCTCTTATTTTTACCATTTTCCTCTTGAGTGTGCCGCTTGTTATGTCCTCTAGATCGTTCTTAAGATTTTTTTAGACTAATGTCCTTATCCTTGATTGTGTTGGCTACACTTTTCAATTGTTATCTCTAGTACTTAATAATATACTATGATTTCTCTTTGTTAGCAAAATATAAACCCTTGAAGCACCTAGCATCTCCTTATTCTTCCTTTTGCTTCATACTTCTAAAGTTTTGTCATCCCTTACTTGAGGCGCAACTGATATTGACAGTCTTCTATAATACCTCTCTCTCAAAATAGGTGCCAACCATGAGCCACTGCCCGGGCCCTGACTGTGGCTGAATAGCATGCCTTGCTGCTGCTTTTATTTTGAAAGGCTGTTACTGCTACCCTGGTTTTTAGATTTTACCAGTAGAGAAAGTGAGAAATGAAAGAAGGATTATGTTGATCCCTGTCATCTTGCTATAGCTATAGCTAGGCAGCTTCAATAGCTAGCTGCTATAGCTAGGCAGCTTCCACAAACGCCATATGTAGTACACATGCTTTCTTCTTCATTCTTACAAAATTACAGCAGCCAGCTCTTTGTCACTTACACACTGTACTGACCCGTCCCAGATGGCTGCATGCCAAGATGGGTCTTATGGGCTCTGCTTACCAGTGGCCTATGAATATGAAATATCTGTAACATTCCATCAAAACATAGCTGAATGGAGACCTTGCACTCCATTGTATTTCCAGAAGCTTCTTTTAGCTCACTGTGTAGCAACTGCTCTGAATTACCCTGTCACTTCACACATTCTCAGCCAAGTGATGGTATATTAGAGCAAGCTGTATTTCACTGGTTCCATTCAAGACTTGGTTTTCCAGGGAGTGTAAGATGTGGCTTTACATGACATGGATGAATGTGCCCATGAAAGGGAACATAGGGAGCAGAGTCAGTCTTGGTCCTTGAAGACCCTACAGAAAGTGGATCACAATACTTCTGGGTTTGAGTTTTCCCTGGTCTTCTCTGTGATACCTTTTGTTTCTCAGGCATCATCCTCTCATTGTTCTATTCGTTTCCCTTCTGGCTTATTGCTCATCACTGGTAGGAGGCTTCCTGGGTAATTCTGCATTACAAGTGACAGCTTTGACCATCTTTGAGTGAAAAGAGCAAAAGCGACATCCTGTAGAAATACACGATACATTAAATTCATTGATGAAAAACAAGATGCAGTTTTAACAGAAGGAGGGATGGAAAGAGTCAGAATACCAATACCAAACAAAACTTGATGCAGCCCTTTTCAGAGTCAGTCTATAGCCTTAGTTGTCTCTGTGATCCCCGGAAGATGCTTTCCCACATGTAATCCAAGAACAAAGTCAAAAGTATAAAGAAGTTTCTGGTGTCCACTGTAGCTTCCTTTGACAGAATTTCCTATGTGTTTAGGGGAGCAGTTGGACAAATAAAAAAAATCTTTATATGGCTCCATTTTCTGTTTTTTTCCAAGGTAAAATGATTTGTCACCAATATCCATTGATGTATTACTTGAGATTATTCATTTACAATGAAAAATGTATCCCATGAGTCACCCTCGTGTGTGCATCTGTCTTTGATCAGTTCTGGGAATGTGCTCAGAGTTACCAAGCCCAAATCCTGGATCGGGACCAACCTCTGCCTTTCTCTGCTACAAATAAAACCCCAGTTGACAGTGGAGAACTGTGGGGGTAACAGTAAGAGGTCAAAATTCCTTCTGCAAGGAAGGTTGAAGGCATTTGACGTGTTCAGAGTACTGTCATGTATGTTTTAACACAGGCAAAACTAGCAACTTTAAAAAACCAACCCCCTACACATGTTTCTTAAACTTTTTTCAGATTTGGGCAAGCTGTGAAATATTAAAGCAGGGAAACACATACACACACACACACACACACACACACACACACACACACACTGTGCTCCCATGAGCCTGGAAAGATCTGGACTGGACTATGTTTGAGTGCTTTTTTGTGTGTGTTTTCTTTTAATTCTGTGGGGGAGAGGGGTGATTTTTAAAAATTGGTGACTAGGAAAAGTTATAATTTAAAAGGCAAACAAAATGATAGGATCCAAAAATGTACTGCAACCAGGTGAAACAAAAAAGATACCTCCTTATATCCTTATATCTGTTTATAAGGAATAACAAAGATACCTCCTTTTACCTAGACCCACGAATTATGAGGCCACAGACTGTACTGTCTGACAGTAATTCCCTTACCAATGGAATAAGTGTGGAGAAAACTGAGCATGATTAATTGCCTTTTGATTTGAATTAATCTTCAGCTGGCAAAAAAATAAATAAAATAAAAATGGTCATGGGAACAGAGCAACACAGATGTTCAGAAGCCGAGGAAGCAGTTTAAAAAGAATTCTTCATACACCATGCTTCCAGAGATACGGGACCAGTGACTCATCAAGTGTGAACTTCAATTTTGGCCCTGGTGGGTGTCAGTAAATTACGGTTTTGTGAAAGCAAAGTCTACTCTGCAGCTTCCTCCCAGACTTCTGGTTGTGTATTTCCTAGAATGCTTCAATAACGAGTTTATATAACTGGTCCAAGCTTTGGCAACCAAAGAATAGACTCTAGTCCAGTCATGAATGTGAGTAGCAGAAAAGAATGCATTCTATTTAAAGAGGAGTGTTGGTATCTGTTCAGGTAAGAAACAACGTTTGAAAGCTTTGTAGAAAAATAGCTCCTCCAGCCCATCCAAAGTTACGAGAGAGAGAAAACGTTATCAACTATCAATCAGACCAAGTTGATATTTGACAACCTTTTGCCTGTTGTACTGAATCCCATCTTAGTATCTTAATTAATTCTAGCATTTCTGTAATTTTAAGATGTTCTCATTTCTGTCCCATCTCCTGTATCTCCTAACCTTTCTCTTTGGCTTTCCTGTTAAATCATTTTCCCTTTACCTTTGTAATTTATTTCAACTCAACCTTCCATGTAGAGACCTTGACCAAGAAATATGGTGTATCTGAATTTCAATTTCTTATAAAATATATTGTATAGATATTTATACTTGAGGACTAAGAGGACCCTTTATTGGTATTATTTATCTAAAAGTGATTATAATAATAATTGATCAGGATATGTGTGTAGATAAAATAGGTCCGTACACTTCATAGGTTACTATATGAACATAATTGCTTAAAATCAGGCACATCATTGACAAATGTTTAGAACCCAAGATACAAAGCAGAATACTTTGAATGGAGTCAGGCACTAATAAGGGTTCACTGAGCTTAATTTAGGGTTTGTTGTATTGAAGACAATTATTTTGACACTGCTTATCCAATTTCTCTGGCACACACACATTGGAGAGTAAAAGGGCTGTTGTGGCTTTCCATTTAACAAAATGCTTCTGTGAAATCTCCTGTTTTGATTTAAAAGCGTTGTATTCTAGTCCAGGACATCAGTGTTGGGAGTTTCAGTAAAGCATAGTGAGTCAGAACGTGGCTTGCATTACTGGAATCAACACTTTTTAGCCAAATGCTTTTGTACAAGTTTCTCAGCCTCTCAAAGCTGCCAGTTCCTTTTCTATAAAATGGGGATTCTATTGGGGTGGACTTCATAATCATTAATAAAGCATTTATATGCACTCCTTCCCCCTTCCAAAAGCCATCCTCTGTAATGTGTTTAATCTGTCACCTTAATCATGCATGCATCTTTTAAAAATATATAGTGTCACTTTGCATATGTGTGTTTAATTTGCATAAAGAAGAGAAGGAAATGTTGATAGATACCAATAGAATATATTGACTTCAAACCCACTACGTACCCCTCAAGGATATTCTGAGATTTCAATAAGATAATGTAAAGAACGTAGGTGCTTCTTAAATATTGGTTGTTTTGGAGTCTCCCTGATCCTTCCAGAGGGATTCCCAGGCGGCTCAGTGGTAAAGAAGCCATCTGCCAATGCAGGAAACGTGAGTTCGATCTTTGGGTCGGGAAGATCCTGTGGAGGGGGATAGGCTACACATTCCATTATTCTTGCCTGGGAAATCCCATCGACAGAGGAGCCTGGCAGGCTACAATCCATGGGATTGCAAAGAGTCGAACACGACTGAAGTGACTGAGCATGCACACACACACACTGATCCTTCCAGGTAACCTTAATGCTGTTGTGGTTGAGGGTGGGGAGATTATTTTAGGGGCCTGAAATCAAGGTTGTGGTCCATGAATCCTGAGTAGCGTTTTTACTTCTGCGTATACTTCCACTTGCAGGATGACCTCTTTGACTTTCTTCCATAGTACAGAAAGGAATGATTACAATTAAATCATTGTGTTCCCTTGAGTCAGAAACTGGCTATTAATTGAGCCACCCAAACACTGACCTTGCACCCAAACCTATCAAAGTGGCTTCCCTTCCCTTTATGCTAACCTCCAATTTTCCACCCTCCTAAAATAAGTTAATTTTGCATGTTCACCCATGGCTAATCTGGTTAACAGTACAAGATCAGATGTCCAAACCTGGACTCAGATGCCAAGAATGTATTGGTAAGAAGAATGCATTTACATTCTGTAGACAAGATGTTAAACCTCAAGTATCATGTGAGTTTGACCAGGAATGCCTAGAATCAGACTTCCTCCTTCTAGTATTACTGAGCATTTCGGAACAAATGTTTTTGTTCAGCTGTTTGTAGCAGAAATGAATACTTGATGAATTCTTGCATAAAAAAAGTGACCCATTGTCATATTAATAGCAGTAAACTTCTAGAAACTCTTCTTTGCTGTCATTTAGGTATAGACTGGCACCTAGCATTTATGAGAGAGGTTCAGAAGTCAGTTCTACAGGTGGCTTACCCCTATTTTTCATAGACACACCAGGTTTTGTGTGTCTTAAAACCCCACTCTCTTCTTTGCTAATTACCTCCCGAGCTCTTAGGAAGATTTCTAGTTTTCCTTTCCAAATGAGTCTCTGTTATTTATTTGCAGGCTCACTGCCCACAGAAAAACTAGATTGAATTTTTTTGTTTTTTTACATACCAATACTCAGACTGTATTTTCCAATAAAAAGTCAGAGCAAGCACATTTTCAGTCTGAGAAAAGATCGTCATACAATTCTACCAAAGTCTTTCCTGGAATATTTACTGCTCCTCTCAGTTTACCTAGAAGAGGGTGCTGAGGACAAACTTCAAGGACTTCCAACCTTCCCTGATTCTCTCTGTGTGTGCTTTTTGTTGAGGATATAAGGAAGAAAGGACAGACACTACAACCCCATCACCCCCAGCACACATAGAGGGAGGGAGTGGGGATGGAGGGGAAGAGAATGAATATATGAATACCAAAAATGGAAGTTGAACATCTATACAGGAAATAGGGATCACTACCAAAAATGGAAGTTGAACATCTATACAGGAAATAGGGATCACTGCCTTCAGTAGAAACTGCTAATTACCTCTGATTTTTATTTTTCAGTTTATATATTCCGGTATTCAATTTTCTGTTTCGTACTGGTAGCAATTGCTGGTATCTTTTGTCATCCTAGAGCTTTTAAGATCTGTTTGCTTTAGTACATAGTAAAGGAAATGGCAACTCACTCCAGTATTCTTGCCTGGAGGATTCCATGGACAGAGGAGCCCGGCAGGCTACAGTTCATGGGGTCACAAAGAGTTGGACACAACTGAGCAACTATCACTCACTCACATAGTGAAAAATCAAGAACGTAATCATGGAGCCAAATTGCATTTTTTCAGACTCATCTCATTCTTGCATAGAAAGAGCCTCAAGGAAAGAAAACCAACTCGAATGAAACTAGTTGAACTTTGAGAAAGTATCCAGTTTTTGAAATGCCTCAGAACTTTGGAATAGTTTGGTCTTTCATAATAATGTTGTGGGTATTTGATATCAAAGTTGAGAGACCTAGAGGTGTTGAATTGACCTTTATTTAATCTGATTAATTTAGAGTTTTGTTTATCTTGAGCAATCTAATTATTTAGGTAGAATGAGGCTCACATTTTATGCAATAAGACTAATAGTCTCCCGATGCACAATGATTCCTTCAGGTTGCTATTAAGTAAATTGAATTTCTCTGATTCACTAGAGGTTGTTTGGTTTTATTGATTTTTCTCCTCATTTTATTATAGGTAGGCAAGCTGCAAATGTCAGCTGCCAGAACATGACCAATAAATACCTGTTTAATTTTTACTGATGATTTCATATTCTTGAATACTAACTTTTCAGAGAGAAAGTAGATTCTTTCTAGTATGAGCCCCATTGAGACCTATAATTATGTACATAATTTTTTAGTTATCAAGGTATACCTTCATGAAACATTCTTTGAAAATAAATTAGGTCTTATCTGTGGGGGCCTGTCATTCCTAAGAATGAAACACACTTATCAGAATTGCTTCTTGAGACATAGTTCGTGGTGGTGTTTGCAGATGGTCCAAGACTTAATGTTATATATTACTTACAGTATTCCTCTACATAATGTACATTTAAAAACCTTATTCATTTCTTTTCTGTTTTCTTGCATTATAGTTGATATAAAGCAAATATCATCTTATTGGCATCTTCCATTCATTCTATGGTGGTTTTCTTTTTCTTCATTTTTCTCCCCAGGGGCAAGCAAAAGTAATCCATGGAACTTTCTTTATGTTAAAACAGCCCACAAAAGAAATATATTTGAAAAATTATTCTCCTAGTCAGAGGCTTCAAATTGTATTTTACAGAATCTTGGTATCTGGGGACTATAGCCCAGGTGCAGCTCTATATTTATGTGAGAAGTATGGTTTTTTTGTGGCGTTTCCCTGATGGCTTAGTGGTGAAGAATCCACCTGCAATGCAGGAGACGCAAGACACACAGGCTTGATCCCTGGGATGGGATGATCCCCTGGAAAAGGGAAATGGCAACCAGCTCCAGTATTCTTGCCTGGGAAATCCCATGGACAGAGGAGCCTGGTGGGCTACAGACCATAGGGTCAGAAAGAGTCAGACATGACTTAGTGACTAAACAACAATAATTTTTTGTAACGTGGGTTTGGTTATTTTTGCATGCAGTTCTTCTGTGCTATTCCTCTGTTCTTGATTTGCACTTACTCTCCCTTTCCCCCCTGTTGAGTAAATTACTCACTAACTTTAACCAGTTAAACTGGTCTCAAGTTATCTCTTGCTCCATATGAGTGCATGCGTGCATGCGCAGTCATGTCTGACTTTTCACGACCCTGTGGGCTCCTCTGTCCATGGGATTCACAGGCAAGAATATTGGAGTGAGTTGCCATTTCCTTCCCCGGGGTATCTTCCCAACCCAGGGATCAAACCTGTGCCTCTTGCGTTGGCAGGCAGATTCTTTACCCCCGAGCCACCTTATCCTTTCCCTCTCTTGCTCCATACCATTGTCTAGCATGTGGTGCTCCCTGTTTGGATTTCACCTACTTTTCACTAAACAAAGTCTCGAGGGATGTCTTCCTTCAATACTCATTCCCAAACCATAAGCTGGAGAAGTACAGTGAGTTTTCCCAAGTGCTTCTGTGTTGTTTTCTGTAAACATTACTCCCGCATTTTGTCCCCCGACTCCCAGTACTTCACAGCTGCACCTTGGGCTTTTGCATCCTTCCCAAGGGTAGACAGCATCTTGGGTGGGACCTAAATTCCTGAACCCTCAATCTGTCACCCACATGGAGCTTCAAATCACCTCCCAGAGCCTCCTCCCTTCTCCCCAGGGCCTTGCTTTTGCCTGTGTCTTTCTCTGGTTTGGGGGTGTCTCATCTGAGACCCTCAGCCTATAGTGAGTAAAGGTGACCTCCACTTCCGCTTATTCTCTCTGCTTTCATGGGCCGTTGTCACTGCTCCCCCGTCTCCTGCTGTTTTAAGTCATTTTTATGCTCCTGTAGCCATCAAACGGGAAGAGACTCCTTTTAAAGCTATTGTTAGGTCCCCAAATGTCAAGGCACTGGGGCTGCTATAACAAAATACTGCAGGCTGGGTAAATGATAAACAATAGAAATTCAGTTCTCACAGGCTGGACGTCCAGTCCTAGATGAGGGTGCCAGCATGGCAGGAAGGGGGCACTGATGTCTTGTATCCTCAGTTGGTAGAAGGGGCTGGGGAGCTCCGTGGGTCTCTAGTCGAATACAAGTGAGGGTTGTATTCTAGCCCTCCCAAAGGCCCCACCTCCTGACTGTCACATTGGGCATTGGTATTCCAAGGTGTGAGTTTTGGGGGAAACACAAATATTCAGACCTGAGCACTAAAAGAAGCTGCCAGCTCTGTGACTTTCCAGCCTTCTCTTTTGATTTCTTGGACTGAGTCTTCTGGACACGGTGGAAGATACTGAAGTGGTACCACCAAAGGTCTTGTTCTAAGGGATATCCCAAAGTTCAGCATACCCCGCAGAGAAGTCAATGGCACCCCACTCCAGTACTCTTGCCTGGAAAATCCCATGGACGGAGGAGCCTGGTGGGCTGCAGTCCATGGGGTTGCTAAGAGTCAGACATGACTGAGCGACTTGACTTTCACTTTTCACTTTCACGCATTGGAGAAGGAAATGGCAACCCACTCCAGTGTTCTTGCCTGGAGAATCCCAGGGACGGGGGAGCCTGGTGGGCTGCCATCTGTGGAGTCGCACAGAGTCAGACATGACTGAAGCAACTTAGCAGCAGCAGCAGCACACTCCACCAGCTATCTCCAGTGTGTCTCCCAGAATGGAGAGAGGTCTTCACCCCCACCTCTTTGGGGGCTTTATTCTGGGACCTGAGAAGCAGTCAAGCATTCTCTTTACCTGAATCTCCATAAGGACTAGCCTGACGCCCCAGATTTCTAGGGATGGGGCTCCAAAGTTGAGTGCCCTTTCTCTGCTTGTGCTACAAATATAACTTAAATTCTATAAACCATAAGTACTTTAACTTAGCAAAATATATATTTCAGATTGTTCGTATATATGCTTATTTTCCTGTTGGCTGTTTTGAAAGGTCAATTCCTCTAACATAGGTATATCTAAAGGTGGAAACTTAAAATTTTTTTTAAGACTGTGTACATGTGGCCCACTAGCATTCACATTGTTAATCTTCCATTAATGTCTCCTTTCTTAAACGTTATACAAATGACGTTGGCTTCGGCTAATACCATCTTTCCCAGGAAAAATGAAATCAACTTTTACAGATGGAAGCAATTTAGTCCTTGGCGTTGAGCTCCTTAACTTTCTATCTTGGGAAAAATGCATTTTTGATCTAACAGTTTATTGCAAAAATGGTTCAGGCTTCTGTTTATATGATGAGAAAAGAAAATAAATTATATATTTTGGGGGGAAACTGGGACCAAACGCTCTCAAAGTAATTTGGAAATTCCAAGCCTTGAACTGTTTCATTTCCTTCAGAGAAAAATGCAGGTCTAATGGTCTCATCAGATTGTTTCTGGTTGGTTTTTTCTTTTTTTTTTGCCTCTTCCTAATTTCTCCTAAAGAAATTGATTTCTCTTTGTTATTATTAGCTTATCCTCACATTAAAGTTTTCCCTGTAAACATTCTTCATTGGTCTCTTAGTCTTTATAAGTAATTAAGTATTGACTTAAAAGTAGGGTAGTTTAATTTACATTGGCTATTTGAGGGATACACAGTACATTTATGGTCACTAGCTTTTATGTTTTCTAAAAAGCTAAATGGTGATTTAGTAGGATGATAATGATAGAAGTGATCTTGCTTACTAAAAAAAAAAATAAAAAAGGAAACAAAAAACCTTTAATGGAGTGTCACTTTCGAAAAATATAGAGTACTGTTTCCATTAGAGTAAATAAGGACAACCAACCTGTCTATAATTTTCATCTACAACCACCACTATAAGCATTTCTTCTTATGTCATATTAAAGAATTTCATGCAGGAAATAAATGAAATGCTGATGCATCTATGCTAAATAATGGGTCAGGGCCAAGACCATGGGGGAGGGCGAAAGGCTGGGACTCAGGCTGGTGGAGTGATCGTTAGAAATACATTCAGACCAGCTGTCTATGACCTACAGTACTTTTGCACTGAGGGCCTTTTAAGTAAAATATAATGAAGAATACGTTTATCTTGTGCTGTGCTGTTTGGTATTAGGATATTGTTTTGAATAATTTCTTTTTTAAAAAAATTCAATGTGACATGAGTAAGCATTATCAGTATTTTTCAGATAAATTTGTACATCAACAATTCTAACAAAAATGTTGCACTTAGGATTTTCCATGACAAAATAGGAATATAAAATGTGGCCAGTTCACTACAGAAATTCACTAACCACCTCATGGTTTTCCCTTCATGAAACCAACTGATTCTGTAACACGGGGTCCCCAACCTCCAGGATCTAATACCTGATGATCTGATGTAGAGCTGATGTCATGATAATAGAAATAAAGTGCACAATAAGTGTAATGCCCTTGAATCATCCCCAAACCAGCCCCCTACTCTGGATTTGTGGAAAAATTGTCTTCCACGAAAACTGTCCCTGGTGCCAAAAACGTTGGGGACTGCGGCTCTAATACACCGGTAGCATTACTCACAGGTTATATGCCCAAATGCAGGAGACTTTCTCAACAACTTGCAGAGACTTATTATTGCTCACAGAACAGAATCCATGTTCTCGTGTTGTTCAGTGGTACAGAGTTTCCGTTCCTCAAAGCAATTTGGAAATTCCAAACCTTAAACTGTTCATTTCCTTCAGAGAAAAATGCAGGTCTAATAGTCTCATTGGGACTTTCCTGGTGGCTCACATGGTAAAAGCGTCTGCCTACAGTGCAGGAGACCTGGATTCGATCCCTGGATTGGGAAGACCCCCTGGAGAAGGAAATGGCTCCCCACTCCAGTACTCTTGGCCTGGAAAATCCCATGGACAGAGGAGCCTGGTAGGCTACAGTCCACGGGGTCACAAAGAGAACACAACTGAGCTACTTCACTCTCACTTTCAATAGTCTCATTAGATTGGTCATATTTTTTGTCTTTTTCCAAATTTCTCAGAAAAGTTCTGGAGATGTTGCACAGCAGCGTGAATGTACTGAGTAGTACACTTAAAAATGGTGAAGATAGTAAATGTTATATTAGCCATTTTTCACCACACATAGAATTCATCCACATACTAAACCTAGCAGTCAAGGGCAGTCATGATCTGGCCCCTCTGCTATCTTTCTAGCTTCATCTTTCTCCACCCATTCAACAAATCTTTACAAGCACCCATTATATGCCAGAAACTTATAAAGAACAGCAATGAACAAGACAAGCACAGCCCCACTTGCAAAATTTGAAATGAAATATTGCCAGGGCGGAAAGGGGTACTATATGTTTGTTTGATTCCTAATGCTTTGCCATAGATCTTAGTATTCTCCATACACACTTCCCATTTAGGTACTTTTATAGCTTTGTTTATGATGCTCTGTTAGTCCTAAAGCCCTCCCATCTTTCCACCTCCCTCTCAAGTCTCATTTTTCTAGACCTTTATATCTTTTAAGACTTCATTACACATAACCTAGCAATAAAGCTCTTCCTTTGACGGCCCTAATGTGTTGTGTTAGGTAGCTTTCCTGGTTCCCCAGGCCTGACTGAGAGCTTAGTACCGTGTTTTGCAAATAACAGATACAAAAGAGGACTTGTGAAATAAAGTGACATTATTAAAACATCTTGAAAATTATTTTCTTGGTACACACCAAATACATTGCTTTCATTGTTTTAATATTTTTATATCTAAGTTACATTTCTTTTTTAATTAATTTATTTATTTTAATTAGAGGCTAATTACTTTACAATATCGTAGTGGTTTTGCCGTACGTAACATGAATCAGCCATGGGTGTACCTGTGTTCCCCATCCTGAACCCCCCTCCCACCTCCCTCCCATCCCATCCCTCAGGGTCATCCCAGTGCACCAGCCCTGAGCTCCCTGTCTCACGCATCAAACCTGGACTGGCGATCTGTTTCACATATGATAATAAACATGTTTCAGTGCTATTCTCTCAAATCATCCCACCCTCGCCTTCTCCCACCGAGTCCAAAAGTCTGTTCTTTACATCTGTGTCTCTTTTGCTGTCTCACATATAGGGTCGTTGTTACCATCTTTCTAAATTCCATATATATGCGTTAGTATACTGTATTGGTGTTTTTCTTTCTGACTTACTTCACTCTGTATAGTAGGCTCCAGTTTCATCCACCTCATTAGAATTGATTCAAACGTATTCTTTTTAATGGCTGAGTAATACTCCATTCTGTATATGTATCACAGCTTTCTTATCCATTCGTCTGCCAATGGACATCCAGGTTGCTTCCATGTCCTGGCTATTGTAAACAGTGCTGCAATGAACACTGGGGTACACGTGTCTCTTTCAATTCTGGTTTCCTTGGTGTGTTTTCCCAACAGTGGGATTGCTAGGTTGTATGGCAGTTCTATTTCCAGTTTTTTAAGGAATCGCCACACTTTCATTTTAAATTTATACTTATATATAAATTTGTATTCATTTATATTTAGTGTTTATTTCTATTTAGTATTTATTTATCTCTTGCCTTGCCTTTCCACTTTAAATGTTCACTTGTATACTACCAAATGCCATCCATTTGATACTTCATTATGAATATCTTATGTGCTCAGACTTAGACTCCCATGAATCATTGCGGTTATATAGCCTTGAGTGGAGTCATTAATGAGGGTCACTGCCTTGTTTTGCTGTGTTCTGATAACAAGTTTCGTCTCCTGAAGCAATAGTGCCGTTTTATGGGATTTAGACTTGTCTCACCACGTGGGGCTTAGGAACACATGCACTTTTCCCCATTGATACTGAGTGCATAATTAACTTTGTGTGTGTCCTTATATCCATTCATCTACTAAGCATTGAATGGCACTCTTCTTAAACTGTAACGAAGACTTAGGTGTTTGTGAGCTTGACAGCCGTGCAGGTGAACAGTTAGCAGCAGCAGGAAGGACCTCTGATTTGAAGGCTTTTGCATTCTGGCTCACATCGAGAGGACACTTGAGATGGGCAAACGCCAGCTTCTCCATTCCCCAGAGTGGACACCTAATTCAGAAGAAACATTTTCAGTTATGTCCCTTTTTGTAAATTTTCAGCTTCACTGAGGTGTAATTGACATATAAAATTGTAAGATGTTTAAAGTATACATCTTGGTGATTTGGTATACATTGTGAAAAGATTCCCACCATCTAGGTATTAAACATCCATCACCTTATTTAATCACTCATTTATTTATACACTTGTTTCTTGGTGAGGACATTTAAGTTCCACTCTCATCAAATTTCAGTTTTGTCCCTGTATGGTTCACTCAGCTTTGGAAGGAAAAGTGCCTGACAACCTGAGAGTTACTAAAAACATATTGGAACTGTGGCTTTTTGTGTTAATTTGTGGAGTGTTGTTGAAAGAAAGGATAACTTTCATTACCTTAAAGTTGCTTTGATCAGATCAAGAGCAACTAGTCCTGCCTTTGAGAGCCATAGGGTTCTAATGGAGTTTTAATTTATTTTTTTGACATGGACCATTTTTAAAGTCTTTCTTGAATTTGACACAATGTAGCTTCTGTTGTTTATCTTCTGGTTTTTGGCCACAAGGCATGTGAGATTTTAGGTCCTGGACCAAGGACTGACTACACACTTCCTGCACTGGAAAGCAAAGTCTTAACCACTGGACCTCCAGGCAAGTCCCCTAATGGAGTTTTCATAACTAGTTTCCTAGACCAGCCAAAAGAACTGTGTTTTGTTCTGTTTATAATTTTTTAAAGTTCTTAATTATAAAAACATTACCAACTGAACAGTTTGTAAGTGTACAACTGAACAACATTAAGTATATCTACATTGTTGTGCAAGTGATCTCTAGAACTTTTTCTTCTTGCAGAACTGTTATTCTGTACTCATTAAACAATAACTCATTTCCCCTCACTCCAGCTCCTAGAAGTCACCATTCTGCTTTCTGTTCCTATGATTTGATTACTTTGGATACATCATTCAAGTGGAATCATACAGTATTTGACTTTTTGTGACCGGCTTATTTGACTTAGCATAATGTCCTGAGGTTCACAGGATTTCCTTCCTTTTTAAGATTGAATAGTACAGTATTCCATTATGTGTGTGTATTACATGATATAGGTGGCACTAGTGGTAAAGAACCCGCCTGCCAATGTTCAGTTCAGTTCAGTTCAGTTCAGTTGCTCAGTCGAGTCCGACTCTTTGTGACCCCATGGATTGCAGCTCACCAGGTCTCACTATCCATCACCAGCTCCCAGATTTTACTCAAACTCATGTCCATTGAGTCAGTGATGCCATCCAACCATCTCATCCTCTGTCGTCTCCTTCCCCCTCCCGCCCCCGGCCTTCAATCTTTCCCAGTATCAGGGTCTTTTCAAATGAGTCAGTTAAGACAGGGTTCGATCCCTGGGTCAGGAAGATCCCTGGAGGAGGAAATGACAACCCACTCCAGTATTCTTATCTGGGAAATCCCATGGACAGAGGAGCCTGGCAGGCTACAGTCCATAGAGTCACACAGAACTGGATGCAACTGAAGCGACTTAGCATGCGTGCATGCACATACACACACACGCACACACATATGCACATACACACATATTGTATATATTCATTTATCTGTCAGTGGATACTTGGGTTTCTTCTGCCTCTTGGCTATTGTGAATAATACTGCTATGGACATGGATGTGCAAATATCTCATCAAGATCCTGCTTCCAATTCTTTTGGATATATACCCACAATTGGGATTAATGGATCATATGATAATTCTGTTTTTAATTTTTGAGAATCTGCCATACTATTTTCCAAAATGACTACACCATTTTGCAATCCCATCATTGGTGCACAAGAATTAGTTTCTCCACATACTCACTAACAGTTGCTATTTTCTGTTTTGTTTTGTTGATAGTAGCCATCCTAGTGGCTATGAGGGTGAAAAATGTGGTTTTGATTTGCATTTCTCTAATGATTAGTAAAGTTTGGTATCTTTTCATATGCTTGTTGGCCATTTCTGTATCCTTTTTGGAGGAATGTCTATTGAAGTTCTTTTTCCATTTTTAAATTGAGTCATTTGTTTTTTGTTACTATAGTTCCTTATTTATTCTGGGTATTAATTCATCTGATATTTGATTTGCAAATATTTTCTACCATTCTGTAGTTTGGCTTTTCACTCCATTGATTTATAGGACTAGCTTTAACATTATTTGTGAAGGAATTATCTTTGGTCTGCTGATGTATGACCAATAATTTCTCGTGCCCAAATAAGTACTGACTAAGGAATTCAGTTCTGTGTTTTGTTAAAGTTATCTAGCTTCCATAAAACCAATAGCAATAATAAGGGCAATGTTTTTGAACTTTTCTTTACACCAAAGCTTTAATAAAAACTTATCAAGAATGAAATATAACTATCTGCAGCAACATGGATGGACATAGAGGTTATTATACTAATGAAGTTAGACAAAGACAAATATTATATGATAGCATTTAACATGTGGTATCTAAAAAATAAGACAAAGGAATCTATATTTAAAACAGAAATAAACCCACAGACATAGGAAACAAACTTAAGGTTTTCAAAGGAGATATGGAAGAGGCAAGGATAATTTAGGAGTGTGGGATTAACAGATACAAACTACTATATGTGAAAAAAAAACATCTTACCATCTTTCTTGTGGGCTTCCCTTGTGACTCAGCTGATAAAGAATCCACCTGCAATGCGGGAGACCTGGGTTCGATCCCTGGGTTGATCCCCTGGAGAAGGAAAAGGCTACCCACTCCAGTATTCTGTCCTGGAGAATTCCATGGACTGTATAGTCCTTGGGGTGGTAAAGAGTCGGACATGACTAGGTGACTTTCACTTCACTTCACATCCTTCTTGTAACTCTTCTCATGTGAAAAGTGTTACAGGGTGCTCTGATTTAAAGCTCTTCACAAATTGAACAGGAGCTGAAGACACGACACAGAGAGTTTGTTTTGTCATCTGTCTTATACGCCTGATCTTGAGTTTGTGAAGAGAGATGTGTGGTTTGTGCTGTATGGCCTCTCCCGTGGTGTTTGAGAAAATATACGCTGTATCAGTAGAGACGATCTGCAAGTTACTGGGAATTGCAAGAGAATAAAGCTTCTTTCTACAAATCATCAAGGAGATGACATACTAAGTAACCAGGATAAAATTCAGGGGAAATGTTTGCCTTTTTTTTTTCAAGGAAATAGGTGCATTCTGTGGTTTCTGTAGAACATTTCATCTAAGGGAATATCAATGTGTTCACAAGTTATATATAGCCAGCTTCTCCATTAAAATGCAGCTAACTCTTGGGTGAATGCAAGAAAAACTATGAAAATATCTAGGCCACGCATTCTTAGGATCAAATGTTTCCTGAGCACCTGTGGAGAAAGCAAGTTATTATTCATGATTATGGCATATTTTAATAAATGATATCAGTTTTGATAAACCTTAATGTTATTTTTGACACTGATTTCTGATTCTTCTCTAAATTGATGTCGTTGTATCAAATAAAGTTCAATGAATAATTGGTTGCCTTTTAGCACATGAGCTCTACTGGCAAGATTTTTTAATTTGAAATGATACTTTAACTGTTAAAAAAACATGAAATAAAATGAAGTGTCAAGATTACCTTTGGGAATTTTGTAGTGTTTTAAAATTAAGAAACATTCATTTTCACCATAATCCCGACACCAGCCCTAAAGTCCAGAGGCTCAAGTACTCAACAATTCTTGCTTGAAAATAAATCTCAAGATTGTAATCGATATTTAATTTTAAAGCAGGAGATTAAAGAGCATGGTACTGCATTGTTGCTTTATTACTTTGTTTTTTAGGGTTCTCTCCTGACAGTAAAATTCACACTCCATTTATCTAAAGAGCCATAAAGCTGGAATTTCCTAAGAGCACCATATGTAATGATTATGGCAAAATTCCAGAAATTTCCAGTGGGGAACAGGCTTTTACTCTTTCTGAAACTGTCAAGCTGCTGGCAGAAGCAGGCACTCTAGTTAAATGACTAAGCATATGATCTCAGAGGCATGCCCCAGTCCTTCGGAAGGATCCACGAGGAACATCTGGCTGAGTGACCAAGCTCCATTTGTAGCCATGCATATCACAGATTAATCATCAAGGACTGCAGGTAGGTCTAGCCACGACCTCTTAATGAAAGCCACCTGTGAGCCCATCAGGCTTTTTCTTCACATGACATCAGTGACATTTGAATGCAGCAGTTGTCTAGCGATCCACACGGTCATATGATTAATTCCACCGAGGGGCTTTGGGGTTCCAGTTGGTCCCGACACTCTGCACTCAGTATGCAGAGTGAGATTTCCACAGGGTGTCCGTCAGCAGCAGAGCATTCTCAGCCCTGCCACCATCATCTGCTCTACTCTGGCCTTCAGTTCCTGTCAGAGTGACTCTGACACCTTGCATCTTGATTAGGCAACATATGCATCTTGATTAGGCAAGAGTGGACCAAAAAACATGCTAGCTCATGAACTAGCTGATGATCTTTCAGAATGCCAGTGCATTCTTAAAGAACTGGTGACTTACATTCTATTGGATAAGAACTTGTCATGGTTCTGGTTCTTGTCAAGGTATATAGAAAAGTAAAAAGTATTGTAGATTGGGAATTTTTATAAAAAGAAGAAGAAATTCTGAACTAAGCTCCTATTACTAGAGCAAGGATGAAGAACTAAAACGAAATAATTAGTAAATGAGCTTAAAAGAGTACTGGTTTTCTTTTGAAAGAAGAGCTATCATACTAATTTCAACTCACTCTGTGGAAACAGCAATCACCTCTTCAGACTCAAGCTTGCTTATGACTTGGTAGGAAGATATCAATAAACAGAGACTACCATTAAAAAAAACAAAAAACAAACAGAGAAGGCAATGGCACCTAACTCCAGTACTCTTGCCTGGAAAATCCCATGGACGGAGGAGCCTGGTGGGCTGCAGTCCATGGGGTCGTGAAGAGTCGGACACAACTGAGTGACTTCACTTTCACTTTTCACTTTCATGCATTGGAAAAGGAAATGGCAACCCACTCCAGTGTTCTTGCCTGGAGAATCCCAGGGACGGGGACGTAAAGAAGAGACTTCTGGACTCATTGGGAGAAGAGGGTGGGATGTTTTGAGAGAATAGCATTGAAACATATACATCACCATATGTAAAGTGGATGGCCAGTGGGAGTTTGATGATGCAGGGGCCCAAAACCACTCTGTGACAACCTGCAGGAATAGGGGAGGGGCTTCAGGATGGAGGGCACAACTGTATACTTATGGCCAATTCATAGTGATGTGTGGTGAAAACCATCACAATTTCAAAGAATAACTATCCTCCAATTAAAATAAATAAGTTTTTTTAATAAGAAAAAAAAGCAATGTCTAAGCCAATGTCCTTGAACAATACTTGTTAAAACAATTGGAATATGTCCATACAATCTAAACAGTGGGCTCAGGAGGTGTGCTCTGCCCCATTCCGTCACTCGGGGACCAAAGCTGATAGAAGCTCCCTTCCATGGCTTCCAAGCTTTCTCTGGGTGTCAACGCTCAGCCAGCAGTTGGGAAAAGAGAAGAAAGTGGAAGGTGATTGTGGTCCAGGCAGGGAGGTGATTCATATTCCCCTGACCAGGGCTTAATCCCATGGCTGTAGCTAATCATGAGGGAGACAAGGAATTGGAGTTTGTGTGCCAAGGTGCAGAAGAAGCAAGTTTAGACGCTAGCTACCCAGCCTCTGTTGTAGAGGTGATGGGAGCCAGCTCGAAGAAGAGCAGAATCGAGGCATTTTTAATGTATAACCGAGTATGTCTCTGTGTGTCATTTGAACAACATAAATATGTAACCTATTCCAAAAATAAAAGACACTTTTCAGAAAAAGTAAAGTCATTGTCTATATAACATTTAGGGCCCTTATCCTCAATTATACACCATGTACTCCAGGTTTTGTCATTTATCCTGGCTTATGCACATGCTCTACTTCCTTTTGAACCAGACTGGTTCCAGAATCAGGGGAAACCTCTCCATAACCTGGATTCCTCAATTTGGGGATTTTTTTTCCTTCCCTTGTCTCCGTTGGATGGCCCACCAATAAGGAATGATTGTGTGATTAGGTGATAAGAGAGGAGTTAGCCTTGTCTGTGTTGAACTAGGGGAAAGCATCTAATCATGCCTCTAAAAGTCACTGTAAGGACCGTCCCCCCACCTCAAATCTAGACTGGAGAATAGCAGCCACAGCGCATCATAGCTCTACAGGTCACATCTGGGACCCAGAGGCATTCCCTCTAACTCCCCTGCTCAAATGCCTGCGGGTCTTCACACTCCTTATCATTCTTTTTTTCTTTTCTTGAGGATTGCATACTTTGTTGTTTGTGGTTGTGCCACATGGCATACAGGATCTTCCCCAATGAGGGATTAACCCTATGCCCCCTGCATTGGGAGCTCAGAGTCTGAACCACTAGACTGCAGGGAAGTCCCATGCTCTTTATCATTGTGAGACCTTGACTTCTTCGCCTAATGGATGAGGTTCTGATCTGTTGCCTGTGTGTTTCCAACTTTCCATCTTGCCAAGTCCTTTGAGTTTTCCCTATGACTGAAACCAGAGTTTCTCACACTGGTATTCCATGGCAGATTTTTCTGGAAGGCATTATCAGCTGTGAGGCAGACACAAAAGTAGTACATGAGCAAATCCATTTGCGAAAGATTATATGCTGCGTCCTATATTGCCTCTTGGGAGAATATATGTTCTGAAGACTCTTGAGAAGCTCTGCAGCTTAGACTCTTGTTTAATTTTGTTCCTCCTAGGACCACATAAAATGAATCACATACTCCACCTAAGTGTCCCTGGGCACTGATACACAGAACATCAAGTTGAAGCTGCTGCTTTTGACTTGGGTGGTCCAGTGTGGTCACCACAGATCACACGGGACTACTATGCACTTGGCACGTGTCTCATATTACATTTCTAGGCAGCTGTGGGATTCCTTGTTAATTCTTCCATGAACATTCCATGCAGAGCAAATAATTTCTTCCAGGATGCTCTCACTTTGTGGCTTTACTCCATGTGTCATAAATATTTGTCCATGTTTCTTAATCATCAGCTGTGTGTTTTCTTTCCTTGATGATTGGTATGTTCATTCTAAGGGATTGCAGAGTCTAGTCAAGTGCCTGACACACAATGTTATGATCAGGTTTCTTTTGTCCCCTCTTTCTGTACATGTTTTAAAGATAAAAAGACACTTAAGCTTTTTTATTTTGCTCTTAAAATTTTTAGTGCATATATGATTTGTAAAGCTAATAAGTATCGTGTTCTCAGAAGAAACTTAGAACGTTTTAACTCCAGTCATCTCCCACCCCTATTATTGTTTATTTAGGTCTATTTTTTAATATTTTTTTAATTCCATTCTGTAGTTCCAGTGCTAGAGATAGATCTCAACTCCCACTCACGTCTTGAGTCCCTAGCACATCTTGTTTTTTGTTACAATAGAAGTCTAACTTTTCAGTTGCCTGTGACCAATCCTTCGGCAGTTCAGGTACCACCACCTCTACCCTATCTAATTTTGGTTCTGCAAATTTTCCTCATGGGCTTAAAATCCTAGCAATGCTTTTCAAAGGATATCTGTTATGTTTTAGCAAACATTTCTTAGAGTTTCATATGACATACATTTACCAGTTAACTATATGCTGGCATAAACTGAGGTTTATTGCATGGTGAATGGTAAATGGATGTATGGATAAAGTTGAAAAACTTTCTGGCACAAAGAAGCAGAGCAAACAAGTAAGGGAGGCAGGAAAGCACAAAGGCGATTTGTTATCTTTTAGTTTGTCTAGAGAAATGCTGTCCACCTTGTTAGTTGCTAACTGTGTGTGGTTTGGAGCCCTTGAAATGTGGATAGCGAATGGATACATGCTGAAGTTGTAAAATACAAACAGGATTTTGAGGACTTAATATTAAAAAAGAAAGTAAAATATTCTAATAAAATTTTATGTTAATAATCTGCTGCTGCTGCTGCTGCTAAGTCACTTTAGTCGTGTCCGACTCTGACCCGATAGACAGCAGCCCACCAGGCTCCCCTATCCTTGGGATTCTCCAGGCAAGAACACTGGAGTGGGTTGCCATTTCCATCTCCAATGCATGAAAGTGAAAAGTGAAAGTGAAGTTGCTCAGTCGTGTCCGACTCTTCACGACCCCATGGACTGCAGCCCACCAGGCTCCTCCGTCCATGGGATTTTCCAGGCAAGAGTACCGGAGTGGGGTGCCATTGCCTTCTCTGCTATTAAAGTAATATTTGGGATATATTGAGTAAAACATATTAAATGTCACCTCTGTTAATTTGGCTACATCAGGGTTCGATCTCTCAGTTGGGAAGATCCTCTGGAGAAGGGAAAGGCTACCCACTCCAGTATTCTGGCCTGGAGAATTCCATGGACTGTATAGTCCATGGGGTTGCAAAGAATCAGACATGACTAAGCAACTTTCACTTTCCCCTTCACATTTAAATTTTATTTATATCTCCCCTGTTTCTCTTGACCAACACTAGAGTACATTATGATACACAACAAATATGAATTGAACAAAAGAGACACTTGTTCAGTCGCTAAGTCATGTCTGACTCTGTGACCAGGGACTGCAGCACACCAGGCTTCCCTGTCCTTCACTATCTTCTGGAGCTTGCTCAAACCCATATCTGTTGAGTCAGTGATGCCATCCAACCATCTCATCCTGTGTTGTCCTCTTTTCCACCTACCCTCAATTTTTCCCAGCATCAGAGTCTTTTCCAATGAGTTGGCTCTTTGCATCAGGTGGCCAGAGTATTGGAGCTTCAAGTTTCAGTATCAGCCCTTCCAGTGGATATTCAGGGTTGGTTTCCTTTGGGATTGACTGGGTCTGATTTCCTTGTTGTCCAAGGGACTCTCGAGAGTCTTCTCCAGGGCCATAGTTGAAAAGCACCAATTCTTTGACACTCAGCCTCCTTTATGGTCCAACTCTCACATCCGTACACGAGTACTGGAAAAACCATAGCTTTAACTTATATGGACTTTTGTGGGCAAAGTAATGGCTCCACTTTTTAATACACTGTCTAAGTTTGTCATAGTTTTTCTTCCAAGGAGCAAGTGTCTTTTAATTTTATGGCTTCAGCCACCATCCACAGTAATTTTGGAGCTGTAAATGGAGCTGTAAAGATGAGTCCCACAACATCTGCAGACCACTTCCCATACTGGGTTTACTGTGGATCAGATTCATCCATCCAAGGAAGTGCAAGAGGTGAGGATAGAATTCAGTTCCCTCCAGGTGGAACATTTAGATGGAAAGTAGCTGAGGGAAATGAATTTAGATAAATGCTTTTGACAGTTACCTGAGGAGAACAACACACACCTATAGTTTTTCACATTTTTATCACACTTTGTTTCGGTGATGTAGAAACATTTTGGCATAATATATCATGAAAAGGACTTAAGGAATCTCAAGAATGCAATCAGAACTTTCTCAATTTGATATTGTTTTCTTCTCTGAAATTTTAGCCAATCTGCTTTCCTGAATTAGCTTTCTGCTGGGATGTAGAAAAAATTATTTATTACATTCCAGAATTTTGAAGCTTGCTGATTACTGTATAGCATTTGCCTTTACCTTGAGAAATGAATTGTAACTGGCAAGTCAGACGAAAAGTTTACAAAGGCACCACCTCACTTCCATCTATATACAGCCGTTAAGCCTTGTATTAGTGAAAGCAGTGAAAGCGGTAGTCACTCAGGTGTGTCCGACTCTTTGTGACTCCGTGGACTATACAGTCCATGGAATTCTCCAGGCCAGTTTACTGGAGTGGGTAGCCTTTCCCTTCTCCAGGGGATCTTCCCAATCCAGGGATCGAACGCAGGTCTCCCTCATTACCGCTGTAACCAAGTCCGTGTGTTTTCTTTCTAAGAGGCAGGATAGAGTAGTGAAGTCGTGAAAGAGGATCATGAAAGAAAATATCTGTCTAAAATATCTGAGGCTTCCCGAGAGCTGTTGTCCCACCAGCCTGCAGAATCAACCCCAGTGCCAGGGGATCCTGAGCCTGTTGTGTACCAGCTGACTATCCCCAGAGGCCATTTTTGCCCTTCTTTCTTGTCACCCTTATTCTCTGAAATGGACACCAGTGTTTTAGGACATTTGCTAGGCCTCCAGTTGCTGTAAATCAGTGCAGCTTCTGCCCCAGGATTCTGCTGAGATCAGGAATGCAGCATGAGTTCCAGGGCAAACTCTCCTCTGTTTATGAGTTACAGGAGCAGTTCACAAGCTGTGTGACTCAGCTAGGTCTCATGTTTTCCTATTTGACTCCTACTGCCACAAAAGTCTATCTCATTCACAGTTTCTCCCATGCATGGAGTATGGGTATAGGGCGCCAGAGACCGATGGCCTTTGGGCGTGTTACTGATAAACCTGATTCCCACATGTTGGGCTTTTACCTGTAACAGAGAGACACATCTGTTACCCCAAGGGCCTGTGTTGAGGAAACAGGCATATGGACCAAATGATTAAAGCATTTGGAAGTAGAAAGCACAGTTGTCTTTGAAGTGGAATTATCTGTAACTTTTATCAGATGTCTTCCCGATGTTACCCATATGTTTAGCGTTCCAGTTTGCAGCACAGAATTGCCCAGTTACCTCCATTGTTAGCTGAAGGAAAAAAAATAGTCCCCAAAGTTGTGGGGAGCCAGATTTCATGATTCTGCATCTCTTTTTCTGTTACCTCCTGACCCCTAAGATTTCTGATGCTACTCAGGGATGCTTCTCAGTGTGCAGCAAGCACCCCCACCACCACCTACAACAGAAAAAGAGGACGAGAAAATGTTTTATTTGCTCAATGCAGATTAACCACATTGTTTCTTGGTTTTCATGGGCAGTATGAAGGGTCTAGTCTAGCCAGAACCTCCTCCTCAACCCTCCATGGATCTTACTCAGTAATCTAATCAAATGAAACATCTTGGATCATGAAAAGCTTCTGAAAAAAAAAAAAAGGGACAGCATTAAATGATACATCAAATGACTAATTGGTCAGCCGAGCTGAATAGTTTGGAATTGTATGGTTAGCCACAGTTTGTAGAGTTTGTCCTGTTCTCCTGTTTTGAAAGAATGACGTAAAGATGCCCACAAACTTCTGGTCCTCTGGGAAGTAGAAAGAGGGATTGCAAACAGGACAGACAAAGGAAGGGTATTTTTTTAGAGCCAGGATTCTTGAGAAATTGCCTCTGGGAAAATCTGAAAAAGCCCCATGAGCAGGCCCCCACTCCATAGGCACAAGGCTTGGGCCACAGAGATTAGGCTGAATCCCAGCCCATTTGCTCCTAAGCCTAAAGCTGTTGCCCAACATGTACTGCCTTTTGTAGTGGCTTTACCTTACAGCATAGAATTGTAACCCTTGTGCATATAAAGTACCCATAAAACTCTTGCCTACCGGAGAGTTGAGGAGAGAAGGAGATGAAAAAATGGCTCTCAAAATTCCCACTAAACAAGAGTCAGCCAGAATACCAGAGGCCGTGGACCAGTCAACACAGTTAGAGAAACCTACAAAACATCTGTGTGAGAGAGTTTAAGGATTGTTCTTGCCATCGGCCAATGAAACAAAATGAAAACAAGCCGACATGCCAACAAAAGTCTCCAGTGGCCAGGAGCTGAGAAGAGACTGCTCTGTGGATGAGTCAGCTGAATGCTGGGATTTCTAGAGAAGCCGTGATCTTCAGAAGGTTAAAGGAGGAGATAAATCCACCGAGCAGGTGGTACAGTGTATACCAATTAGCAGCTACATCGTACTTCATGGGTGATTCAAGGAGTTTGCCAGGCTAATTTTGACTTAACAAACTGTATTTAGAGCCTGACCATAAACTCCTAGTCAGTTTGTGTATTGAAAGCTTTTCTTCTTTGTTATCTTGAGAGAGTCTATCAAAGGACCAAGGAAATAACCTTGCTGTTGGGAACCTTCTATACTTTAAATACCTGCTGCTCAGAAACCCATTTGAATTGGTTAATATTAAATGCACGTGAAAGAGACATTTGCTCTTAACCAGACTTGGAGATATGTTAAGGTTTTCATATGCATTTCCAGATGGAAGGTATGTAAATCTCACTTGAGTTCATAAACATGTTGAGAAATTTGACGGGGTTGGGGGGGAAGTGGGAGGGGGTGCGGTGTGGACCCTGGGAGAGTTGATGATAATAATTATGAAAATTTAAAATTTAGTGCATATTTCTAATCTGAGCACAGCTTACTTGAGGAATCACTTTAAAACCCTGTCTCATTCTGAGACATTTTTACAGTAAAATTCCCATTAAAATGAAAGCAATCTGATTGTCGATTTTCTTCATCTAATAAGAACTAAATATAGTCTTCCTAAGACTCCTACCAAGCATGACAGTGATATTTCAAAAAATCTCTTTTCATACCTAGAGAATAGAGCTGTAGATCAATTACATAGAACTGAAGAGGCACCAGCCACGAATACCTGAAATTATTTTCTTGATGATTATAAGGTATTTTACATTTGATGTGAATCTTTTCATTCTAGACCATTGATTTTTATTTACATTCTGAATCCAAGTTTTTGCCTCTTTTGGTTAAACAAGATTAAAATGTTGATGTGGTCTATACAAAGTCAAAAATTATGTTTCAGGAAATCCTGAACTCATTTTATTGTTCTATTAACATTTCTTGGGTAAAGTTCCTTTTATATGTTTATATTTCTCTGCTGTCAAGTTGCTTTCATTGGATGTTTTTGGATAATTCTACAGCTAAATAGGAAAAAAGCCTGGCAGTGTCATATAACTGGGACAACTCGTAGGGAAAAGTCCTGTGCCATATTCAGTGAAGCTACTGCCTTTTCCATCTTTATTTCTTTGGGTCAAAAAATATGGGGTCCAAAAAAAATGGATCAGTGGTTTTGGGGGCAATTTTATTTCCCCCCTTTTTTAAGTCTTTATTGAATTTGTTACTCTAATGCTTCTGTTTTATGTTTTGGGGATTTTTGGCCCCAAGGCATGTGGCTCTTAGCTCTCCAAGCAGGAAGTCCCTGTTTTCCCTTTAAAAAAAAAAAAGTCATGCAGGGATACAACTGCAGGATGCGGGGAAAGTGACTTGTGGCATCTTCTCTACCATCCTTGTTGTGATCGCCTGGCAGGCAGTTGGCAGCTCTGAACCCTTTCTGGCCGCTCTTCTCATGCTACCTGTCTCTGGAAGCCGTGTGCCAAAACCAGACAGGGTATGCATGGCAGAAGGCTTATTTCAGTGGCAAAGGCTTAGAGGAAGTTAGATAAGGCCGGGGGTGTTGCCATGCCTGTTCACGTATAGAATGTTAACGTTCAGAGAGAGGCACAGGCTCCCAGGCTGGAGGGCTCCGAGTACCACAGTGAGACCTGAACTTTATTCAGCCGGCAGTGAAGAGACCCTGAGGTCTCACAAGCAGGGAGGAGATGGTACGGTGTATTAAGACCCTGGATGATGTGGTCATGGCGGTGAAGCGGAGAAGGGCTCTGGTGGACCGAGAGGAGTGTAACTGGATAGGAGAACGCTGAGAGAGGCTTTGCAAAGGACAAAGAGGTCCTGTCTGAACCCCTCTGGTGAGAGCTGATGTGAAAAGGAAAGGGAGGGTTCAAAATGCAGAATATTAGGACATGGCAAGTTGGAGGCCCAAGATTGACATTTAAGGAGAAAAGGCTAGCTCAAGTTTACACATGTCCACCTTCATGCAGTGTAACCTTGAGTGCGTGCTTCTCATCTGCCCTGCCCACCCCCCATCCTGTGTTGGTAGTTAGGAAATTATAATATCTGCATCCAACAAAATGGTATATTTTAGGAAATTATAGTATCTGCAACCAACAAAATGGTGTATTTTACATGTTTACATACTCTAAGAAGTATACAGTGTTTTATTATTGGCAGTGTGTTATGAAAGATTATTTATTATTTTTTAATTGAAGTATAGTTGATTTATAATGCTGTATTCATTTCAGATGTATGTTATTCAGTTATATGTATATATAAATTCTTTTTCAGATTCTTTTCCATTGTAGGTTATTATAAGATATTGAATATAGTTTCCTGTGCTATTATTCAGTAGGACCTTGTGGTTTGTTTATGTATAGTGGTGGATATATGTTAATCCCAAAGTTATGGTTTACCCCTCTCTCTCTTTCCTCTTTGGTAACCATAAGTTTTCTGTCTGAATCCATGTTGCTTTTGTAAATAAGCTCATTCGTACTGTTCTTTAGATTCCACCTGTAAGTGATATCATGTAATATTTGACTTCCTGTCTGACATGCTTCACTTAGGATGATAATCTGTAGGCTCATCCATGTTGCTGCAGATGGCATTATTTCATTCTTTTTATGGCTGAGTAATATTCCATTGTGTATATATATATACCACACCTTCTTTATCCATTCCTCTGTTGAGGGACACTTAGGTTGCTTCCTAGTCTTGGCTATTGCATATTTATTATTATATTGGATTTATTGTTGGAGGTTAATAGAGGAGTAAAACAAAGAGTTAAAAATCTGCATGCATATGTTTATAGCAGCTTTACTCGTAATAAAACTTGAAAGCAACCACGGTGTCCTTCAGTCAACGAATGGGTAAGTCAACTGTGGTACTTTCAGACAATGGAACATTGTTGAGTGCTAACAAGAAACGAGCCACCAAGCCAGGAAGAGGCATTCAGGAACCATAAATGCATATTACTAGTGAGAGATGTCAATCCAAAAAGGCTACAGACTGTATGATTCCAACTATATGACATTCTGGAAAAGGCAACACAGCGGGGACAGCAGAAAGATCAGATGTTGCCATGGGTTTAGGGAGAGAGAGGGGTGAAGAGGCGAGCACAGAGGATTATTAGTGTCTGTATGATACTGTAATGGTCAGTTCATGTCAATATCCAAGTGTCAAAACCCAGAGAATATGTAACATGAAGATGAATCCTGATATAGACGAAGGACTTGGAGTGATATTTGATGTTTCAGTGTAAGTTCATTGATCAGTCGTAACTAGGTGCCACGGTGGTGAAGGGGTGCTGGTGGTGAAGGGATGCTGGTGGTGAAGACTGGAAGGGTTGGGAGACACTTGTGGGAACACTGTACTTGCTGCTCAGTTTGCTTTGAACTTAAAACTGTTCTGAAAAATAAATTGTGTTTAATTGGGGGAAAAAAGTCTAAGATGATCCCCAAATCTTAAGCCTTTAACTAAAATAATAGCAATAAAAATGCTCCTCACTGGAGTAAGACTGTTAGGAAAATAAGCTGATTTCTGAGAAAGGTGATAAATTCTCTGGACATTTGAAGGCCAGGGGACTTGAATAACAATCATGTGGAGACATTCAGTAAGTCACTGGAAAGCAAGACTGGGTCATATTATACTTGACATTCTTATGGCACTTACAACTACAAGGGGTGTCTATGTGTGTTGACTTGTCTTATTTTGTTTCCCACACATGGGATAAAGAGATCAGGGAGATGATTCCTAAAGATTTCTTTCACCTGTGAGATTTTGTGACCTTCAGGAAACGATTGGGTGTGAGATAGAGATGCGAGTGTCACCTCAAGGTGATGCGAGGCACTGACAGTGGAGGAGCTTATCAAAGGGAATGGATCTGGGCTCCAAACAGAATCTGGAGCTGGGCACTGGGTGCGGGATAGAGATCCAGGGGAGCCATCAGACCTGGTGAGGAGACGCCCACTGGACATGCCCACTGAGACATGGAGAAGAAAGCACAGGGACATTGCAAAAAGTTTCATGCAGCAGAAGATGGTCAGCCAGCTGCAGAGATGGTAAAGAAGCTGGGTGGAAACTGAGAACTTTGGTTTGGAAATGAGGTTGCTTTTACCTTTGAGAAGCTCATCGTTTTGAGTGGTGGGGTTAGCAAACATTGTCAAAAGCTGGGCAAACAGCAGGTGTCAGGGAAGAAAACAAGCAGAAGGCAATGGACTGAAGGGATGAGAGCATCATCAGAAGATGGTTTTATAATGGGGAGATAAGAAGGTGTGGTATCCACCTTTTTTTTTTATGTTTTTTGTTTCTTTCTTTAGTTCACCAGAACATTTACACTATCAGAAGGTCTCACTTTTTAATATCCTTAAATTTGGGGGGTGGGGAAATAAACTTTGCTCCTGATTGGAAGGCCCATCCGGTTCTCTCTTATCCTGGTTGTTTGCTTCTATACATGTGTGATTGACAGCTCGGTGGGTTGCCAGCAGCTGCCTCCATTCACTAGCTCCCATATGATTGGCAGTGATTAGTGACAAAGAAATTTCTTAAAAGGTAGCTCAGACTCTTTACAGTGAAAGAAAAAGAACCTAGAAACCCTGATGATGCTGTGATATAGTTCATACATTCTTAGAACTGTTTTAAACTGTTTTAGCATATTTCTAACAGCAAGAACTACTTTTCCTCTTAAAAGATGATTTTTTTTTCCCAATGGAAGCTTCCATTCCAGGGCTGCCTGGGGAGTAGTGCCTCAGTTAGACGTTGCCCTGAATTGTTTGCAGACAAAAACACCAGAAATGTATTAATATGTGTCCCCACGCAATTCCCTTTAAATATAACATCTGTGTGTCTGTCACAAGCAGCTTTGATCTGACTTAAGTAGAGAAGTTAGAGCATATTTTACATATAAAAAGAATGTTACAACAAACACATATATGGATACATATTTTCCATTTTTCGTGTGAATATTTGCATTTTGCCAAGATGGCACACACACATGCACAGACTCAAAATACTGCAGTATTGAAAGTAAAAGGAGAGAGGGAAGTAAAGCCAATTTATTTATCTATTAAAGTGAAACAGTTAGTTGCTCAGTCGTGTCTGACTCTTTGCGACCCCATGTACTGTAGCTCCCCAGGCTCCTCTGTCCATGGGGTTCTTCAGGCAAGAATACTGGAGTGGGTTGCCATGCCCTTCTCCAGGGGATCTTTCAGACCCAGGAATCGAACCTGGGTCTCCTACGTTTCAGGCAGATTTTTTACCATCTGAGCTACCAGGGAAGCCCATATTTACCTATGCGATGCCAACAGTTAGAGGTACTAGTGGTAAAGAACCCATCTGCCAGTGCAAGAGACAAAAGAGACACGGGTTTGATCCCTGGGTCTGGAAGATCCCCTGGAGGAGGGCATGGCAGTCCACGCCAGTATTCTTGCCTGGAGAATCCCATGGACAAAGGAGCCTGGCAGGCTACAGTCCATAGAGCTACAAAGAGTTGGGCAGGACTGAAGTGACTTAAGCACAATCAACAGTAACTTCAGGTCAGGGAAATTTAATTCCTATGGCTTCATAGGAATCCAGTCAGCATCAGCAGCCCCACCCCAGCCCTCCGGGCGGCCCAGGACAGGTGAGGCTCTGAGCTTGTTTGTAGGTAGCTTCTGGGCAGATCTCCAGGAGAAGCAGCCATCTCGGGAACTTCCCTAACTTTTTGTAGGGCTGCATGTTATTATTTGAATTGTGGCTTTTTGAAAGAAAAGATCCTTTATTTTGCAATAGCTTCCATATGATTGGCAGTGATTAGTGACAAAGAAATTTCTTAAAAGGTAGCTGTAAGCTCTTTCAGTAAAAGAGTGAGGTTAATGTGAGTGCAGCTACAACCTCAGAATATGAAGTCTTGGAGCTCAGTTTAATATCAAGCATGTTCTTTGTTCTTCCGAACAACCAGGTACCTTGCTTGATAAGCTTTCAAAATTCCTTCCACTCTAAAAAGACTTTTGCGCATGTGAATCTGACTTTTGATTTTCTACATTCTAATACAGAATTTATAATCAAGAGTGAGCACGTGAAATTAGAACAAGACTTGTTTTAATTTGTCATTAAGGATCTACTTTTGTGGTGATTTAAAAATTTGAGTTGAATACAGTGGAGAGAAATAGAGAAAAAAGGAGAAGATAGTGAACATTCATTGAATGTCATAGCACTGGGCCAAGTCCTTTTATATAAATGATTCCGTCTAATCCTCATAGCTTGTGAACTTTGTGGTATTACCCACACTCGCGCCATACAGTGATGAAATAGCAGAGCTAAAATGGAAATCAGCCCTGGGTGTTCTTTGGAAGGAATGATGCTAAAGCTGAAACTCCAGTACTTTGGCCACCTCATGGGAAGAGTTGACTCACTGGAAAAGACTCTGATGCTGGGAGGGATTGGGGGCAGGAGGAGAAGGGGACGACAGAGGATGAGATGGCTGGATGGCCTCACTGACTCGATGAACGTGAGTCTGAGTGAACCCCGGGAGTTGGTGATGGACAGGGAGGCCTGGCGTGCTGCGATTCATGGGGTCGCAAGGAGTCGGACACGACTGAGAGACTGTACTGAACTGAACTGAACTGAAAATGGAAATCAAATCTATGTGACCTGGAAGCTTTTTTTTTTTTTTTTTTTAGTTATTCAGACATGTCTGGACAGGAAGGTATCTAGAATACTATATGACAGCATTTTTTTTTTCTCAGAATGAGTAAGCAAATAAATCTTAAGTTCAAATGTCTGTGCTTCCAAGAGAATAGTCGACCCCCGTAGATGCAGAAACTCAAATGGATTGTGTGTGTGTGTGTGTTTGTGTTAGTCACTCAAGTCATGTCTGACTCTTTGAGACCCCATGGACTGCAACCCACCAGGCTCCTCTGTCCATGGGATTCTCCAAGCAAGAATACTGGAGTATGTTGCCATTTCCTTCTCCAGGGAACCTTCCCGACCCAGGGGTCGAACCCAGGTCTCCTGCATTACAGACAGCTTCTTTACTATCTGAGCCACCAGGGAAGCCTGAGCAGAGTGAGGTTAGACCACTCGATTCAATTGCCAGAGAGGAGAGTTTCTGACGAGCCTTCACCAATAATGTCCTCCAGTTGGCCAGATGGCCCATGATGGCATGGTTTTATAGGAAAATCTCACATTATTTTCTTTTTTTTTTTTGGTTAGTCTGAACGATGTATTATCAAAATGGCACCAAGTCCATTGCTTTCAAAATTATGATGGGAACAAAGCCCAAGTAAAATTGCTTGCTTGCTCTCTCGTAACTACTTATGTTTCAGCATTTCTGTGAATTTCTTTTAAAGCTGAAGGCTTTTCAGCGTTGAGGAAAGAGGAGTAACACAGATTTTTGTTTAGCACCGTAGTACTGGTGATTAGGAATGGCAGGAGGGCCTCTACATAAGCATTTAATAATCCCCTGAGACATGTTATCCTGATGTGCATTATTTAAGTAGCTTCAGTGCTGCTCTTAGACCCCAGCTATGGGGCTGGTATTGGAAACCCTTGTTTATTTATTTATTTATTTATTTTGAAACTCTTGTTTAATATGGGTCTTCTTCAAACCATACCCTCCCTACCATACAAGGGAGAACAACACAGAATTTTCTTTCCCTCCAGTATCAGACAAGAGTTCCTGGATCCCAGAACTCCCTCTACCAGGACCCAGCAACTCTACTGTAATTCCATATTTTGGAGGGTGGCTTTCAGGTCATTATAAAGGTGAGAGGATAGAATATATTCTGTTAGCGATTCATTACCTTAAACCTGCCTACCAATGCAGGAGACGTGGGTTTGACCGCTGGATTAGGAAGATTCCCTTGAAAAGAAAATGGCAACCCACTTCAGTGTTCTTGTCTGGGAAATCTCATGGACTGAAGAGCCTAGCAGGCTACAGTCCATGGGGTTGCAAAGAGTTGGACACAACTTAGCAACTCAACAATAACAACCTTAATGTATACCTTACACATATTTACACATGTGGTGTGAGGTGTAAATATGTACTTCTTCCCACAACAGTGAGCAGCCTGAGAAATACCACTTCTTCCACTGAAGTGCTTCAGAGATTTTGTAAATAAGACTCAATGCAAAATAAATCAAAGCCTTTAGCACAGACCGACCTTAAGAATCAACCTGAGTAAATAAAAACTCCAGGACTGAAAACCCAAGGTTCTCCAGGTACAAACTCAAGACTCAGCCCAGTTCATGAAAAATCAAATTCTCTTTTTAAAACACAGATATCTTAATATCCTGTTAGGAAATTACTAGTTTTGAGATTATATTAGGAGAAATTGCCACCATCTTTACATTTTCATAATAGAGACAGATTTTACCTCAATTGTTTGTTCTAGACAGCCTAAACGTTTTCATGCCAGGATTCAAGACACTTTCCTGGACATTAACATAATGGCTCATTGTCATGCTCTTAGATCACTAAAGAACTGTCCGTCCATTGCGTTCAACCATTTGTTTAAGGACAATTCCAAATGACAAGCTTCTTGGGAAGCAAACACATCATTATTACTCAAAAGAACCTAGCAGTCTCCCTTCCTTGATTTCGTTCGATGCAATGTAACAAGCGTCTGTGATTCATGTCAATGTATAGCAAAACGAATACAGTATTGTAAAGCAAAATAAACTAAAAAATAAAAATTAATTAAAAAAAAAAGATGATAAAAAAAAAGAGTAGAGCAACAGGCAGAGATCTAGAGAGACATTCACGTGAGCAGAGATTTCCCCCTTGAAAACGCTCACAATATGGAAGGGCAAGCACCAGTGAAGCAATTCATAATCAAAGCCAGATCTGAGAATGGGAAAAGAAGAATCAAAGTGTAAGGAGAGACTAAATGTCTGTCAGAATTAACATTTCCTTTCTCTTTGTCTGAAAATAATTTCATGGAGGAGGTACAGTTTGAACTAGATAAGCATTGAAGAAAAAATAGGTTTATAATTGGGAGAAAATAATAATAGGTAGTATTATTTACTGAACCCTTCCTAGTTGCCAGGCACTGTTCCTATGTGGATTGTATATATCATTGAGTCCTCCCAGCACAAACAGCCTTATGGGGTAGGTAAGTATATTCACTCCCCCCTGAGTTGAAGATCAAAATAATAAACAATGTATAAACACTCTAACCAGTTTGTCCACAGGAGATACGTGAAGTAACTCACCCAGAGTCACACAGCCAGTAAGGCAGAGAATATGATGCCATCAGTCTGCCTGTAGAACGTGTGTTGTAAACCACATACTGTAGAGAGAAAGGTATTCCACACATAATAGAAGGAAGGTGTAGCAGACATGGAACAGCCTGAAGGTTGGAGTGAAATCACTGGGTAAAATGTAAGAATATGTTTAGTTTTGAAAGGGGTTGTTACATATTTTTCCAAAGTGATTGGTTCAATTTGTATGACACCAGCCATGTAAAGGAGTTCTGGTTGTTCCACATCTTTGAAAACATTTGGCATTATCACATTTTTTTTCTTTTGTAAATTTTGGCCATTTTGTTGGATATGGAGTAGTATCCTACTGTGATTTTAATGTCTCTCTAATTATAATTCTCTTAAATGGGTGTGTAGATAGTGTAAAACAATTAAGATCGGAGGCAGATAACATATACATATATGTGTGTGTGTGTCTATAAATTGACAAACTGATGTTAAATTTATATAAAAATCCAAAGAGATTCAGTTTAGTTCAGTCACTCAGTCGTGTCCGACTCTTTGCGACCCCATGAATCGCAGCACGCCAGGCCTCCCTGTCCATCACCATCTCCCAGAGTTCACTCAGACTCACGTCCATCAAGTCCGTGATGCCATCCAGCCATCTGATCCTCTGTTGTCCCCTTCTTCTCCTGCCCCCAATCCCTCCCAGCATCAGAGTCTTTTCCAATGAGTCAACTCTTCGCATGAGGTGGCCAAAGTACTGGAGATTAGACATACCCAAAGCAGTACTGAAGAAGAGCAAACTAAGGAAACTTATACTAGTAAATAAAATAAATCCTCTTGCTAATTGCATCAAAAAAAAAAAAAGACTTATAATAAAGCATAATAAACAAGACAATGTGATACTGGTTCCAGGATAGACAGGTTGGGCAACAGCCTAGCAAAGGCAAGTGTAGAATCAGACCAGAGTATTTAGGATCACTTAATTTGAGCAGTTTCCATTGCAACATAGAGGAAAGAGGATGGTCTTTTAAATAAATGGTTCTGGGTCAGTTAAAACTGTGTAGAAGAAAAAGTTCTTTGAACCCTACTTCATGACATAAAACATTAAGATAGATCACAAGTCTATAAAACAATTTCCTCTTTTTAGAAGAAACATGGGTGAATATCTTTATAATTTGGGGTTAAACAAAGATTTCTTAAATAGGAAATAAAAAGCACCAACCATAAAAAGATGGATAAATTGGACATTATTAAGAATATATATTCATCAATGCCAAAGAATGCTCAAACTACTGCACAGCAATTGAACTGTTTACAAGTTAAACACACACCTATTGTATGATCTAGTCATACTTCTTGATATTTACCCCAAAGTAATGAAAGCATGTCAGAGAAGGCAATGGCCGCCCACTCCAGTACTCTTGCCTGGAAAATCCCATGGATGGAGGAGCCTGCTAGGCTGCAGTCCATGGGGTCACGAAGAGTCTGACACGACTGAGCAAGCTGACTTTCACTTTTCACTTTCATGTATTGGAGAAGGAAATGGCAACCCAATGCATACAAAGACTGGTACATGAATGTTCATAGCAGTTGTATTTGTAATAGCCACAAACTGGAAACCAGCCTGAAAATCCATCAACAGTTGAATGGATAAACAATCTGTGGTACACCTATACACTGGAATACTACTCAGCATTAAAAAGGAATAAACTATCAGTACACAACAAATTGGATGGATCTCAAAGTAATTATGCTGAGTGAAATAAGCCAAGAACATAAGTGAAATAAACAAGAACATATCTACCTCCATTTATATAAAATTCTGGAAATTGAAAATTAGTATATATTGACAGGAAGCAGATTAGTAGTTGTCTAAGGAATAGAGGAAGAAAGTTAGATTGGAAAGAAAGAGAAGTCAGTTCAATCACTCAGTCATGTCTGACTCTTTGTGACCCCATGGAATGCAGCACGCAGTTTACTCAAACTCATGTCCATTGAGTCGGTGATACCATCCAACCATCTCATCCTCTGTCATCCCCTTCTCTTCTCACCTTCAATCTTTCCCAGCATCAGGCTCTTTTCCAATGAGTCAGCTCTTCATATCAGGTGGCCAAAGTATTGGAGTTTCAGCTTCAACATCAGTCCTTCCAATGACTATTCAGGACTGATTTCCTTTAGGATGGACTGGTTGGATTTCCCTGCTGTCCAAGGGACTCTCAAGAGTCTTCTCCTACACCACGTTCAAAAGCATCAATTCTTTGGCACTCAGCTTACTTTATAGTCCAACTCTCACATCCATACATGACCACTGGAAAAACCATAGCTTTGACTACATGGACCTTTGTTGGCAAAGTAATGTCGCTATTTTTTTATATTCTGTCTAGGTTGATCATAACTTTTCTCCCAAGGAGCAAATGTCTTTTAATTTCATGGCTGCAGTCACTATCTGCAGTGATTTTGGAGCCCCCCCCAAATAAAATCTGTCACTCTTTCTCCATCTATTTGTCATGAAGTGATGGGACCAGATGCCATGATCTTAGTTTTCTGAATGTTGAGTTTTTTAAGCCAACTTTTTCATTCTCCTCTTTCACTTTCATCAAGAGGCTCTTTAGTTTTTCACTTTCTGCCATAAGGGTGGTGTCATCTGCATATCTGAGGTTATTGATATTTCTCCCGGCAATCTTGATTCCAGCTTGTGCTTCATCCAATCCAGCATTTCTCATGATGTACTCTGCATATAAGTTAAATAAGCAGGGTGACAATATACAGCCTTGACGTACTCGTTTCCCTATTTGGAACCAGTTTGTTGTTCCATGTCCAGTTCCAACTATTGCTTCTTGACCTGCATACAGATTTCTCAGGAGGCAGGTCAGGTGGTCTGGTATTCCCACCTCTTGAAGAATTTTCCACAGTTCATTGTGATCCACATAGTCAAAGGCTTTGGTGTAATCAATAAAGCAGAAGTAGCTATTTTTTCTGGAACTCTCTTGCTTTTTCAATGATTCAATAGATGTTGCCAATTTGATCTCTGGTTCCTCTGCCTTTTCTAAATCCAGCTTGAACAGCTGGAAGTTCACGGTTCACATACTGTTGAAGCCTAGCTTGGAGAATTTTGAGCATTACTTTGCTTGCATGTGAGATGAGTGCAATTGTGCGGGAGTTAGAGCATTCGTTGGCATTGCCTTTCTTTGGGATTGGAATGAAAACTGACCTTTTCCAGTCCTGTGGCCACTGCTGAGTTTTCCAAATTTGCTGGAGAAGGATCACAAAAGGCTTCAAGAAATCTTTTTCGGCAATGGGTATGTTCAATATATTGACTGTTGTTGGTTTCATGGGTGTGTTGTTCAGTCGCTTAGTCGTGTCTGACTCTGCGACCCCTTGGACTGCAGCATGCCAGGCCTCCCTGATCCTCACCATCTCCCAGAGTTTCCCCAAGTTCATGTTCATTGCATCAGTGATGCCATCCAGCCATCTCATCTTCTGACCTCATCTTCTCCTTCTGCCCTCAATCTTCCCTAGCATCAGGGACTTTTCATGGGTGTACACATATGGAAAGACTTTCCAAACTTTAAGTAGGTGCAGTATTTTTATGTCAGTTGTACCTCAATAAAACTATTAAATAAATAGGAAAATAGGACCTGTACCGGTATGACAAGGTATCAGGGACTTTTCCTCAATTTCTCATCTCTATATTCAATTTCCCTGGAACCCAGATGAACCCCTGCCCTTCCTGGGCCAATAAATTCCCTTTTTGCCTGAGTTGTTTCAAGCTTGGTTTCTGTTTCTTACAACCAAAATATTCTGAATGGAGATAATGCCTGGAGTGTTTTTAAGGACAGAAGACGGGGACTGTAACCTCATCTTAGAAACCCAGAATTGGTAGAAGGTGGTCAGGAAGAAGATGCCTAGAGAAGGTGATCCTTCAGCTGATTTCTCAAGAAGTCGGGACTGCAAAAGTTCTGAGAGAGAGGGAGAAGCGTGAACAATGCCATTGAGGACAGGCACTGTGAGCTGTGTGCTTGGGATAGTTGGGGGCTGCCTGGAATTTGGGATGAGAGAGGCACTGTTGGGAAACGAGACTGAAAATTCAACAGGGAACAGGATATTTGTTTTGCAGAGATCTCACTGGCTCCCATGGTGGCCGAGATGGTAAAGGATCCTCCTGCAGTGTAGGAGACCTGGATTCGATCCCTGGGTTGGGAGGATCCCCTGAAGAAGGGAATGTATTCCTGCCTGAAGAGTTCCACGGACAGAGGAGCCTGCCGGGCTACAGTCCATGAGTCGACGTGACTGAGGGACTAACACTAACCTGGGCTTGGAGAAGCAGGTGGACACAGTTCAGAGTTGACTTTGAGGAGCCCGTGGACACCTGGGGGAGGTGACTAGCAGGGAGTCAGGGCTAGAAGTCCAGTTCTCAGGTGAACATGTCACCTGGATTCACAGTCAATAGCTGTGACTTGGGAAGCCTGAGCGGTAAAGAGAGCCCATCAGAGTCTGAAGATCTCCAACCCGCCATTTCAGGGGCTATAGAGCCCGGGGTGCCTATAAAAGCCGTGGAGAGAAGGAAATGTCAGAGCCACATGGCCACGTGAGCAGAGCTGAGAGCAGGTTGTCATGGAAACTGAGCTAGCGAAGCATTTCTAGGAGAGAGGGATCAGCAGGACCAAAGGTAGCAGAAAATTCCAAACGGTTGAAAGCTGAAAATTTTCATTTGATTTGGCAATTAGAGGGACATTGATGAGCTTAATAAGAACAATTTCAGGGGATTGTGGGCCAGGGAGGGGGGAGAGATAGAAAGGGATCGAGGAGGTAAAGTGGATCAGAGTTGGTGATGGGGTGTACATTGGAGGAGGAGGGGACAGTGTCAGGCAAGACCCCCCTTGCCAAGGATTCTGGCCTCTGAAGGGACTGGACAGTAGTGGGTAACACTGAAAGAGGAAGATCTGTCTGGGACATCTTTATCTAGTGACCTTGTTTGGGCTTTGACAATGTGCCGGACACTGTTCTAAGAGCTTTACTTGTATTACTTCGTTTGTCCTTGTAACTATTCTATGAGGATAGGATAGCTACACACTCATTTATCACACATGAAGAAATAGACACAGAAAACAGAAACAGAGGTGAAGAAAGTTGCCCACAGCAAGGAAGGGCAGAGTACGGATTTGAAGCCAGAAAAACCGGGCAAGTAGGTGTGAGGTCCCCAACCCCTGCCCCAAGATAAACAAATGAGGATCAAGGAGAGACAGGTGGATCTAGGCTGGGGATGGAGTGGGGGGCTGGGGGCACTCGGGCTGGAGGTATAGGACAGCCCCACACAGGGGAGGGCCTTGATTTGCCTGCAGCCAGTGCTGGTAGGGGGTACACACTGGGGGTCACTGGGTCCAGAAGGGGATCAGAGCTTTAGGGATGGGTGATACTGTGGCCCAGACCATGCCAGCATTTAGATGAATTTGAGCAAACTCCAGGAGATAGGGAAGGACAGGGAAGCCTGGGGTGCTGCAGTCCATAGGGTCGCAAAGAGTCGGACATGACTTAGTGACTGAACACACGCACATCAGGGAGATTGAAAAGGCAGGGAGGCGGCTTTTCTGGTGGTCCAGTGGCTAGGTCTCCATGCTTTCACTGCCCAGGTTCAATCCCTGGTCGGGGAACTAAGATCCCACAAACTGAGGGGCCGGTTTGTGGCATCTTAGGACAAAATAAAAAGCAGGGCCAGAGGGTAGGTAGGGTAGATGGGGATTCAAAATTCAAAACCTACAGAGGAATGGATGTCAGGTGACAAATGTCCCTCCGGGGCCTCTGCCCTGTCTGTTCCCCTAGTCCCCTCCGTAAAGGCGGCCAGCATCTCCTTCCAGAGGCAGAAAAGAAAAAGTCACCATGTGGAATTCTGGAATTCACAGGAAAAAGAAATCTCAGAGTATGGAAACTGAAGGGGAAGGACGCCTTGCCAAGCCAGTGATGGAGCAGAGGGACACAGGAGCCGAGGGTCCCACAGGGAGCAGGGAAATTAGTTTTGGACGAGAACGCGTGTTTCATTGAATGGAACAAAATTAAATTGTCCTCCTGCTGCCAAGTACCGTGAGCTCAGCCTTCTCCCGGCTCTCAGGGCGCCCACCCCCGGCGGCTGCTCCCGCTCCCCAGAGTCTGTCCTGCCCCACAGCTGGAGCCCCGGCCCTTCCTTTGAAACACTCCACACCTGGCGGCCAAATTAATCCCGCCAGCTGCTCAAGAAACGTTTTCTGACATGAAATGAGAGGTCTGAAAGGCAGCTCAATCTTCTTTTTTAATTACTGAAACCAATTGGAGTGTCAAGGGCACATGAATGGA